>KZ308238.1:269514-368137 GCA_000376725.2 Ladona fulva
CCAGCTTAAGTTATTAGTGAGGGTTACTCCAAGGTATTTCACCGTTTCTACTGTTGATAAAGTTTTACCTTGGAGCCTGTACGTATAATCGTTGGCATTATTTTTCCTTGGGAAGAAGTTCATTACTGAACATTTATCTATGTTGAGTTCTAATTGCCAATCATCGCACCATTTCATAATTTTATCTAAGTCGCACTTATATGACCTCGATGAAAGGTATAATGACATGGATTCGGTAATTTGGGAAATATTAATGTAACATTAATGCACTTAGACCCTATATTATACTTGTATGTATACTTAAAATGGACTTAAACTTAAGTTCACTTTAGGGTATGGTGTCATAATGTGTGGGGGATTTTGTGTTCTCACTCTTGTAACTAGTTCATGGTAACAGTTTCGTATTTTGTATTCGCGACTTTTGAACTTTCTTCTTCCTTTGAACTGGAACGATCCTTTCTTGGAAGTAAGCATTCTAGACATCGATTGCATTTACTGCATGGATAGAGACTTATTACGTATAAAGGAATGACTAATCTTATGGCAATTCGTTCACACATGAAATAATGCTGCTCCTTGCAATCTGAATGAAAATCGGGAAGGGTGGTGGATATCTCTAGCGAAATTTTCATAGTTCACTGGTTCAATTTACCAGTTCGCCAGTTTTACGAAACCTTTCTCTTTGCCAAATAAGTTCTTAGAAGAATTTTATTGTCGCTGGTTACCGGTTGATTTGTCAGGAAAAGACTGAAATGTTGTTGCAATGTAAAGCAATTATCCTAACCAAGCAGTTGTATGTCTTATCATTCAGGCATTTTCATATCAGATTGTCTCTGCGATTTAGTTTCATATGCTGGTTATCTTATCTATAAATATGTAATTTTGGTTTCATTTACTGTTTGTCAAGTAAACTCAACGCTAGTAATCAAGGTTTCCATCGCCACGTTAGAAATAAGTAATAGGTGTCGTAGTTCTTCAATCTCGAGAACTGCCGCAAAAAGGAATTTGTGTCCCGTGATTCCGGCTGTAATATAGTTACTTTTTTTGCAAGTTCATTTGGAACGGGCCGACGCCTTCGATTCACAGATCAGTGCGTCGTTCGAGTGAACGAGAAGTCACAACTGTCAGACGTCGACAAGTGCTCTTCGGTGTCACTGTCTTATGTTATTCTTCCGAAGAATATCCCTTTTGGTTCTGAATACATTTGAAATGATAATTCGATAAAAATACTGGTATATGAGAGTTATGTCGTAACTCTTAGAATATATTTCAAGTTTTAGGAGAGGGTTAAAGTTTGATTTTCAGTACTAGAGTTGGGCGAAATATTCAGAATATATTTTAGCGTTTTTTTATTTACAGATAAGTCTTATTTCTTGGAGTTGGAATTGCTTGATAAATTTTATCTTTAGTTCCACCTGATAATTGTCTCCCAATAATGCGAAATACGTATGCCAAATCCAATGGAAGGATCGAAATTGTAAGATCTTCTTAAGCTGTTTCTTAATAATATTTAGGAAGTCGTATTTAGACTTAACCGCGCGTTTCCTATTTTATTTGAATTGCAGATATCACCAGTTAACTTTAATTTGCAGTTTCTTACGTATTTTTTACTTACGTATCTTCCCTACGTATGACGGTTCTTACGATATTTGTGATATTGGTGTATCACCTATTACTTATACTTTAACATTGACATAGGAGAAAATTTCGTCTTAAGTCTTATCATAAGAGTGGAGAATTTTCATCAATTACCGTTTTGCGAATGGTTTTGAGTAGTCAAAATGGAGATTAAGGCAAATTTCTCTAGTTTTTAATTGCCTTGCAGTGTGATCCATTCCAGGATTGATGAATGAATCACATGCGGTGTGTCAATTATACCGGTATCTCCTTTTCCATTAAATTTTAATTAGATTCAGATTTATATCTCGTTAGCCGCCAGTGGGGTATGACTGGGGATGAATTAACGCCAACATCCTTAACTTATTCTACCCTGTTACATTTTCTAATGCTCATCGGATATGTAAAACAGAAGTAATTATCTGTGTGTGATTATAAGTGTATGATTGTAAGTGATTCATTCCTTGTATATTTTGTTGGTGCCTTTCGGAGATAGCGCTCGTTTATTACTGGAATTGCTATCTTTTCAACTTCGTAAGAAAGTTCTGAACCGATACATTATTCCAAAAGCTTCCGTCGGTTATCTTCTCACCTAGAGCGAATTCCATCCAAAAGATTTTATCATGTCCGTAACGCTACTTTCAAACATGAAATCTTCACCAGCGAAAGATATGTGACTGCTATTGAAATGCGTTATGTAGTCATATTCTGTAGGGAGGATGGTTCTTCCAAATATTGCATTGTCTCCTACATATTAAAGTGGAAGGTGAAAATCGCGCTAATGTTAATCGAACGATTCGTTCGAGATGATTTAGAGCAGTAGTGAGGTTATAACCATTATTTTCCTTCGCAAGAGGGCACAGCTTAAGTGCTTATTAACTCTTATACTCAACTAATTTCAATGCACCTCGTGTGCGTATCAACTTCGTAAAATAGTAAGGCTGAAGGGTACATGAATGATAGCCATTTGTCAACCTTTTCTTCGCGGATCACAGCGATTATGTCATGAGCTATGGAGATCGCAATAATTTCTGGATCACTCAACCCCCGAGATTTATGTAGGCTCCGCTGGTGCAGTTTTAAAACGTTGATATCCTGAGCTTCCATCCATGATGAATCGAGGTTTGTGTCGCGAGGGTCGGATGGATCGGAGATTGTTTCTGCGAAACCTGTACCGCTCCGCTTTGAAAGCCGTCAGAAAAGTGGCAATTGGTGGGCGAGTATTAGTCGTTGACAGAACTTGACTATCCGCTTTTGAAGAGATAGGACGTCGACACCAGCGGGAATAACCTTGAATGAGGTGTGCGTCGCCGGTGCGCGGTAGCTTAGTGGAACGGAAGGCATGTCGCATTTCCTTTTTCGATGGACGACGGCTGACCACACCACATGACTTCCACTTGACGATTACTTCCCGAATGGAAGACGAATCGGCCGCTTTCGCCTTTGCGACGCGCTTCTGTAGACATCCGTTAGGATATATGTGCACGCTCACAATGTATTTGCCGGATCATACCTACGCTCTTCCCGGTGATGGGCATCGTGGCTTCTTTAGCAATTCGTTTGATGATTGCAGGGTTTCCTACTAGGTGTTAAAATGTTTTAATTTCTTAATTATTAATTTGCCTATTTCAAAGAATCTATCAAATTAATGTTTCTAATTATTTTGAACACGATATTTTTCTGTCGAGATAACCATTCTCAGAAATAGCATGAAATGCGTTAACATGAAATGAACGAATACTAATAATGAAATGATGGTTTTAATTGCTGTTTCAGCGAAGCATATTATTTCGTTAATGCTTCCACTGTATGCAATTCGAAATCGTCTATCCCTATTTTAGGGTTAGATGTAAGTAGAGACTAATAAATCTCAATCTCGTCCTTCAATAAAGACTTACTATCATTATTCGAGTGATTCTAATGAATGCCTGGTTAATGAGCTCAATTGCGTATTGTTTTCACTGCTGTAAAAGAGCGTTGTGATAATTATTGGACGTTTTAAATTAATTATTGTGACTCGTCCGCATTGAGTGCAAAAGTTTGCTGATAAATATATTTTTATCGTTTACCTATGGATAGCGAAATTTTGGAGCGATGGTTGATTTTAATGAGAGAGATCTTTCTTGCGACGGTCAATGGAACGATTACGGAATGACGTTAAAAAGATCGAGGTATTCCTCCTTACATTCTGCATTAGCTTCATATGAATTTTTATATCAACATATTACTTAAAAGTTATCAAATTTTAATATAATATTGTAAACATCGATATAAAAGTCATCAAATCTATAATATAATAATGCTGTAGCGCTTAGTTATTAACCATCTGCTTCTCCCAGTAAGATTGGTAGATGCATTCAAACCTCATTTCACCTTGTCCTAAATCACTTCAGTCACCCTTCGTTGTTGTCTTTTTAATACGCTCGCTCTGAAATTTCTGGAAACTTGTAATCTCGATTAATCAATTCCCTGAATCCCTGATATCATTTTCTTCGGGAGATAATCGATAAAAATCTTATAATGTGTGAAGGTTTCATTTATTCGTGACATTGCAGAACCTTAAGCAAGTTTACCGTGAATTTTATCAGTAACTCCTCAAATTTGTCTTTCGACTTCTATGGTATTTGACTGCAATTACTGCAATTAACACCCTTTGCGTTTGTGACTGATGAATAGTGAACCACAATTATATCGACCTTTGCTAGTACTTCGCGGATAGTAGTATTCGGATTTGCCATTTATTTCCTTCTTATTTTTTAAGCGTGTTTTTATTTTAAGAACGCAATACATTCTTATTTTGTCATAGATATCTGCTGTTTCTTTTAATTCTAAAATACTTCCAAGAAGTTAATTTAAATCAATTAGCGTCATTAACGAAGGTATTTCTTTCGCGAAAATGTATCTTAATGAAGAAGTCTCGTTCTTGATAGTTGAATATTAATTGAGGTTCGGTGGAAGACCAGTTGTGCCTAACCTTGTCGTAAAGTAAATAATTAAATATTTCATCACATTTTGGTCTCAGTTCTGAGGCTTCCTCTTCGATGATCGCTATTAGAATTATTATATATTCTGTCCTGTTCTCATTTAATCTTTTTCCCGTTATTACTACTGTTTTTGGAGCAATAATATTTCATCTTAACTGAAATCTTCCCTGGCATTTCTTTAGAACATGATAAGTTATTTTTTTGTTGTCGTATTATAAGCAAATAGGTAATTGATTTCTCGTAGCTCATAGTGGTTGTTTTTCCCTGAATCAAATCTTTTCTCTCGTATGCATTTCAAATCGTCCACACATCTCTCAATTATAGTGCGTGGCATTGCCCACCCTAGGTGGATTTGATGGTCGATACTTCCCAATGCTATACTTCTGGTCGTTCTTTCCGCAGAGCATTAGAGATGCAAACACGATGGAATAGGTTAGGTCTTTGATGTTGCTACACCCCCTGCCATGCGCCACTGGCGGCTTGCGGGTTATGAATCTAAATCCGTGGTGTGTAATCGGGTGCTATCGATTCTCTCCCTTTATCCCTCCATCATAAAAGTAGTCACAATTTGCGTTATCGTAGTTCTATTTCTCTGGGGTTTGGGGAAGGTTTTCCTCTTTATTTTAATCATCAATTCTTGGCCGTGCGCAGTCAATTATGACTGCGCAAGTTACTAAAATATAATTCCAAGGAAGCATTTTCATTTGCTCTTGTACCTTTTTCCGGGAAGTTGTTGTTTCTTTACTGTAGGGAATCCGCGGAAATTCGTCATTATTACGGTCGTAGTAATAACGTCAGGACTTGCTTCCCGTAATTATTGCATGGTCGTATATTCAGTATGGTCGTGTGTAGGTATGTACATATCAAAGCTTTTCAGTCGCATTTTTTAGTATTATTAAAATTAGGAATATAAAATTCTGAATATTTTTAGTCGTTTTATACATTATCATGCACACTTATCTTGAACTTTTATACTTAAATTTATTCATTATAATTTAAGATTTATTTATAAAAATAAGTTTTACATTTCAATTTCTAGTAAATTAAGTAACCTTCTTGCGTGTGATTCCCTGCATATGATTGTTTTATTTCCTAAATTGTGTCACTTAAATTTTTTGCTTAAAGTAGCATAGTTTATCATTGCCAGAGATATTGTCTTTAATACCCTCCAGTTTAACATTGTTGGAAAGTGTGGAACAAAGTGCAGGAAAAAGTAGATTCAAGCCTCTAGTATCTCAATTGTAAACAGTTGAGTATAAATCCAGTATAACATTTTCCCTTATATTTCAGTTTGGATGGTTAGCGAGAATTTTATAGTGATTATTATATCTCTGGGCTCAAGATGGAATTAATTCATTTACTGCATTTCAGAAGTTTTTTACGCAAATTTTACGAGAGGTAACTGAATGTGCTGTGCTGAGTTTTGCTTTTTCTAACGGGACTTCTAAAAGCTTTCAATTAAGACCCATCTTCCCAATTTCTTTTTACAAGAAATGCAAAATTGATCTTTAAAGCTGATGTCCAACCGACGCATTTCAACGCATTAATTGTTAAAGGTGCCAAAAATTTTTATTTCTTTTTTCTGCGTAGAAAAGGGTTGCCAATTTTTTGTAGTCGGAGTGAGCTATTTTAGAGTTACGAGTTTCATCGATTTATTTCCGTTTTAGATGTCGGGAATGAAAACAACACCCAATTAAATTTTCGGAAGACGAAATCTTGTTAAAATTATATGCTCCGTAGATGACGTATGAAGGAGTTAAGCGAGGGATATAGAATTTAATGAGGGATATATTTTTTCCTTTGGTTTATATTTATTTAATGTTTGTATCACACTATTTCCTTCGAAATGTACAATTGCTCTTATTGGTAGAAGTCAGTAAGATGTTTTAAGATGTGATGTAATGTAAATGTTATAATATGTACAGTACAGTGTTCTACAAAATAAGTGCTCTGTACCCTTATGATATTATTATCGTCGCACACGTGGAAATGTAGCTGGTGCGTCTGCCCTCCACTCCTGAATTTCAATTTTTTTGACAATCTTTGGCCGAATTCCACGTCCTATTAGCCCCTAAGTTGGACGTCTTTCGGGTTCCTGGAAGAAAAACTTTAAAGTTACCGATGTAAACTCCTCGTTTGATGTCAGTAACTAATTTTGTTTTGAAAGTATTACGATAATTAAACAGAATATGCGTTTACTTATTTGACTATGCTATTCTTAATATCGTGATTATTCTAGCATCTACGTATTCGTTTTGGTGAAGATCGTACACCACTAATTCTTGGAAAGCTTAAAATTTTCTTTACGACATTTTTCTTCGAAGTGAAAGCAAACAAATTTGGTAATTCCTCGAATTGGGTTACAAGACTTATTTTCATCTCTTTAAGCACCTCAAGCTCCTTCTTGGTATTTGTTGGAATTTTCTTGTTGGCAAAATGTTTGGTTTGGGCATCGTGCAGTTTTCTTTAGAAGGCAGATGTGCGTGAGTTTGCATGTATATGCGTCTACAAATCAGAATTAGAAAAACTGCAGAGAAAAAGAAAATCGAACGTTAGTTATTGATGCTTCAGGAATGCTAAGCGTCTATTCTTGATCCGGTTGCTATTTTCGAAAAATTAAGTGATACTTATCATTTTTACCTTCAGTAGCTTTCCACCAGCTTACGCCGGGAGTTATAAACTTATTCCAACATCAGAAATGGACTACGAATACTTGCCGACCTAACCAATTATCAGTCTAACGTTAACAAGTGAACTTAAATAATTAGAAAATTAATTATTAAAATTTTCTTAATCATTAGCTGGAGAGGACTGTTGTAAGGAATTTTACTCTGAGTTAGACGTCGTACAATTTTCAGGATTTCTCCTGAATTGCTGAATTTTATTCCCTTGCTCATCATTTAGCTTATCTCAGCAAGGAAAAAGCTTATCTATTGCTATGGTCGTTTCCAAGAGTAACGTCCTTCTTTCTAATCCGAGAGAAAAATTTCTCGTTGCAAACCGAACTTGTCCCAACGCGTTTGCTTTTGATAAAAACGTGCCATTTTCTGGAATTCATCCTTTCACTCAAGAGAGAGAGAAATCTTTTTGGATTTATTTTTCCTTTCAAATTATTTGCTATAGAGTGCAATGCTCTTCGAAGGGTATTGGAAACAATAGATCAAAGGAACCGCTGCTTGATGCATTTGTTGGTTATCTCCCCTTCGCCATGATGAGGTGCAGCTCTTCCTGGAATTCCTATCTGCCTCTTGAACCCTTGGCACAAGTCGGCAGATAACGTCACACAGGACAACCTTTCCCTTTGAAAATGGTCACTCACTCATACGTGTCCCTCTCTATTGTCAGATAGAGCGACGTTAGCACCCTGCGGTGAGGTGCTATGGTCCGGTTCGGGGCCAATGGTCCTTTGGAAGGCCATGGAAATCCCAACGACAACGGTTTTCGGACACCTTTTGGGCCGTGAAATCTTTAACAATCCCAAAAAACCTTTAAGGGTACGACTAAATTTAGGTTTCTCTGTTGGGAAACGGAGGGGTTTTGCTTTTTTGCTTTACGTTTACATCTGTCTATTAAGACCTCGGCGTGTGCCGAGAGGCGTGACAATTGTTAGTGCAGCAACTAAATTGATTCAAGATTCAGTTAACCTTACGGGAAGCATGGAAAAACCTCACATACTTTAAATAAGAAGTTTTTTTGTTTTGATAATGATTAAACACGAGTTTGATTCGTCTAAAATGTATGATTCGTGTACAATAAAGTTACAAATGATTATTCCGGAACCAATTTCGTGATTACCCTCTGTTCGTTCATTCACGATATATGTTTGATATCTCAGCGAGAATCTAAATTTAAAGGATCCTTTCATAGTTCCAAGCTGTGTGCTTTTATAAGAACGAGTAAGACATGAATGATATTGTAAAATATTGCTCAAAGAAAATCTATGAATGCATTGTAATGCAATCTCCTTTTAGTGGTAATTTATAGGGTGTCCTGTTATGATAATGTATAAAATATTTATGTTCTATATCCGTTTTTTTAATCGGCTCATTTATGACTAAATTGTCGAGGAAATAAGCTAGCATTATGAAGGTCAAGTAAAATCGAAGATACACGGTTGACAATTACTTGTACCAATGGATGAAAAACAAGTGGCCCTAATATTTTAAAATTATTCGTCTCGCATTCAAATAATAAGCCTGTGGTTACTTCTTCATTTAGTCTATTCTTTTATCAGGGATGCAGTTTTCAGAAGTCCTGTTTTCTTCTATTGCAGTATAATGCTTCATCTCTAAGTTAGAGAAAAGATTCGCCAGAAAATCCTGTCAAAGTTATACAGAAGAATTGGTTTTCGCAATCGTCTCGGTTTTTATTGTCTGAATTTCCTCCACGGCGTTGGTTTTTCTTTGCCGGTTTTCTGACGACAGAGAAACTTCCCATCTGCAGCGTGCAGTCTGCAGCCCGCCTCCGAAAGCATCCTCTGTTTGAAATCGTGACCACGAAAAGAAAGAAAATACATTCAACAAGGAAAGGAAAGACACAGTGCTGCCAACCACTCAGAAATCTTTTCGGACCTAGTCAGTTCATTAAGTTTACTCGATTCACTTGATCGATATTCAGGTGCGAATAAAACTTTGAGTTATTCCTCGTTTTCCTTCTTATTTCTCGTTTCTGGCACATTTTATGGCACGCTTTCGGTAGATTTCTCACCTTTTTGAGTGGAATGTCTTCATTCAGACATTAATGTCTTCTGATGCAACTGCAGGCCTGTATGATTTGCATTCATGTAATTAAATTTCCTAGGCTTTAGAGGGTTAGAAGCTAACATCTCCTCCAGCACGAACTTCATTAAGCAATATTATGTTAATTTCCATCCCTTGGCGAACGCTTTCTGATTTTCAGCGAAGTTATAGGAGATCTCTTGAAGTCCGTCTCAAGTCAATAAATTTTGAAATCATTATGGATGTTGATCTACTATGTACCTATCTATTGATTGAGACTTAATGGCTTTTAAGTTAAGTTGGCTTAAGTTTTTTATCAAAGGAACGTTCTGTTTCTCCCTTATCTTCAAGTGTCTACTTCCGTGCGCGATTATCAGGATTGAAAAATATTTTAGCGATTCTGGTTGAGTAAATAACGTTTATATTTGCGATTCGTAGATTTTAATATTAAGCTCATTAGTTAACAGTGCCGTGTACTTACATTGGACTTGTCGGAAAATGAGTGGCAACAATTTTCCTAGCGTTTAGTTTCTTATGTTTCCTAATTGCAATATATTCTTTCGTATTTCTAGAGAAATTTTGGTAGCCATCTTAATAACTAAAATATTTTCCTGCTATTTCTTAAGGTTTTTCAATATCCAATTATGTTAGCGAATCTTCATGTTCGACCACGACTTTTCTTTTATAGTAGACTCAGAAAATAACTATTTGACGAAAGCTACCATTTCTGTCTCTCTGAAGGGTATACATGCCCACATCCGTCGAGACTCTTTTCTAAAAACACCTCTATTATCGCATTATATAAACTCTTTATGGGTTGTACAGAACAGGAGACTGTAATCTCAATCTCGCCCAAATTATCTTTTAAGATAAATCCCGCATTCTACGATTCATTCACCTATGTAGAAATTACGTTATAAATGTTGTAATTACGCTAGATGCTAACCAAAATTACTCGAATCCACTATCCATATTGTAATATTTTTACGGATTTTCTTTTGAATTACAATAGAGAGTATTTCTCTTTAACAGGAAAACAATAAAATTTTGTTACTGAGAGTTTTCGTGTTCTTAGTACAGTCTTAGTTACTCTTAGGCCCCCATGTGTGTGAGACCTTAAGCTAGTGTCTATTGCGTCTAACTATAAGTCTGCCCCTAAATGAATTCATTTACCCTTCTCCCATGCTGATTTTCAAAAAATCCCAATGTAAGGGCGTTTTAGTTACTTGAAAATATCTTAAAACAGCGCTGGGAGTAGGGGAAATTAGGGGTACTGTACGGAGGAGTAATGAACAATATGTCGGATCGAGAGAGTTTAATAGATGAATAGGCTCTTAGGGTAGTATTTCCTTCAAGAGGAGTGACAATAAGAGAAATGTATCTGTCTATTACGGGGAAGGCGTCCCTCGGGACCCCTGAATTTCTGTTTGAATGTCTTAGATGACTCTAGGAATACTAATTTATTCCTTGGGTCGCCGATGTTTTCACACCCTCTGCCAGACTCTTCCGACCGCTTATATATGTTAATAATGCCTCTAGGTAGCTGGAACTATTTTATGGCCGATGTCTTCGTTTAGCTTATTATCCTTTCCGAGAATTTTTAGTCGATTCACTCGTTAATTCATATCAGTCTACTTTATTGTCGAGCTTACGTCGATTGATTCATTGAAGTTGATTAGTTGAGTACGACGGCTACTCATAAAGAATAGACATCGGATGGTGTTTCCATTTCGCAATGGTTTAAAAACTTAGAAGAACATAATTTATGTGTGAAAATTATACTCTCTTTTAGTCAATGGTATTTGCAGTGATTTATATCGTTCGTTTTTCTCATTACGTTTATTCTTAATTAGTGCAATTGACGCGTATCTATACTATTTTATCCATCACTTCATCAGCGTATTGCTATAAATTAGTGGTAACCAAAAGCTTCTTGTCCAAACTAGGCTGATAGTATAAATAACATCACTTTTCAGTTTTGACTATAAATGAAGGTGAATGTAATTTTTGCAAACTACATTATGTTCCTTCGTTGAGAGGATATCTTACCCGTTTATCGAAGTTTTTCTTGTTTATTTGTTTTAATTTTTGTACTAGTTCACTTAATCCTGCCAATGGCCTGGAGGCGGCTTGCAGAATATTAATGCAGATTTATTTAAATGGAAACATTTTCACATCTAACAAATTTTTAAGGGAATAGTGCGTAGTCTTCGTTAATATTAACTCCTGAATTATGCATTTGTCATTTCCTCCGATATTTCGATAAAGCCAGCTGCTATCTATCTCTAATGGTTCGGATCATCAGTATTCCGCCTCTATAGTAGTGCTATGGAAATTCCATTTACGAAAGGCCGGGTGATGATGTGTTTCAGATAACGACCACTTCCTCGCTCAAGCATTTCCTCTCGGAGGTAGAGAGGCTGTGAGGCAGATCCCTCTCTTGGGAAGGATAGTCACCGGGGAGGTGCATCGTTTGCCGACGCCGGTAATCCCGCCGCATGATCTGCCGAATTTGAGTGGTCGCAAACCGGTTCTGGAAATTTTTATTGCTTTTTCATTCTCTTCCCTCTGACCGATTTTCGAGGAAGGACACTGCTTCGTTACCTCTAACAGACAAGGGGAATACAATAGGAAGAGTTGTGGGGTGTTTATCGATCCTGTATTCCGGGATGACGTGCGCGGATTTGTTAAACCACAGGCATTAAAGTATATATAGATGGAGCCTTTTCATTGGGTACTTCCAGTCGCGCGTGTTCAAAGCTAATGGCCAACCTGTCGACTTCTAAATATTTTTCAGAGGGGCTTTATGTCTCATCAGCGATTTCAAATTATATCCATACCAATGACTTTCTGGTAAAAATTAATATTTACAAGATTTCGCAAGTCAGTATTTCATTCGAATTCTATTTCATCCGAAACCTCGAGTAATTTTTCTCCACGATTTTATTTAGCGTGCTAGCGCTCCAACCCCAAGGTCCCGGGTTTGAATCTCGGCAAGCCGGATTTTTCCTACCAGGAAATGGTTGTGTATGGTCGTCCGTTCTTACTGTTTAAGCCCCACCATTGTAATTGTCTTCTCAGTGGATATTCGTGGGGGCATTGAGAAATAAATAAAAAAAATCTTCCACGCTAACGATATCCTTCTATCCAACCGTTAGATATCCGAATGCACTAAAATCGAAGCGATTATAGAAGTAGTAACAATATTTTTAAATGTTCAATACAAAACTTGTACTAATCCACA
Source organism: Ladona fulva (assembly GCA_000376725.2). Classification (NCBI taxonomy): domain Eukaryota; kingdom Metazoa; phylum Arthropoda; class Insecta; order Odonata; family Libellulidae; genus Ladona; species Ladona fulva. The sequence goes on from KZ308238.1 coordinate 282,078, forward strand.
TTTTGTTTTAAATATTTTAATTATGTCATTTCACCAAGTATCTGGATACCATTAATTAATTGAAGTAGTGAACTTTGGTTTCATTTTATTAATTGTAGCTAGTTTCTTACATGCTCGAATGAATGCGAAGGTGCGAACGTTACGCAATGCTTTGTGGGAACAAACATAAAATACTATCGGTAGTCTCTGCGATAAGATTGAAAATCTGCTCTTAAGAAGGAGAATTAAGGTGCAATAAAGTTAACTTCACCATCTCTCCTCCATTCAGTATGATCCATCCATCCATCGAAAGAATTTCGTGAGATTATTTCACGAACGGATAGTTATTATTGGTCTCTTTTTCCAGATAGTATTAGACGCGTAAATAGGATGAATAGTTAGGGACTTTGGTGTATTAACACTCCCTGCCATACGGCGGTCTGCGGGGTATTTATGTAAATGTAGTAATATCCTAGTAATTTGATAGAAGTTGTACTTTTGCGGTGGTGTAGTTTTTGTTATACTCGGAAATAAAACTATTGCTATTAGTTTTTAAACTTTGTCGTTTCGAATGGAAATGAAGCATTAATTTTACCCTCCTTTACCCCCCCCCCTCTGTGTACGGTTCTTATTTACAATCAAATAAAGAGTAGCGAAAGTACTGAAGACAATTTCGTGAAATTAAGAAAAGCAGGATAACGAATATCACATGTTATAATCTTCCATTGTATGTTCACTCCCTGATAAATAATACTTCGTGTTGGATTCTAACGAAACAAGTCGAATCAATGAAAGGGAAGAGGTTGAGGGGGGAGCAGGTAGATCCCTCAAACGACCGAAACCAATTCATTGTGCTCTGTCCTCTTCTGTGAAGGGTTTGAAGAGGGAATCATTAGCCACTTGATCGGTTTCAGAGAAATTCGGGATGGTGATTCATCTACATAATACTATGCAATTCATCCCTCAGATGAGTCGGAGGGCGTGCTCTCATTTTTTGTTACAGCTTTCAAGTATTCTCTATTGTCCAATTTCTTACGGGAGGGCCGTAATACCACTCTTGATTAGGCGTGAAACATCCTGAGAAGGTCTTTTTCCTTTACCATTAAGTTTTCAAAACTTTTTCTGCTTTCGTTTTTAAAACAGAAATGTTTCCCAGTATGACTGGAGACGGATTCTAAATGTCATAGCTGAATTAAGTTCGTTATTAATGCGGGTTATTGTACTTTGACATTATAAGCTCATTCGAAAATATTACTTAATTAAGTTCATGGTTCTGCTTTACTAATTTCGGCAATTGTTGCTCGGCTTGACGTAAATGAGAAAATATCCAATTAATTGAGATATGCTCTGGTCCAGTATGGCTGTTTAAGCTGAAACTGATCGTTGGAACGCATTTCGTATGGAAAATCCAAAGCTTTTGTGTCAGTTAATGAAGTCACACCATATACCGGAATCTCGCAACGTTAATGTAAGATATGTATCAGAAAATATCCCGCCCAGTTTAACATTTACAACTGTGCATCCAGGTTGATGAAAGATCTCGTTCTTTTCCGGCATATGATGTCCGTGAAATCATCTGGGGATTTCCACCGGGTCAAGCACTTGAGATATCCGTGGCCATCGTTGCCATGGCTGACTCTGCAATCTTCTTCAGCGGATGTTGTAGGCGAATTCTCGCTCGTAAATCTTATTTCAGCCATCATCGTTTTCGAAGCAAACTCCCATGCCTCCGAAAGAAATACATCAATACCTAAACTTTCGAATTAAATCAATGAAAAGTTTTTACTTTTTTACTTAATATACTTTTCTAGGAAAGTGAGAGTATCGTAACTCTCGACTACCGAGGGTTTTCTTTCTTTCCTACAATTTTCTCTCGAATTAACGCTTTTTTAGCTTTCTATCTGCTTTCGAATCCTTCAACACACCTCCGCTCGCGTTCTAAAATCCCATTATCACAATCGCCCTGCGTGATCGGAGATTCTCGGCATTTTCGGAATGGAGAAATCTCAATCTGAGAGGATGAGGCCTTTTATTTCATTCCGGAGGCTGGAATGTTCCTTTCACCGAAATATTGCGGAAATTATCATTTGGAGACGGGAAGCAAAGCCTTCTCTTCCTCAAGATTTATTTTGGTTCTGAAACGGACACAAAAGATCAAATAAACCGCTGATGAGAGTTTCCGTGCTAATCGCTGGTAATACCCTCTTTACCCACTTTGATGGGCTCTTCGTGGAATCCGGTATCCCTCGTTAAACCTTTGGTTGGAGTCGGCAGATAATGTCACACAAGACAAGCCCTTCTCTCAGGGTAAAGGGTTCCTTTCACTCGCACCCCACGGTGACACCCAGGGTTTTAGTTTTCCCATGTTGCAGGCTGAAACAGGAAGTCTTCTCTCACTACCTGCTCGCTCGTGGATTTCAATGGAATTCCCACAATCGCTGAGCAACTAATGTTTCGGATGTTGAAGGAAAGATAAGAGCGGAAAGAAAGCAATGTGGACAAGTTCTTTTGTTAGACATTCCTATTAGTTAGATCTCTAAGGTTTAGGTGTGATTTTCAAGGAAGAACAAACCCGTTCTAACGTGCTTAGTCCTGCAAGTTGGGTATATAGAATTCGTGACTGAAGTTCATGGCTGAGTTCTTTTTCATCCGTTTCAATAAAAATGATCGAAAAGTGATTTTTCTGTTAATCCAGGGATTCGTATGGTTCAAGTCAGTGTGATTAATATTCCCGCGCATGTGGTAGGTTTACAATTCTATACATCCGCCCGTTGCAAGTGTGCTATTCAATCTATTTTCCAAGTCGGTTACTTTGCGTATAGTTCGCGGTAAAAATAACTCGTAAATCTTCTCTTTATTAATTAATTTAATAAATTATGTCTTTTGCGCGTTCCACCAACGTTATTAGCGTACAATATGAAATTTCAGGATATCCGCTAGAGTTCATGCGTCACAATAAATACCTAAAGAACGAGCGCGATCTTCGAGAGGCGACGACCAAACGTTACAAGGAAATAATTAAAAACAGATTGTTACTTCTGGTCGTTCCTTCCACAGAGCATTAGAGATGCGAACAGAATGGATTAGGCTAGGTCTTAGGTGTTGATACACCCTCTGCCATGCGCTATCGGTGGTTTGCGGGGCATGAATCCAATTTTGCTCGCAGTATCTGATCAAAATTTGCTGCAGGGGGGATCTAGAAACATATCATACCAATGGAGTTCACCCCATGTGGAAAATCACCCCATGAACTCATTTCCAATTACTCCTTAGAACGCCATTTTTTTTCGATATAAATGAAGTATTGCATAGTTGTTAGTACAGATGACGCATGTTAATCAGGAAATGCTTCATGATCGGATTTTAATTCGAGCGTCTCGAGTTATCCTGGGGAAATTGCAAGTGCGCATTTAAAAGTCATCAAGGATCGCCCATTAGATTTTCATCTGCATCATACGAGAACTATCCCCGATTCCTTTGGAACGTTGAGTTCATCAGTAGATGTAACTTGTAAGTTGTTGCATCCTTCACGTTCCAACTCTATGTTATTTGATGGAGAATGGCGGAACGGATGTGCAAAAAGTAAAACTTAAGGGACTGTTTCACTCCCAACTCGATGCCCTCTCAGTGCCCGGTAAGATGGGATCTGCCCACTTTGGTGAATTGCAGTTTTCGATATCCATGCTGAGGGTGACTTGCACTATATTTTTTAGATGTTGACGTAACTTCCAAGAAGAGGAAGCCGTTAAAGAAGAAAAGAATATTCTTCGATGTAATTTATGTACCTATAATGGTCGATGTAAAGAAATATCACTCAGAACATATTTCGGCTCGTGCGGTTACTGAGACTTGAAAATTTCTTGATCTTTTCGTGTACACATAAGCATTTTGTAGTGCACGCAACTTTGGCCTCAGGTGAGTAACCTGTTTAAAATAGTTCCAATAATCAATCATTGGATCTTCTACCTGCCGTATGACGGCTCGCGGAGTACAACTTTAAATACGAATGCCGTCTCCCTGAATGCATGTTATAATTGAGTCATTTTCATTCAAATTTGCTAAATAATTTTCAAATAGTTTCCTGATATCGTTTCATAATTGTTTTTCTTTCTGTCGATATTATTTCATGGATATATTTTAAGGTGGAGACTTTGTATAAGTTTAGCCATATTCGTCGTTAAAAGGCAAACGTTTGTTGATACGCTAGTCTGTTTTACGTTTAAAACTGTCGTGGCATGATGAGATCCTAGAATGCTCCTCCCATTGGCTGCTTCCAAAATTTAAATGTAAATAAAGAGACAATAAATGGATGGCGATCAATCTGCTGATCAGTATTTTAAATTTTTGTGAAGGGCATTGCAGGTCATTAAATATTCTATGCAATAACCATGCATTATTATAATTCTGGCTTCTTATACCATATTATTGATTGATTTTTATGTAGGTCGATCCCAATTTTCTGTCTACATTTGAATTTACGTATTTAGCCTTCAAAACGCGGTGGGACTTAATGCATCCCGATATAACCCTAGATTCTGCCAGCTTCTCTACGGCTCCGCGGAAAAAAAATCTCCAGAGGGTACCGTCCGTCCTGGCAGTTATTTTCCAGGGGCGCTTTGTCTTTCTTTCTCCTCGTACGAGATTGTTAAATCGACTACTTCGCCAGCGAATTCTCAAATTACATATCTTTCGATAAGCTCTTATTGTCGCAGACGAAAATTAGCAATACTTCCGCTGAAATTTTCGCTTGATGCCCAGGTGGGAATTACTACTCGTCTTAGAATCAGAGGACATTATTTGCGGCCTTTGAGTGGCTTTTCTCGGTCTCATTGGCCGTCGTTCTTCCGAGGAGTGCAGTTAGCACCCCGATACGGGTGCGTCTTCTCCATCTTGGGCCGCCGCTCAAATCCTTCTTTTTCCCTTCGAACAGCCACTCCTCTTCGCGGTGCTCTCTCGAACCTCTTCATGTCGAGGCGCGTAACTTCCTTCATTTTTACTGCGACGTTAACGGCACCTGCCGTCGTTGAATGCTTTTTAAATTGCAGGCGGCCCTTCGCCTTCTTTTTTACTCTCGTAATGGCCTCCAGCTCCATCACTAACTCGAGATGGTTCGGGGAAAATTTTTCCTTTCTACATAGGTGGTAATTTTTTCGACGTTCATCGGGATACCCGGACAAATTTTGAGGTTTCAGGACTCCAAGATGACCGGCGAAGAAGTAGTTAATTACCCGCCATGCACTAACGAAGATTCACTCCCGATATTTGATGTAAGGAATTACCCCGTTGGTTGTAGAAAAAGCATTATGGCTGCATTCTTCAAAAGGTTTTCATTCCAGCGTTCGCACTATGTTGCCAATTCGAGATATACTCTGAAAACTTGGCATCCGTGAAGTTTCGGCTGTTTTTACTCCACGGCTGAAAATTTGAGTTTCACTCAAGTTGCTGCATTATCATTGTAAAATGGAAGATTTGGGAAGGTTGATGGCCTGCGTCGTAAAGAATGGCAACCCTAATGAAAAAAGCCAGGCAAAATTTTCGAGGTATAATTTTCTGAACATTAACTCCGGCTGCATTATTTTCCACTTTCTTTCCGCTGCAATTAAAGCTTCCCGTTTTCATCTGGATTTCACGTTCCTTTCCTTTCTCATCTTCCACTATTGTTAACCATCAGTTAGTCACCTTAATGTTATTGATTCGCTGTGGCACTGAAATATATTTTTCCAATCTTTGCTTTATAACAGTACGATGTTATGTACATACTTATGTGTAGAATGACTAATTCTAATCAGAAGTATTTCTCTACATCGATTTCAGATCGTAGGGCCGGGCGAAATACCTGTGCATTAAAAATATTCATATCATAACTAATGTTGATCTAAGAGAGTATATGTAAAAACAATTAACTCCACACCAAAATATTGCTTCTCACCCAAGTATCAGAAGTCGAAAAATAAAATTCATAATAAAAATTCCGTGGCTTATATTTTTCCTTCTTAAATTGGAAATAAATCTTTGGTATCAAATATAGCTTTTGCATTTTGTTTATACACAAATATAATCTTTTTTGATCGTATCGCCTTGTAAATAGTTGTCTACGAATTGATGAAAATTTTAATTTTGCCTATTTTTTTTAGATATAAGTAGAGGATTAACAATTCCGGCTTAAATAGTCTTTTGAGACGCTTAAAAAACTCAGTATCTTGCTTTACAACTTGTTTCATGTGAAGCATTTCTCTAAATCATCGCGTCTCAGTTCACATAACTTAGGTGTGATTGGAAAATAATTCGCAAGAATTAGTAAGATTAGTCAGAAAATACCCTCTTCCATTGCGTTATGAATGTTTCACTTCAGTTAATTTGGCCGAATGCATTTCTATATCTCGCATCTCCAATTCAACATCTCGGAATGGTTAAGTAATAGATTTATTTCGAAGTCTCAGATCCTGTGATTTTGGTACGGCTTCTGCTTAATTATGGAATACGTATTTATAAATCAAAGAGTATTCGATACTGCCCCACGTCTAGAACGTCATTTTTTCGTTTGTATGTTGAGATTATCTTTGAGCGGAATGGCTGGCCGATATCTGCTGGACAGCTCAACGGCAAAGAATGCATGCGGAGTGCGAATCTTTTGAAAGTTGTGTCTGGATCAGAAACAGCAAGCTTGCGACTTCCTCTTCTAAGTGCCAAGATTTATCGCTTTAAAAAATATTTACATATCGCTCATTTATCTTCGTTCTGTCGGTTAAAATTACGCTCTCCTTTCGTACATACATACATAATTATCTCGTTCGTCACCGTTGCTTTTAGGACTTGCGTCGTAGATTTATAAGAGACATTAATAGACGTGAAATAACCCGGATATCTCTTGCTGCGGAATTCATCGGAACGATTTCTGTTGTTAACTATTTTTTGTCGAAATCTTCTGGTAGTTACGTGTATCTGCGACTCCTGGTGTCATACTTAAGAAGATATCTGTATCAAGAATTGTTTCGCCAATGATTTTCTGTTTTTATTCATTCTTTCCTTCAGATTGTTGTCTTTCCAAATGTGAATGTTACGACCTGTTTCGTAAATGAGAAACAAGACACAGGTTGATTTGATGCTTATGATACCTCAAATTTCTTAGCGGATATCCTATATTATCATGGATATTTTATTGTAATTGAAGTCACTTATCTTAGAAATCAAGAAAATGAAATTTCTAATTTTTCTCATGCGAACGATTTTAGAAGCATTTAGAAAGCAAGCTTACTGATATGATAGAAGTTATAGAGAAACTTGAAATTAAAATTTGAACTTGGGAATATAGATGTAATTGTAATCTTAGAAGTTTACTTTACTATTCTTAACCAATTAAATTTTTTTGCTACGGATTAAACCTTCGTATTGTTCGTGTATCAATTGTATTTTAACCTAAGAAAGTTATGAGGAATATTAATACATTCACAATCCACAACTTCCGCCCTCTTTCCCGTGAAACCTTGCAATGTTATTCATTCTTGAAAATTTTTCATCTTTACGGATGATGACGTTCTTGCCTCTTAACTCTCAGTTGAATAAAGAATGCGAAAACTATGATTCTGTGAAATTTATCTAGGTGATGGACATTATATCGGCGTAATTTTATACATACTGACGACACTACGAAACCGGGCGAAATTATTAAAAATTGTGGGAAATTTACAAAGTTATTTCTCTTTGCATTTTTGTTCATTGCTCATCCTTGAAAGTAACGTTCGGAAGTGTCAAAGACATGGTTAATCGCGAAGAATGCGCGAGCAAGAAGACTCCGCTGCTTACTTAAGGATCTAAATACTAAAACAGATAAAGGTCCATTTTAACAATGGTGCTTAGGCTACGCAAATGGCATGGAAAATAACCCACGATCATATGTCGTGCGCTGAGGTTGCATTCGCGTCGCGTAGGCTTTTAACCCATCTGCCTCTTCATGGAGTTGTTACTGTCGCACCGGGTGCGCGATTCGAGAGGAAATATGTGCATCTCAATCAGTGTAACCTGTCGCCCATATTTAAGGTGAACTTGGGGTGCAATGCACCAAATTTTTCTCCTATCAAACCCCAATGTTTCTCCATTATATTGTCTGTGAAATTGGGCGAAATAGTACCTTTTTTCTCTTATTTCTTTCCCAGACAAAACCAAGAGTAGATGTACATAGTGCTGGTGGTACGGTTAGACCTGATCTGTTTCTCACTATTACGGATATCTTGATGTATGATTCATGCCAATCTTAGGTCTTTCTTGATCTCGCCTATCTATCTCGTAATGCTCGTTTTTCCCTTGCCCGGAAAATGAAGGGAAGAGTGTATAAAAATATGTAAGAGTGTATAATTACACTTTTCCTTTCTTAAAGTTCGACGTATTTTGTGGTTTCTTCGCCGTTCTTGCTCAGTTATATCACGTCTATAGAAAATCCATTTCGAATTTCAGGAAAATTATTTTGACTATGCTTTGCTTTTTAATGCTCAACTGTTTTCATGTCACAACGTGTATTTCATTCCGGCAAACTTCCGGTATACTCATGGCACTCACTCACTCTTAGTAATGGCCTCGATGCTCGCCATTTGCACGAGACATTTTCATTCAATGAATATTTACATTAGTATCCCGCAAACCGCCGTTTGGCGTATGGCAGGAGGTGTGAAAATACCGAACCTACGTATTAATAAGCTACCTGATTGGTCTACCTAATGCTATCAGGGAAAAGAGACTAGTAATAGCCATCCGTTCTCGCTATTATCTCGCGAAATCTCTTTGTCGTCTGGTTTCGGAAATCCCGCTCTCTGAGAACGGGAAACACGGCATCGCGTACTTCGTCGTGCAAATCAGTACTCAAAAATTTCTGGAATAAAAATCTTTGTTTTATGACTTAGAATGGATATAGAATAAATATGGTTTATTACGAGGAAATTAATCACCCATGTCTTATTTCTACTTTCAGGTATAAGGATGGAATGGCATATCCTTGGCCCAGTGGAGTGTCTAACCTGATACTTTACCCGGAGTCAGCAAACCAGACCGTTTATGCACGGACTGTTTCTACTGTGGATTCCGGGAACTACACATGTACAGTCAGGAATGACTCTCATGTCATCAGTCATACTGTAATTCTGTCAGTAATTGGTGAGTTACGCTTTAACAATTCGTCATTTGTTTACTGAAAACTATGGTGTCGACGGAGGATAGATGTTTCGATATCGATGATTTTTATTTTTTAAATGTTTGTTTTCTTTAGATCGTTATTATAATCAAATTTTAGGAATGGAAAAGCGTTTTCTTTCGCCGTACATGCGGATAATGTTGTGGCTTGTGGGGTCGTTTCTTTCGTAAAAATCTGGTGTCCGTCCGAATGAGTCAACATTTTCTTGGCATCCGTGACAAAAATTAACACGTAATTAGTACAATGTGCCGTTCAAGAAACTGTCACAATAGCACCTCAGTGATAACATATGCAGCGGTTTTTATAAATCTACTGGAAATCATAATAACGTGTGGAAATCATAATAATAATCCTGTGAATATTTCTTCCAAAATATATGTTAATATAAATGTCAATCATCTGTTGAAAACAATCAATTTTTTGTTTTGATTCACGATTCTTGTATTGTTATTTAGATTCTAAATGTTTCTTTAAATTGGTTCTTTCCTCCGGATTTTCGTTTTCTTCACACCTATTTTTCTATAGCCTGAAATTCACGGTTTAAATTACTTATATCTACGTTATGATCTCCATTATTAGCGGGATGTTGTTTTACTAACCTAGGAATTACTAATGCCTTCAGCATGCAACGTCATTTTCGATTATTTCAAAACGGAACTCTTTCTTTATTTTTATTTTTTATTTAAATTTACACTGCAATTTGGCCTTCTGACCAGGTGGCAGCGTGGTAGGTTGTTCTTGTAGGTTATGCAAAGGATTCAGAGTAAGAATCGAAACTTTTTTCTAAAAATTTCTGTGATATTCAAAATGCAAGTGTTTAAATGCTTTATGAATTGTTTCCTGTATTTCAAAACGTTTCCTGAAAATTTAGAAGCGGGTTCTTATCTTCAAATATTACGCAACCTTGCAGTTTGGTCTTGAGTAAACATTCCTAAATTATAAATGTGTTTACGAAACTTCAAGGTGAAGTAAGAATGTAGCTTTTCATGGTAAAAAATTGAATATATATATACTCGTTGTAACGAGGTGATTCTAGTGCTTTTACAAAGATGGAAAAGAGAAATTTCTTATTGGACAATTTAGCACGAACCGGTGCGAACCGGCGGAATCCACCGCTGAAAGCAGGGTAACGAACCAGAACCGAACCGAAACCCGAAAACGTAAAAAAATGCATTATTTCTACGGGGTGAAAACCGAACCGGAACGGAAAAAATTAAATTCTTGAACCCGAAACGAAAATCTTTATTATGCCCTCCAATTTTCAGGTCCCTACATTGCACATTATACGTGTGGTTGGAGGAAGATTTAATGACGACTTTCAACTACGCATTTCTATGTTTTATTCTTACTTCTTAGTAGAGTGATGTAAATGGGGAAAATAGATAAAAATATAAAACTTTTCGAAGGATAATATATTACAAGGGCCGGCGAGGAAGAAAACAGTCCGAACCGGTTCGACGTTGACAGGAGCGATCCCGGGACTGAACCGAAATTTTGTTTTCTCGTTGAACTGAAGCACCGAATGGAAAATATTACGTTTCGATGTCCCGTGGTGGTGTGGTCTTTTTACCTCTGGCGCTAAGCAGATAAGAATGTTATGCACTCGCAAACCTCAGTGAATGTTTGGGCCGTAAAAATTGTTTCCGAGGTAACTTTCATAAGCGATAGTGAACATGCATATTAATTTCAACAATAACTGAGCAAGTCGTGTCGTATGTCGGCCCAATATGTAGCAAACCCCGATGTTGTTTTCATACAGAGCTATTCAAAAGAATAAAATAATGTGGGACTCAATTTGAGGAACCAAAAATTAAAGAATTTTGGCGTAAGGTTGGAATTAGGTCGTAGTAGGAAGCTAATGATGTTTTAAATCAAGCAAATGATCGTTTAAAATTTCGCATAAAATTGTGGATTGTGAAACTCCGCAAAGTTTTCATCGACCCGGGGCCGTTTGCGGTCTCTTAGGCACTTTTGAAAGTGGCACCATTGAAAGCAGAACTAATGGAATGTATTCATTCGTCCGTAATCGTAGTAATCCTAATCTCCGGAGACCTTCAAGGTGCCCTTGGATTCTCAGTTTAATTTTCTAATCAGATGAACTCAAAACACAATGAGCTCTCAGTTTATGTTAGTTTTACATTGGTGCTGTAGAATATGAATCTTCAGATTATGGTCTGTTCAAGCGAATTGTTAGACTACTACTTCTAAAACTACTGCGTACCCTTTTTGCGTAACAAAATTTAGTTATTCTTTACCCGCTGAAGATCTCCAAATAACATTCCCTCGGTGAACTGGAGACGTACAGACAGCTACCGATGGATGTGGGCCTCGTTTTATCATACTGTTACATACATACGGATCTATGAATAAAATTGCGCTCTCTCTTTCATGTCCGGGTGTCCAAACTGACGTAATTTTGTTGTTCTCAATAGCGGTTGCTGAATTTCTCTTTTTTACTCTCTCTGATGCTGTCAATAATCTATAAGCTGAGATCTATTTATTATCATTGATAATTTGTTAGTATCGCTTCGTATTTGAGGCTTTATATTAAATACAATAACTCGTATTATTCTTTTTTTCTGGCGCTTATGCCTAACTTAGTATTTGCCGTAGGAAGAAGGGAAATATTTTACTCGGTAGAGGAGGATATTCTTGCTAGTATGCAAACAAAATTCAGACCTCTCCTTGTATTTTCGTTATCGTTTGAGTAATTGGAAATTTCGCTACGAATTTTTTAATTTTTCAATATACTTTGGAAAGTCTTGTTCAGCCTTGTGAAACGGGCCAGGATCAACGTTTTAATTTGACGCAAAAAAAGTTTGTTATCGTATAATGTTTGGATTTTCATATTTAAGTATTGTGTGTTCTAACTATATAAATCAAATATTTTCTCGACTGATTATTGAATTATTACTTATTGAATATCCTTAACATAAACCTAATTTTATATTTATTTTGCAGAATCGGAGGTGGAGAAACTGGGATACACGGGGGTTCCGCTTCCCACATACAAGCCCAGAGACCAATATGCAAGTAGAGGCGAGTCCATTAGGTTCTTCTGCGAAGCATTTGTCGGTAAGCATTTTCAACGAATATTCTTAGCTGTTTGTCTTTCTCTGCTTTTATTGTAAGGGCGGATGGTGAGGTTCATTGGTTAATACATATTTGCTTTTGCTTCAAATTATATCTTCAATATCTCATGTAATTTGCGCTTTCATAGGAATGCAGATCATTTCTAAATTTGTGTGTCGTACGATTTTCAATATTTCACATGGAAACAACTCTGACGTAGTCGTTCTGCATTGTTAATTTTTGAGTTGTAAAACGGATTAATATATTTCGGTATTGTGAAGACCGTATTTTCGTTCATGCACGCGAAATATTTTGGGCTTTTTCTCGATCGCTCGTTAAGATTTTCGAAAGCTTTTCTCCGAAGCCTTTGTCAATTCATACATGCGAATTCTACTTATATATTTAAATTAATACCCCGCGACCTGGCATGGCAGAGGGTGGTAAACTACCGAACTACGTCAAAGCTTTATTATTATAAACCGAACTACATAATTAAACACCTGATTTGCGTGCATTATACTACCCGGGAAATGAGACCAATAATAGCTATTGTGTTGATTTGGTGTTATACGTAAAATCTGACGAGTAACGTCATTGATGCAAAGTAATTTATACATATTCATTTATTCATTCATTTATACTAATTCATATACATATCTAATTATAGTGTAACGCATGTTAACCGGAAACTCATCGCTGATTTTTATGTTTCCTAGGAACAGTTGTTGAGTGTTGAGTTGTCAGTAATGCTCATTTTCCAACATGAGCCCACTAATGCGCGATGTTTTATTTCTCGTATTTTGGGTCCGGTTAACAACTCGGATCGGTTTAAGGTTGTGCACTTAATATTCAAGAACCATCAAGCCTCGTGTTGCTGCATCATTAATATGCATAAATTCACTAACTGTGCGACGATGAATTGCGATTTTTCCAGGGCACATTGATCTTCCAGACGCGAAAAGTGAGGTGAGGTGGTGGCGCGGAATTCCATCTGGAGCAGAGGAAGGTGCAGATTCTGATCTTAAGATGGAGCATGTGCAGGAATTTCCAAACTTACCGTACGCAGTCAATCCATCAAAATACCATCACCTGCACAAGAAGTCCCATACTAAACTAAGGCAACGTCTTCATCAAGAGACTGTTCCTCGGTGAGTTTTTTATTAGGCCTTTCGAATATTTTTTTAACTTTAAATATATAGTAAATAAATACTAAAAAGATTATAAAAATTACTAAGTATGGATATATCGCTAATAAACGTTAAAAATAAAATACTCTAATCACTCAATCTTCACATTCCTACCAAATCGCAGTTTGATATCTCATCAATTGAATTAAGTTGGACGGATCAGTGTTTTCTAAAGTTACTATTGGTTTTAATTTCAGGTGATTCCTCTATTAAAGAAAATTTTAAAATTATGCCTTGTTTTTCAAGAACTTCGTACCTATCATTATTTTAGTGACCCAAAGTCATAATCACTTCTTTCACTAGCTATATCTACTAATAACCAATAAATTTGGTATCTATCAAACTTATGCACTTTTCGGTGAACTTACATAATCAGATTGATTAATTAGATAGTTAACCTTTATAAAAAAATGTATTTTTTTCTGATTTCTAGAGAGGAGAGTCAAATCTTAGGAGCATATTTACTAATCCATGACATCCAAACAGATGACTTTGGTGAATACAGGTGTGCTGTGAAAAATGCAGCTGGGGAGCACACTCTACAGATGTCATCCTGGCTCAGAGAGGAAGGTGAGCTACCAATGATATTTATAACTTGGGGAAATAGTGAGAGGAACGTAAAGGATGGAACTCCAAGTAATATATCATTGAGTTATGGCTATCAGTGTTAATAATCACTAAGGAGAAAATGTAACTGATGTTGTCTTTCGTAGACTATTTCTTATGATTTGTGACATTTTGGAGAGCAAGCCTAGAGGGGGTGGCTCCATCCTCCCAGTATCCACATTGTTTGAGGGGTGCCAAATTAACAAGGGTCACTTTTTAATTTTGCAGATGGTAAACAATATATCTTTAAGAAATTACTTATAGTAAGAGGAAGCAGAGATGAGTGGTCCTCTGTACAGCCAAGTGGATAGTGTATTTGCCTTTGGTGAAAGCAATCCTGGGTTCAATTCCTGATGGGGGCACATTTATTCAAAATGACAGTTCTTATAAGTTATGCACCATTATGCACTAGCATCTATGGTGGCTTGTCTTTGGAACTATAAATTTATCTGTAATATCTGTAGTCTTTGGATTGGTGGCTTTGTGACCAAATATGAATACCACGTATAATATCTTAAATTTTCACAATTCTACAATTAGAAAACAACTAAGCATGGATTGCGCCATGCAAACTGTGAAAATTTAAGAAATTATACATGGTATTAAAAGTTGCTTAGGATTACCCAAAACTCATTCACTATAATTCTCTCAGTTGTGGATATCATAAAATGGTGGCCAATATTACTTACATTATAATAATGAACTAAAACAGGATAAGGTAATTTCCTGTCATATTTGATGGCTTATGTAGTATTTCTTTAGGAAAGGCACTATTTTATTGGTGTATTTATACTATGTTGATTGAAAGATTTATTTTTAAGATTGGAAGTGCTAATTTGAAATTAAAGATATATGCTCATGCAATATAAATTATTAGAAATATCTTCACCAAATTCATTTCAAAATTGTTGAAATTTGTAGTTTATTTTATACAGTATTTATATATTTCTTTCAAATTCCTTTTGTTGACTCTTTATGTGATGTGTTATGAATGGCAAAATCTTTACCCAAGTGTTGTTTTTGCTAGAAATATTATTGCTATTAGGGTTACAGTAATAATGTTACTTTCAATTCTGTGCTCTTTGGAAAAATATTGACTAAATTATATCTCTCTCTCTATTCCTTTATGAATTTTCAGATGACAGAATCAGAAATGATGAAGTAGAAGAGGTGACATTCCTGGCTCCCGACAACTCCATGGTCACTTATCTAATTTACTTTATCCTATTTGGGATAGTTGTATGCTTTTTATTACTTGTCCTGAACTTGAAAAATCGTTGCAGAAGAAAAACTGATGGAGGTAAGTTTGAGATGAGGTTTTTATTTTCATTTTCCTCTTATTAACAAATGCTTTTATTAATAATACAAATTTTTATGAATAATAGGTATAGATTAAAGAGAATATAATTAATATTTTGAATGGAGAGTCTAAATTCTGGAATAAACTACTTGGGAGGATTGCTGAATGTGGATGCTCGTGAAATGCCAATTTTTTAATCTTTCTTGTATTCAATATTAAAGCTATTCATTAATAACAAAATTAACTTACATATTTTTAATATAAACAAAGTACAGTGATACCTCTGCTAGAGAAGATAATTTGCTACTGAATCACATTCATTACCTGATGATGTTATTAGGCATCTCATTTCTCACTGTCTTCAATGTAATTGAATCCAATAATAACAATAATAAAATAACAATCCATTTGAATTGGTCAGTGTCCCCTGTGTGATGTGATCTGCTCATTCCTTTGCCACACTTATACAGGCAGAAAAGATAAGCTACTGGAATGGCCTAACCATTCATGTTTGCTGCTGTATGTTAACTTGCACAGCCACTGACACATTTGTTAGCCAGATCCATTTTCAATAGCTTAGTCCAAAAAAACTGACAAAAAAGTCTCACTCTCATTAGCCTAGGCCTCACTGTACTAAAAAGTCTCTGATATGAGTTCCATTGATTTACATTGTGGTGGTCTCTTGCAGTATGAAATACCTTCCTCATGTAACAGACTACCTAACATATCACTTGGGTTTTTCTCAAAGTGTAATTTATCTTAGTTATCAGTTTTTCAATGTTCTGTTGCAATGGTAAGAAAAAATTTTCTAGATGCTGAAATGCTCTATAACTAGGAATGTCAAATTGGCTTTAAAGTTATCACTAAAGTCAAAAATAAAACTTCAGTGAAAGAGTATTATTTTCTGATTGAATTATTTAAGCTTTGATGTTGAATATTGAATTATTAAAACTCAAATGTTTATTTTGTGCTTTCAAGTATCAAACAATAAGTCCACATTTTCAACATTATAAATCCATCTGTGATCTTCTGACGGGGAGATACTCATGAACACACATGTTAGCACTTTAATCTTCTCACTAATTGCATTCTTGTTTGGTGGTAGCTCAATAGTCACTTCTTTCCATTTTTTCCTCATGTATCATATCTCATGTGTCAGCAAACTATAAACATACAACATTGTATAGCAAAGAAAGTATAATTCCACCACAATGGAGAAAAATTGGTTCTTATGTTAATGTAACTAAATCAGGTTGCTGCTTATGTATGTATTCTGTTAGCTATCTTCAATTTATGAATCTTAATTTATATAGTTTCAATGATTTATGTAGCATTCTGCATGAAATCGCCCTCCATGCTTTTTTGCTTGACAGACGTTCTGCTACATCAGAAAGTTATTGAAAATGTTTTATTTTACTGAAAAGATGCAATTACTAAATTCAGTCCTAAAGAATACTTCTGTCAACAATATGGTTCTGTACCTATTTTCTAAACAATATCATGTTATACTTGTTTCCTTCTCCTTACTTTATAATGGTCAAGGAATTGATTTGTTTTCATTTTTAAGAAAACAGTTCATTTTTATTGGAAATACACTATAGCAAATCATATTTTCTATAATTATGAATTCCAGATAGAAAAGAGTATGATGTTTGCATCTTCTATGAAAGCAAGAAAAATACAGCAACTCACTCTATAACTGCTAAAGATATGGCCTTGTCTCATATACTGCCTGCTTCACACTGAGGCTATCATTGTTTTACACATCCAATGCCTTCTGGTGACTCATCATCTGAGAAAGGTAATCATGCCACTAGATGATAACTACTCCAGTTGGTTGTTATTCTTATGAAAACAATCAGCTATAAAATTCCTCTGTATTATTTCATTTTCAAAAGTTTTTATTATAAATCTGTTATCTGACATGCAATATTCTGGAATCTAATGGTGTTACATTTAGTTCTTCCAAAGCACACATTTAAAAGAATTCCATCTGACATACAAACTTTTGCATGCTGAAGGTATAACACGCTAAGTTTAACCTATTTTACTAGAGAAGGATTAAGGTGACTTTGTACTTAAAGGTGTGCATCTAGAGAAAATCCCAAGGAGTCCTAGCCCCATCAGACTTCATATCTACTTTTCCTTGAGATTTAACATATTTCTTTCCTGCTTAATGAAGTCATAACATTTCTAAACTGCTCGTCTTTTATTAACAAGTGCTAATTAAGCTCATACTAAATAGCTGGTTACCTATAATATTTTCACATCAATGGTTGATTTTTGTTTTTAATTCAAAATGGATATTAATTTACAATTCTTGGCATTGAATGATTTGCCAAATCCTATCTAGTAAAATTTTGCCAGAAACCCCTCCCTCAGTTAAATTTATAAGATAATGTGAAAAGTGTATTGTTTACTATCTCACCTTCAGTGCAGTGATAAAGCATCAGATCTTAATTGAATTACTTATCAACTGCGCCAGTTTCAAGAAGTATTTATTTATTAGTTGGATATTTACTGGCAATGAGGATGTAACCCAGGTTATGGGATCTATACATTGGAAAAAAGTTCTATGAATTAAAATGCAAGAGTTTTTTGATGATTCATGTTGGTAAAATCCATACCAGGAATCAAATTATTATTTTCCTTCAAATTGGCTTATAAAAATGTTAATATCAAAGTGTAAAAATCAAAATATAATCAAAGTCTAAATATGAAAATGTAATCAAAGACGTGCTGTAATGCTGAAAGACATATTTACTGTAAAAATTACATTGTCAATGCTGCCTCCTAAAGTAATGTTTATGCCATAAATTAAAATCATTCAGATATTTCTTGAATGAGAAAAAAAGCTGCTGCTGGTAAAAGTACTTGAAGGGTTAATTTCTGCAAGATTTGCATTATAAAACCTTTTGTAAGAAGTTAATTATGGAGATGATTTTAACATCGAATTTTTTATTTCAGTATTTGTTGACATCAAAGCATAGGCTGACCCTCTCCAGTGATAATATGTGGACATGCTCCTTGGAAGTGATTTTTCCACTGTATAGGTGTTACAGCTTCAAGAGAAATTGTGTAAATAATTTATTGGTGATACATTGGTCAGGTTTACTTCAAGTTGCTTTGGTTGAATGTCCTAATATGTCAGTTTGCAATTCCTCCAAAGAGGCAAGAATATGAAAGAAACATCTTAACAGTTCCTATGAGGCACTCAGTTTCTCATAAATTGATACACATTGATTGTGAGTTTGAGTGTTTCAAGTGATCTCTGGAAGAACATGGAAGAAATAAATCTGCTCTGTTTATGTTATCAGAGAACATTCATTTGGCAAGTTTGAATACTGAATTTAGATTTCCTCAAAATATGAGAATTTCCTAACTTTTAAATGATCAGTGTGCATGATAAGACTTTTATACTTGTGTATTATACTTGTGGATGGATATGAAGAAGATTTAAGGACACTTTAAACATTTTCCTTGTTGTAAATAACTCAAAATGTTCATTTTTTACTGAAATAGCATATAAATGATATGTTTATGAAGTGATACTGTCAGCATTTCAGTAGAAATGAAGTAGTCAAGTATAAAGTATTTTTTGTTTCTAACTTTGACTGGTATGTCCTCTAAGTATGAATGAATGGAAATATTTGATTTTGTATTATTGTGTTCACTTATGTTTTGTACAGTTACAGTGATCATGAGGAATGAATTTTCAATTGAATAAGGAAGGGAGCCATATGCTGTGTAGTGGAGTTAAGTTATGAATGTAATTGGCCAACTTTAGGTACTAATTGATATTGTAAAAATTGTGTATTTTTGTAAAACTCAAATTATGAGAGAATTTTGCACATAATGAATTATATTGTATGATTATGATTTTTCTCAGTTTTGCCCTTTATTTATTTTTATTCATGAGTAACACATTGTCTGTATGTGTATCTGGTAGTTAAACTAGTACCTCATACTTTTTGTGTTGTTAAAAAATTTAATACTAAATTCTATTTTGTTTTATGGCAGAATTATTAGATCTCCAATGGAATTTCATCCAAATAAATATGGAAAAACTTTTAAGTATGTTTTCTTTAATTTATTCTGTATATTTAAATTAACCTACATCTTTTTCTGGTACAGTGTCTTAATTTTCTCTGGTCTACCAATTGGATTTGTCCTTTTACTGAAGTAGTCAATGACTGCCACTCTATTCAAGAAGTTTTATCAACTATTCCTCAAAAGTATGCTGTGCCACAAACAATGAATTTATTCTTGTTTTATATAGATATATATATCGTATTTACTTGAAAATAACTGCCCCTCGAATATAACCCCCCCCTTTGTTTTGGGCTGATAAATATAGGAAAAAAACTAGTTTGCGAATATAAGTGAAAAGTGAATTACGCAAATATAACTGCCCCCTCTGTTTTTAGGATGAATTTTTTGGGAAAAAGAGGGGCGGTTATATTCAAGTAAACAGTATCAATGATAGTGCGCAAGTAACTATTGGGAGAGTCAAACAAAACAAAATTAGGAAACCGTGGGTGACGGTAGAAATGATAAATTAAATGGAGGAAAAAAGGAAATGGAAAAGGGTTAACACAGAACAAGGACGTAGAATGTATAGGGCTCTCAATAACATACTGAGAAGGGAAACAAATAGGGCAAGAGAACAGTGGTAGAAGGGTCAATGTAAAAAAATAGAAAAGCTGGACGAAAGTGGGAGGGTCGACCTAATGTATAGAAAGGTGAAACAGTTAACGGGAAATAAAACACGAAACAGAACAACCACAATAAAAGATAATAATGGTAAAGTTATACGAGATCCAGCCAGCATAAGGGAAAGGTGGAAAGAATATGTCGAGGAACTATATGGGAAGGACATGAAGCCAACAAACATAATGTTAGAAAGTGAACAAGAAGTGGAGGATGATGATGTTGGACCTGGGATATTAGATAGTGAAATTGATAGGGCCTTGCGTGATATGAAAGGAAACAAAGCAACGGGCATTGACGAGATACCAGTTGAGCTACTTAAAAACCTGAGGGGAAAGGGTAAGAGGAAATTCTATAATTTATGTAGAAAAATTTATGATGAAGGGGAATGGCCAGAGGATTTTACTAAGACAATCCTGATTCCTTTGCAGAAAAAGAATAATGCTTCTGAGTGTAGGGATTATCGTACAATCAGTTTAATATCTCACGCGGCAAAGGTTATTCTAAGAGTATTGAATAGAAGAATTGAAGGAAAAATTAAGGAACAAATAGGAGAAGACCAGTTCGGATTTCAGAAAGGGAAAGGAACGAGGGATGCAATCGGGGTAATGAGGGTGCTAGTAGAACGAAGCCTGGAATTTAAAAAGGATATATGTGCATGTTTTGTCGATTTTGAAAAGGCTTTCGATAGAGTTCAATGGCCAAAATTAATGGGAATTTTAAAGAAAATTGGGTTGGACTGGAAAGATAGGCGTTTGGTGCAAAATTTGTACTTAAATCAAACAGCGCGAGTTAGAATAACTGAAGGAGAGTCGGAATGGGCAGAGTTAGGGAGAGGGGTAAGACAAGGATGCCCATTATCACCATCGCTTTTTAATATATATGCAGAGGAAATGGTGAATGAAGCTTGGGAAGAAATAAGCAAGGGAGTGATAGTTGGAGGGAAAGTAGTAAAGTCAGTAAGATATGCAGACGATAAAGCTATTGTGTGCGATTCCGAAAGGGGTTTACAAATACTAGTAAATGCACTAAACGATAAGGCAAGGGAATATGGAATGAAAATTAACGTAAGTAAAACTAAGGTAATGAGATTCACTAAGGGAAAGAAGGCTAAATTAACGATCAGGGTCGATGGGGAAAAACTAGAGCAGGTGGACAAATTCTCGTACTTGGGTAGTGTTCTATCTTGGGATGGGAGGTGTGGAGATGAGGTTCGAAAAAGAGTAGCATTGGCCAAGGAAGCTTTTATGAAGCGAAGGGAATTAATGACAAAGGGTCTCGATAAAGGAATCAGGAAAAGATTGGTAAAATCCTTGATATGGAGTGTTTTGCTATATGGGTGTGAAACGTGGACCTTACGAAAAGAGGACATCAAAAGATTGGAGGCATTTGAGATGTGGGTGTGGCGTAGAATGGAGAAGGTGAGCTGGGTGGATAGAAAAACAAACATAGAGGTGCTAGAAATGGTTGATGAGGAAAGGGTTTTAATTGAAGTAATTAAGCGCCGACAAAAGAAATGGGTGGGTCAGATATTGAGAGGAGAGGGATTGCTGAAGAATGTAATAGAGGGTAGAATGCAAGGGAAAAGGCAAAAAATGTTAGATGACATAAAGGGTGGGGTAAGTTACCAGGTAGCGAAGGAAAGGGCAATGAATAGGGATTATTAGGACCTACCGAAAGGTAGAACACTTATGTATGATATTCAAGTAAATATGGTGTGTGTGTGTATGTATTTAATACAAGAAGGTGCTCCAATAGCCAGGCACTCACCCATTGGTGTGGCACCCCCAAAGTTTCTACAAATATTTCATTCAGAACCAAATTCTCAATGGCATTATTAAGAAATATTTATACACATGTCTTTATAGGCAATACTTTCTTATGATGAAAATCATTTATTTTACAAAAATATCATAAATTGAGAGGAGTTCAAGAGGTTATTATTTACAAACCTTAAGTTTAGACCCCCCAAGCGAAAATTCTGGATGCACCTATTTGTAGCAAGTCTCTATCTTCTTCTGTCTTGGGCCATTATTTTCATTTATGCATAATTGGTGCTGTTGATTATTTGATTTAGTGACTTCTCTCCCAGGTGGTTATTTCCTTTTACCATTCCTTCTGAAATGATGTTTGGAATTCCTTGGTGCCTCAAAATATGACCCACCATCGTATCTCTAAACTTTGTCAAGGTCTCCCACATTTTGTCCTTCACCTAACTCTTGAGGTACTTCATAATTGGTCACTCAGTCAGTCCAACATATTCTGAGCACTCTTCTATAACACCACATCATAAATTTTCTTCTTCTCTTCATTCTAACTGCCCAACTTTCACTTCTGTATAGTGCTACTTTCCATACATACAGTCTTTAGAAACAGTTTTCTAATGTTCAAGCTGATGTTGTTAGTGCACATGAGTGCTTCCCTCTAGTTAAATGCTATCTTAGCCAACATGATCCTAATTGTAATCTCTTGGCTGCTTCGCCCATCAGGCATTATACAGCTGCCATATTACTGGAATTCTGTTTCTTGTTCAAGGTATTTGTCATTTAACTTTATCTGCAATTGTTTATCCTGGCTTTAGAACTGCAGGCTTCTGTGTTAGCTAATCCATGGGTATACAGCCAGTGTGATACCTCCAGGAGGTGGCTGTTAGATCTTGGAGAAGCTAAAAGGAACTGCGTACCCTCCTTAGCTTCCCTCTTCTTAAAATTAAGTATTTTCTTTAGGTGATGAAATAAAAATTGTGGCAGTGTTCAAGGGTCGGAAGTAATGAAATGAAATATTGAGTGAACCAGGGTCCACCTTTTAAAAGATTCTATAAAGTCACAGTGCTTTAAGAGGTATGGAAATAGTGAGGCTACTTGATTCCCTAAAGGCAAAAAAGTACCTTAGTGACATAACTTGAACACTGACGTTTTTGGTTTACAATTTCTGGTTAGCGGGTTTTAGGAAGTGACATAACATGAATTTTTTTATAATTACGTTATTATTTCTTGATTTCCTGCACTTCCTTGTCATGCTTCTCTACTATTTTATTCCTCTCTAAGTAGTTGCTAGACCTGCATTAAAGGAAACCCCTGTAAGTGAGAAACAGAATGAGAGAAACCTCTGCACCCAAGAAAAAATTGCCTGTTCATTGATTTTTTTTCTTTTCCAAGTTCGGGTATATTATGTATGATTCGACTCTTTAAACAGGTGATTTCCAATTGGAAGCATAGCCCAGACTTTTCTATATGTTGAATATTTTCCCTGCAGGAGAGAGCCCATTTTATTAGAAGTTTTTACCATACACCAGGATTGTCAGACATATAGCATTTTGCATAATACGTTAAACTTTTGTTTAAACATTATCATTTGGTTGACATCTATTTTGTTTTTCATTCTTCAATTCAATTCCAATAGACTTGGCTGAGAAACAGATTCTAAAACCTCAATTTCATTCGGATGAAGATCAATCATATATGAATTAGATCTAGCCAAAGCAGACACTGTTTCATTATTTTTGTTGGGTATGTTTGTAGATGCACCTTTTTCCATCAGGATTTGTATCACTGGGAAATTCCAATGGATAACTGCTGAATGCAGCAAGGTGTTGTAATTGTATTCTTTGAATCTATAATTTATATCTTTGACCTTTTCCAATCGCCTCTCAAATTCTGCAAGATCCTTCGCTTTCATGTGGACTGCAGTTTTTCTTAGCAGCCATCTCAAATCTTTCGGTGTTTTATCCTTAGATTTGCAACAGCAACAACCCATTGATGTTTGAACCTTGAAAGACTAATGAAGAATTGGTAGACAAAGGTTTTGAAATTACTTAGTAAATATCAATCCAAAAATAAATTGTAAGTAACGTATTAGGAAATTACATGTTAGCGGCTAATGAAATGGATTTCTTTTTAGGTGATGAAAAGTGATTGGATCCAGATTTGATTTATAAATCATTTATATTTCGGTAACAAATAATGCTTAAACAATATTAAAGATCACAAAATGTATATTTTACCAAATTATTTTGGATTAAATTTGCCCATCCCTTTTACATTTACGGAAAATCGTTGATCTAGTCGGAATCTCGACTTTCATTATTTATAAGTAGATCACTATGGAAATTGTGCTTCTGAGTGCGTTCTGAAGTTAAATGGAGAAATAGTTCAACTTTTTTATTACAGGAATTCCTTTCTCGTTAACTACCGTTGTTTTAAAAGCTAATTTGAAGAAAAATTGACTTATATAATAAGGTTGCAGTAAGAGAATTGATCCTTTAATGCTGGATAATTTCATTTCTAAGTGCGATAGAATACCTAGTGAATAAATTAATCTTTGAAGAATTACGCTTATTGATTATAATGAATCTGAATACTATCAAAAAGAGAGGTATTCATTTGAGTGAACTTACAAGAGGATGTGGAATAAATTACGACATTGTAAAGGAAAGTCATATTATAGAAGTATTGGAAGGTTTCTGGATAGTTTCAGAGAAAAAGGGAAGCTATCTAAAACTCTATATTTAACCATTCTGAAAATTACATTCTTGTACAATGTCCAACTAATAACATATACCTGCCATAAAGTGACCTGCGGATACCCAAGTGGGCAGCACGTTCGCTTTCGGCGAAAGTGGACCCCACCGGGTTCGATTCCCGGTTGTGGCCAACATTGACTGACGCAAAGGCGTCTGACATGCTTAAAGAACGGAAATTTTACCCTGAAGAAGTCCCATCGAGGTAGAAACGGGGAGGATAGGAGTCCGATCAGATACGATAAAGTAATGTGCTTTTCTTGTCGTCAAGGTTCAGTAAACCGCTAAATATTGGAGCGAGTAAAACGTGAACAACGAATCATCGTAAGATGTTTTATGAGGATAATTTTTCTCGGACGGAAAATTAATTATATTTT
Source organism: Ladona fulva (assembly GCA_000376725.2). Lineage (NCBI taxonomy): Eukaryota > Metazoa > Arthropoda > Insecta > Odonata > Libellulidae > Ladona > Ladona fulva. The sequence continues at coordinate 307,009 of KZ308238.1, forward strand.
TTCTTTGCAGATACAAACAATTTGCATCCTAAGTTATTCAATATTACAAAAATACTACCTAATCAGCACTTTATAGCAAAAGATATGAAGTTTTCAAATTCTAGCGCCGCAAACCATCCCCAAGTTCACAACCACGAACAGCTGCCTTACTAAATCTGTCTCGTCAGTGTCATACCGCATGGCAGTCGTTCAACTGGGGCAGAGATTTGCTTTTACACCGGATTGTATCTGGTTTATATTTTTCTATAAGCAAATCTAAGAGTTATACCATGTATGTTTAAATTTTTCAGTTTCTCTGATACCTAATTTACTAAAATGACTCGAAAGCATTTCCCTAGTCTCCGAGTATCTGTCGATTCATAGAAAGCATTCCTTGTAATTTTAGATCAGATATTTGTTTTTAAACCCAATGTACTGTTACTTCGAATGAGAAGTTCGGAAATTAAGTTTCTCAATTTCATCTTACAGATATTGACAATGCAAAAAGTTCCAGAAACTATTAATTTTCCGGAAGAGGAGGAGAAGATACTTGAGTTCTGGAAAAAAATTGATGCGTTCAATACATGTTTAAAACAGTCGAAAGGCAGGCCAAGGTAAAAGCAACCAAAGAATTATATTTTTACACATTTAAATTTTCGTCCTGATGCTAGACGGAAGAAATAGATATGTAGGCAATAATAAGGATGAGTTAACATATAAATCATTGGTGTATTTTTCATTTGCTCTGAAAAATTTTATTGTAGATTATAGCAAACACTTTATAAATGACGCTTGAGAAACTTATTCAATTTAATGAAATTTGCAAGTAAGTTTATTAAAATTTTCCTTAAATTTTTACCCGAAGCAAAAGTTTTTCTGAATTTTTATCAGAAGCTCATCTTATGGATCCTCAACGATAACCATTGTTTCTAATGTTTTCAGCTTCGCGTATTTTTTTCTGAGCAATATTTTTTACGGTCTAATAGATCCATCGACTTTTTCTCATAACTATTTAGGTATTCTTTTTATGACGGCCCACCTTTTGCAACAGGACTTCCTCATTATGGTCATATCTTAGCCGGTACTATTAAAGATATAGTTACGAGGTATGCTCATCAAAGAGGATACTATGTTGAAAGACGATTCGGATGGGACTGTCACGGACTGCCTGTGGTTAGTATTGGCTAAATATTATTCATGATTGTCAATGGCAATATTTGTTTATTGCGTTAATATTTTCCAGGAGTATGAAATAGACCGAGCTTTAGGAATCAAAGGACCTGATGATGTAGCGAAAATGGGTATTAAGGCATACAACGATGAATGTCGAAAAATAGTGATGAGATATTCTCATGAGTGGGAAACTATTGTTGGAAGGCTTGGAAGATGGATAGGTAAGTTGAATTATAAATCAGACCTTTATAGATGTTTATTGCCATGATTGATGTCTAAATTTAATCAGCATTGTTACATTATTCTTTTTTGAGTGATAAATGGAATATTTTCTGAAAAAAAATTTTGATCCATTTAGATTTCAAGAATGATTACAAGACATTGTATCCATGGTTCATGGAGAGTGTGTGGTGGGTTTTTAAGGAGTTGTACAATAAAGGCCTGGTCTATCGAGGCGTGAAAGTGATGCCATATTCAACTGCTTGTAATACTCCTTTGTCAAACTTTGAGTCTGGACAAAATTACAAGGAGGTTGTAGATCCTGCAGGTAAATCTCTAATAACAATTAATCCTTATCCTTTATGAAATGCCAGACTTCAGGGAGTATTAATTAATACTAATTATTTAGGAAATGGGTTCTTAATTCTGTAGATATTTTGCATTGCATTTTTACACCATTTCAGAAAAACAGAGACATTTAAGATAGATATTTGGAAAATCCAGGGAAAGCAGGATAAACAATAGAAATTTTCATAGTTCCGTTCACCCAAAGAGAATACTGTGTATATTTTTAAATCTTAAGTTATCTTTCAAATATGTTTTTGAACAAGCTATTCATTTTTATAAGAATAATCTATATTGAGGTTAGAATAGTTTAGTTGAGGATTTAAAAAAAGTAAGCTTCTTTTGTATTGCAAATGAAGCACAGCAACTTGAATTGCTCCATTTGTTGTGGCTCAGTAAAATATAATAATAAAGTGTATCTGAAAGAATCTCCTTTTATATCCAACACAAAAATAAACTATATTACATTCATTAAATATATAGCCTTAAATTCTTGCTTTGCAATTCATCAGTAGTATGTGAAAAATGTTGGCTTTAAGTAAATATTAGGCCGGTTACTTTACTATTTTTCATGTTGGAAAGTTTAGGGTACTGACGGAATCAAATTTATTTTGTTCAAGCTGTAGGAATTATATTTGTTTAATATATGAAATACTTAATTGGAACAAGTTAAGTTTGGCATTTATTGCATTGGATTTTTTTATGTGGCATCCCTATAAAAGAATGTCTGCTAAATCCCATCTAGGCCTATTTTGACCTTTATTATTAGAGACATACAATAATAATAATGTGTGTAATGATGGTCATTATTTTGAAATTTTATTTTAGATAAGTTATCTGTGATATTGTGATTTTTATCTGTGGCACTATTCTTAAGTCTGGTCTACATGAAAAATGCCAGGGCATTTTTGACCAATTTGTATCTCTGTACTCAGAAATTTATATTAAGCCTATTACTTATTTGTTTAAGCTAGTTTTTTTATATACACTCTTAATATGTACATGTATGACAGAATGGTTCACTTATGTTGTTATGAGATGAAAAACTATGCTTCTTCTCTTCTTAAGTTGTCAACCCTGAGGTTGGTTTAAACCACACGCCATTCCGATCTTCATCCTGCTTTCCTTTTTAGCTCTTCATAGGAGGTGCAACTGACATTGCCATGATTTGCTGAATGTAGGACAGTGTTGGTCTTCCTCAACAGTTTCTTCCTTCAATCATTCCCTCCACTATTGTTCGAATGATGCAGTCTCCACGTAGGATGTGACCGATTAATTTGACTTGTCTTGTTTGGATGTTAATCCATAATGTCCTTGTCTCTTTTTTCATTCAACATCCTACGGTAGAACCAGGCTTCCAATGCATTCTATCTTCTTTTTTCTTGTATCCCAACAGTCCACGTCTCTCATCCATACAAAACAACACCAAGCACATGTTTTCAAGAATCTCTTCCTTGGTTCTAGATCAATGTTTCTATTGGTAAGGATGAAAGGAAAAGCTATGTGACGCACAAAAAAGAAAAGGCATGACAGTGAAAACACCCGGCCAATAGATTGGCCTGTGGCATTCTTCGCACATACCCCATGGGTTGATAGATCAGCCCACTGGCACTAAAAGGGTTAACTTGAAAATTAATTTTATTACACAGAAAAAATGCGGAATTTATACTTTAAAAATTTGTGTGCTATTAATTAATCATAAGTTTTTATCATAGCTCATAGAATATTTATTATTTAATTACAGTAATTGTCAGCTTTCCTTTGGATGATGAACCAGAAGTTTCCATGATAGCTTGGACTACAACCCCTTGGACCTTACCTAGTAACTTGTCTTTGTGTGTGAATCCTAATTTAGATTATGTTAAAGTAAAAGGTGAGCTTATATATTTTTAGTTAAGTATAGATACTCATCTAGCTAACATAATTGTCTTTTGCTTCTTTATCTGCTCTTAGCAGAACTACATTTTTGCTGTTCATTTTTTTCTTAGACAATACTACTGGTCAAACATATATATTGATGGAAGCAAGACTTGAAAGCTTATACAAAAGTGAAGATCAGTATACCATCCTTGATAAGTTCAAAGGATTGGCTTTAAAAGGAAAGAAATATGAGCCTTTATTTCCTTACTTTGCCCACGTAAGTATCCCAAATATCAGCCATGGCTAAACTATGGTCTTAGCTACAATTTTCATTCAGTTATGGAATTTTTAGGGAAATTTTTTCGCAAACACATTGATACCTTGGCTAATCAAAAAAAGTTAATCTTGAATCGCCTTAGTTTGCTGAAATCTTTCTTAACTGAAATTAGAATTCCCATTGGGGCCAAATTGTTAAATCTTTCTAAAATAACTTTCAAACTACCAATTTATTTTGCAACTAAATAAGAAAGACCGTCATCCTATTTATTTGGACATTGGAAAAAAATTTTTGTGCATTTATGAGAATTAGCATATCTGAGTATTTTGGGGTTCAACGAGAATTTTGAATTACCTTTAATGATATTTCTCCATTCCATGTATTCTGTAATCATTTATAAGGTTATATCAATGTCCTTCTCTCCCTTGATAATAATCACCTTACCTAAACTCTCCTCATTGTAAGTTTCTGCTTATTAGTGCCCATTTGTTTTTGCCTTCATTTTATCCCCCCACCTTTCTTCTGCCTCCTCTTCATTTTTTATATGCAGTGCAAACAAACTTGGTTAACAAAGATAATTCTTTCCAGAGTAAAATTCATTAGCCAAAATGTTATGTCATAAGACTCACTTCTTGAATATAAACAATCCATTTGGGTTGGTGGGTGTCCCCTGTGTAATGTACTCAGCTCATTTCTTTGCCACACATACAGATGGAAAAGATGCATATGATGGCACATATGTGGAATGGCATGACTGTTCATATTTGCTGCTTTGTGTTAGCATGTGCATCCACCAAGATGTTCATTAGCTGATTCCATATTTGTTAGGGAAGTCCAAATAAAACACAAAAAATCTTCATTACCAAAATAATTCATTACCAGAGTCACTTGTTAGCCAAGGTGCAATAGTATTCTAAAATATTGATATGTTCAAGGGTAACTAAGTGGAATCAATTTACAGAAATTTAAAGAAAAACACTTTGTAACTTCTACAAGAGAATTTTCATTTAATTTTTACAAAAATGTGTTTTCTCCTGAAGTTGTCAGAAAAACTAGTTAAATAAAAATCTCTTTAGAAAGCTATGCAGTGTCTTTCCTTTAGATTTGTTCCACCTGTTCTGCAAAGCACTCAGGGTCATCAGGAACAAGTGGTGTGGTTGTTGAACAATTTGTGTATTTTGTATTTTGTGTTTTTGTTTTTAATTTAATGTCTTTTCAGAGGTAAAAAATGAAATTCACTATAAAAAATGTTCCTTATTATCATCAGCTCAAGACTAAGGGAGCTTTCAGCATTCTTAATGATGGTTATGTGACAGAAGAATCTGGTACAGGTGTTGTCCACCAAGCCCCTTATTTTGGTGAAGATGATTACAGGGTTTGCTTGAATGCTGGAATAATCACAAGAGATCAAGATATGATATGTCCAGTTGATGCAAGTGGGAAATTCACTGAGCCAGTCGCAGATTTTCTTGGACAGTATGTTAAGGTAATTATGATTTTAGAAATTAGTAATGTACTGCCTGTAGAGAATAAGTACATCCAAAATCATATTAATCCAAACTAATAAAATTCATTAAAAAACCTTCTCAAAAAATAGAATTACAGTGGTGCCTTGAGATAAGAGTTCAATTTGTCCCGCGACGTAGCTTGTAAGTCAAAATTCGCGTATCACAAATCAATTTTTTCTAAATAACAGTAAGTATGTACCAAAAAACACAAAATTAAAGTAAAATGACAGAAATACTTCTGCAACGAGGTAAACATGTGAATTGAACATGTAAGATTTGCAAATCTGAGCAGTGGCTTGCTATGCCAACTGGCTGTGATGTCACTGAGGCTGGCTGGTGTCTCAAATTTTGGCTTGTAACTCAAGGCAAAAACTGGACCTAGTGACGGCTCGTATCTCAAGGTACCACTGTTCTAGAATTCTCAAAATCCTAGAACTTGTGTGTTTTCTCTTTTTGTAGCATCACCAACATAATTATGTCCCATGGTGAATAAACCTCTTAATTAATTTTACATATTTTAACAGTTGACAAAGAATCAGTAGTGGTGTCTAAAATGTCTGCCCATAAAGCATGCTTGACCAAATAGAAGATACATCAGTTATTGTTATTCTTAAACAATGTCTGTTAGAATTCATCCAGCCTTATTCCTCACTTTCATCAACCATGCTTTAAGATGAAAATCTTTGTTTATCAGGATGCTGATAAGAATATCATTAAGTTGCTGAAGAATAAAAATCGCTTGGTGAATGCAAGCACTACAAAGCATAACTATCCCTTTTGCTGGAGGTCTGAAACTCCTCTCATCTATAAAGCTGTTCCGTCATGGTTCATTCGGGTAGAAACCATGGTGAAGGACTTGCTCAACACCAACCAGCAGACATACTGGTATGTAATATACTGTCACATTTTAGGTGCTTGTACTCATAGATAGACAAGTAGGCAATCTGTTTGCCTGTTATTAAAGCACTCCCAGTGAGGGCCTGCATGTGAGAAATTACCTCAGCCTTCAAAGCGTTTTCAAAAGTACTACTACTGAAGTCCATCCTCTTTGTACATTTAAAGGTACATCTTTAAACAATTATGTAAAATGAAATAATTTTTAAGTTTGGTGAAGTCCTTTTATGTCTACTTTTTGACATATATGTTAGGGAAAAGGAGAAAGATTTCAAAAGAATTTGTATAACAAAATAGGTTTTCCTTTTGGAAACTGTGGTTAGTATTCTCTTTCATAACTATTGGAAGTCTTGTTAGAAATAGTATTTCTTCAAAAATAGCTGTAAATATAACAAGAATTAGAAAGAGAGCATGTTAAGCAATTAGGGAGGAACTCTTCTAAGGCTTCTGTGGCTTATGTAGTTTAAATTTTGAAAAGTACATATAATTATACTTGAAGCTTTCTGTCTCATCAAAAGCATTTTTTAAGCAAATTCTTAGGCAATTATTTTATTTACATTATTTGAAAACATTTTCTTACTTTCAGGGTGCCTGATTTTGTTAAGGAGAAGCGTTTTGGAAACTGGCTGAAGGAAGCAAGAGATTGGGCTGTGAGTCGGAATAGGTACTGGGGAACTCCAATTCCACTGTGGATTTCTGAGGATGGGCAAGAAGTTGTTTGCATTGGAAGTATTAAAGAATTGGAGGAGTTAACTGGTACAAAAATTACTGATCTTCACAGAGACAAGTGAGTATTAAAGTTTTTATTTTTGTAAATTGAATTAGGTTGGATCTTAAAACACAGCTGTGCTCATTTGCATTGAGCTGGAGCTTGGTATGAATGAGCTAAACTGTTCCAAATTACATCATAATCCTGCTATTCTATTGAGTAAACTAATAATTTGATTTTCAAACTTTCAAACTAAAATTATTTCATTGAATTATCAACTTACCATGAGAAATAGATTGCCTCTATTATTATTTGTTTATTCTGTTATTTCTTCTTTATATTCTAATTATTGATGCTATTTTTTTGATTCTATCTGCATCTTAACTGTTAACCATTTACTTGAACTCTACTTTTTCTATGCTGTTCTTCTCCTGCTAGGCTAAATCCATGGAAATGCCAATTACTCTTTGGTTTTGAGGCGTATGGCTTTCACATTTTATGTAGTGTACATTTATACTTATTTCACCTACTAAATTTCATTGCATGGTGGTTGATTCTTTCTCAGAACAATTATTAAATAATTTTGAAGTTGCTTCATGGAAGACATTTGTAAAGAAAATATTGAAGAATCCTTATCTTGAAGCAGTATGAAATTATGCCTCACTTATTAAATATACCTTTTCATACATTGTGTCATTACTTATTTTAAAAAAATTTAAAATATATAATATATATCTCTACTAATATTTATTAATGATCTCCATGGTAGTGTTTAGTGGTAATCAATGCCGCTGAAAATTACTAAATTAACTCTAAAAAAATGTAGTTAATTTGCAATTTCTTGGCTAAGTCGATCTTTCTTTCTCCACTAGTGTGGATCACTTGACTATTCCATCCAAGAGAGCAGGAATGCCTCCTCTCAAACGTGTGAATGAAGTTTTTGATTGTTGGTTTGAATCTGGATCTATGCCTTATGCACAGCAGCATTATCCATTTGAGAACAAGAAGGAGTTTGAGGAATCATTCCCTGCAGATTTTATTGCTGAAGGCATTGACCAGACCAGAGGATGGTAAGTCTGTCTATTCTACTTGAGAAAATGTTTAATCAGTCCAGTATTGTGTTGAAGGGCATGGTTCTAGATTAATGATGAATCTGTTAATAATTAAAACATTGCTTGATGTGTTTTACTGTTGATTATTTGACGTGTATAATTACCCTGTGATATAATAATAGCTATTGACATATTTCTGTTTAGAAATTTTAAATTAACTATTGTAGACCCTCAGGCCACTTTGGAATTGCAAGAATTTACTGTCTATAATTTACTTCTGTAGAATGTAGAACAAAGTCATGGTATCTATTAAAAGCCAACTTTTTACTGTTTTAAAATTATTTGCAGGTTGAACTTATTACCATTTAACCAATTGGTAGAAAGATACATTTGCTGCCAAAATAAGTTTTAAATCCATCTTATGTATTTTTACGGTTAATTTTTGTAAAATGTACTTTAATTTTCTGCCATAATCTATTTTAAGGTGTCTTTTGATGTATGTAAGAAAATTGCAGTTTGACTCATTTTTTTTTGTTTAGGTTTTACACAATCCTTGTGATATCAACAGCTCTCTTCAATAAGCCCCCCTTCAAGAATCTCATTGCCAATGGGTTGGTCTTGGCAAATGATGGTCAGAAGATGTCCAAGAGAAAGAAGAACTATCCTGATCCAATGGAAGTAAGAATTTTGGTGCCCTTATACAAAAAATACTTTTTATCTTCTATAGATACACTAAAAGATAGCCTGAGGTAAAATTGGCTATCAAATAATTAGTTGAAATTCTGAATGTTTTCATGCAGAATGGTTATTTTTAGGTTGTCAGTAAATTTGGAAGTGATGCTCTTCGTCTGTACCTGATAAATTCACCTGTTGTCAGGGCTGACAACTTGAAGTTCAAGGAAGACGGTGTAAGGGATGTGTTGAAAGATGTATTCCTTCCTTGGTTCAATGCATACAGATTCCTCATCCAGAATGTGGAAAGGTTTTGTAAGGTTAGTTATTTTGTTGTACAGCACCATATCCATCTGTTCCTCTTACATCCTCATTTAGTCTTGCGTAGCTGAATGGAATGTGATCACTTGGTTTCATTAACATTGAAGTTATATTTGCTTAGTATCTGTTAATCAGAAAATTCAAAAGCCTTTCATCAGGTTGTCTTAGTTTATTGCATTGAAAATATAGATTTTATCTATAGTTCTAAGTCATTAGATGTAATTGGTGTAACTTAGCAAGTCAATCCACCAAATGATGCAATATACAGACTCTGATGTAATTACTTTAAATATTACAAATGTACTTTAAAACATTATTCATTAGAATAAAGGAAAGGAAGGTAACTTTGTAGGTTGAAAACCTACAGAAATCCCAAAGGAATAACAAATGTGAAAAATAGCGACACGACTGGGACTCGAACCCAGGTCTCCCACTTTCCTGGCAGGTATTCTAACCACTGAACTACCGTGCCGCGTCTCTCTCACACTGTTAAGGGAATGCGGCACAGTAGTTCAGTGGTTAGAATACCTGCCCGGAAAGTGGGAGACCTGGGTTCGAGTCCCAGTCGTGTCGCTATTTTCACACTTGTTATTCCTTTCATTAGAATAGTCAATGCCAAAAAAATACTTGAAGATGCTCTTTCATAGTAAGTATTTTTGAATTTTAATTCCACAAGCTCTAAGATTGATTCATCTCTATAGTTAAAAGTAATTGAAAGTGCTGTATTGCCTACATTAGGTAATATCTTTTTCTGTGTACAGTTATTTTCTGGTATCAGTATCCTATATGTGTTCAAAACTGAATGTCAAAAATGTGTTGAGAGATAACATTTTTAATGGCGAATGTATTGCAATTTCTGAACTGTTAAGTGGACTAGCTGCAGAAATCTTTGAGCTAAATTAACTCACTGATGAAAATTATGAATCAGTAGGCTTGTAAATATTTGTGTTTCATTGTGAAAAATGTTACATTGTTTTGGGAAACTTGGTTTTTATTTTCAGGAGGAAAATGTTAAGTTCAAGTATGATGAGTCATCAGTCAAGCTTTCAAGTAATACCATGGACAAGTGGATCTTATCATTTACTCAAACACTGCTTCAGTTTGTAAAGCAGGAGATGTCAGCATATCGCTTGTACACTGTGGTTCCACGGCTTGTCAGATTCATTGATCATCTTACCAACTGGTATGTCAGGATGAACAGGAAGAGGATAAAGGTGTGCATTTCACTTCCTTCAAATTTTTAAATTAAATACCAGAATAAACCTGGTGCTATTCAAGTCTCTTTTTGAATAAAATATCTTTTTTTACACTCTGAGTTAGGATCTCAAAACTCTGATTACTTATGTTCATATCCTAAATCACATATTGTTCATATCATATCATAACTTCAATTACTCTTACGAATGAGTTACTGCACATCCAACTCAGATGAATCCAGCTAATTTCATATTAAACAAACCAAATTTTATTTTCAAATATTATTTATTTGCATTTAAAAAAATGCTATTGTAAGATTTTTAATGCTCAATCACATTTATATTTCACTTTTTGAATATTTATCATTTTAGACCATTTTTGTTTAACTTATCCTCATTCATGTTACCTTCATTCCTTACTCAAGCAATTAATATTATTTCTAGAAACCTATTTTAAAGGTGTGGATACTCCTTAACTCAGATCTGTACTCAGTGTGAAATTATTTAAGTTAGTAATCAAGGTGTTGATTAGTGAAGAGTCAGAATTGTATCTGTGTATAATTGTTTGATGTAAATCTTCAGAGAGCTAAATGATATGTTACATACTATGGAAAAGTTTTAATTCTCCTTCATAATAATGATAAATATTCACAATTTTATTAAGTTAAAAGATTTGCTGATTTTGTATATTTATGAGGGTTGAAAGAAGCAGATCAAATTTGATAGTTTCAAAATTCATGTGTGAATGCCGAGGAAAATGAAGAGAAAAATGCCTATTTCAGGGAGAAGGTGGTTTAGAAGATTGCCTTGCTGCACTGGAGACCTTGACTTGTGTGCTTTATTCAATGATCAGGACTATGGCTCCATTCACACCATTCCTTACGGAATACATGTTCCAGAATTTGCGACACCTAGTGGAAGGAGAGAAGAGCGAAAGTGTGCACTATATCATACTACCAGACCCAAGGTTTTTGTTACTTTCTTTTACTGTACAAAGAAGTTTTAATTGAATTATCTTTTTCTCCTTTATTTATGCATTTCTCTTAATTTTTACGCTGTTTAGGAATGAACTATTTAATACAGATATTGAAAGGTCTGTATCAAGGATGCAGTCAGTTGTAGAACTTGGAAGAGTTATAAGGGATCGCAAGACCATACCAATCAAGGTGAGTAGAACTTGCAGGCAAAGAAAATTGAAACTTGGCTATTAATGAATTAGAGTTTTAAAAAACTCTGTGATCTGTGGTTAAAAACCCTTTGAGAGTTCTTTTGAAATTTATGTGGGATTTCTTTGTGATATTACTAATCTGAGTGTGATTTTCATGTTTTTAGTAATAGTATGTTTTCTTCCAAAGTATCCTCTACCAGAAGTTGTGGTGATACATAAAAGTGAGGAGTATTTAAAAGATGTGAAATCCTTGGAATCCTACATATTGGAGGAACTGAATGTAAGGACCCTAACAGTTACTACTGACAAACATAAGTATGGTGTTTCACTTAGAGCAGAACCTGATCACAAAACTTTGGGTGCCAGACTAAAGGGAGAGTTCAAAGCTGTTACTGCTGCTGTCAAGGTACATATCAGTTACTTTATAATTTGAAGATGCTAAAGATAAACTAAACTGTCTGGTCCATTAGCGATTTTCTACTAAGATTTTATGTGAGCAATATTATTTGTATTTTGTAAGTTAGTTTCTCTGCATTGAAATCAAAATCACTTCAATAATGTTGGACAATTCTGTGCTACATTTAGCAAGTATGGTATAGAGTACTTTTTTGTTTCCTTCACAATAATACTTCACATAACTAATGTTTTTTATCCAGTAATATTAATAATAAATCATTTTTATTATGGTGAGATCGAGACTAAAAGTCTCTTCTTCCGTTTAACCGATTTTCATATTCCATCAATTTAAAAATATAGTAGAAAAGAAAAATGAGAAGAAATGTGGATGTAAAAAACCTATGAGATTCTTAGGGAAAAATTATCTATGAAAGGAGAAAACCCCCTAGGAAAGGGCGTGTGAAAAACTTGTGCAAACCTACTGGTTAATGTTTCTGTTTGATTTATCCTTACAAAGTACTTTGATTGATGTTTACTTTTTCTGTTCTTCAAGGTATTTTAATAAATATTGGTTGGCAGATCAGCTTCAGATGAGTTGCAACAAGTTGCAGTTGCAAGTATTGCAGTGTTGGTAACATAATACTTGCATCACAATTTAAGTCTACCATATGTCAACATTCTGATTTCTAGGTTTCACCCTTTCTATTTCTATCATAGGTTTAGGCTTTGTTTTTTTTTTAATGCAGCTCATGGTAATTGATGGTGATTGAATCAGTGTGTGTGCATTTTGAATAGGGCAGAGTTGCATTAAATCTAATTTTGCCTTTGATTTTTGTTTTCAAGGAACTGACAGATTCCCAGCTTCATCAATTTTTAGCAGAAGGGAGTATAGAAGTTCTTGGACACAAACTTGAGGGAAGTGACCTTCGCATAATGTTCAACTTCACTGGAGAAGCAGCGAAAGAACTTGGGGAGAGGTATGAAGCTCATTCAGAGGGAGAAGTGAGTATTGTCATTTAACTTTTTCTCATTCTTTCATCAGAATGTGTATGCTTTTACATCCAAGAGGTTGCATTAGTTCCTATTGTGTCTTTTTGGGCTTTAGATAATGTCCTTCCTTGTATTTTTATATAAAATCAAGTAATTGAAAATCATCAAATTTTAGGAGGTGGCTAAAACTCTGGAATTGTGATGTAACATTCTATTGTTTCATTATATGATAATTCTGTTGTTCAAATTATCATTAATTTTCATCTCTACATCTTGATAATTGTTAGCTTATATGAATTATATCCTATTAGGCCCAACTTCATGGAACACATTTTCTTATTCCTTCATTTCTCTGTTAACCCGGCGTGTGGCAGGGGGTGGAAACACCCCCTGCCACACGCCGGAAGGCGGCTTGCAGGGTACTTAAGTAGATATAGATGTAACTTATATTATTACAATGATATTTACAGTGAGTCTAATGTGTTACATTTTAGGGTTCATTCCAACTACATTTTTTCTGCTCCTGATGTCAAACAATGGAATAGAAAATTGTATAAAACGTGCTGGAAAGAATTAGTTATTGGGCTACACAAAATTGGGTAAAGGGCTGCTAGAGGCCCACAGGCTTTGGGTTTGACAGATGTTTCATTTTAATGTGAAAAATCCATTCATGGTCTCCTTTTTCTCTCTTGTTGCAGCTGTTAGTTCTTTTAGATGTGACTCCAGACCAAACAATGTTGGATGAGGGAATTGCCCGTGAAGTTATCAACAGAATTCAGAAACTCAGGAAGAAGGCCCATTTGGTACCATTAGATGAAGTGGATGTTTTCTACCAAGTGACTCCAGAGGATAGTAGTTTGCAGAGCATCACGGTTTCTCATAAAGAGTTTATTGAAAGTACCACCAAGACTCCAATGCACCCATTGAAGGAATACAAGTCCCAGAAAGTCATTATTGAAGAGAATGCAGCAGTGAGATTGTTTTCCTAATTGCAGTTTGTTCACCTTTGCTCAATCTTTCTCATTTTTTGGTTTATTAGATGTTTACTATATCTAGATGTAGTTTTCTGCAAGTCCTGACTTTTGTTATTTTTATTTTTTTTTCATGAAAAATTTTGAGTCTTCTTCATATATATAATTTTAACGTTTTCTATTGCTAGATAAAAGGTGTCAACATCTATTTGAAGTTAACTAAAAGTTCTTCTGATGGAGATTCTTCTGTATGTGCAAGTGCTGGGAATGATGAGAAACCATCTGTGAGGTAAATTTTATTCAGAGGCATTTAGCCAGTGTTTTCTGTTCATTAAAAAAAAATATTCTTTTTGTTCATTCGTAGGAAGCTGTGTAATTTTATATTATATTTAATTCTTCTTTTTACACTGTAGATTGGTTCTTGAAAATTCACTGTAAAAGAATCATGTAAAAAAGATACATAGTGTATGGAAAGAGGGCATCCATTTCAGTACCTTGAAAAAAAGGCATAGTATTAATTAATATTAAAATTCATTCATACTTTTTTGAATAAGAAAAATATCGCCTTTAAAAATATAACATAAACGTAAATTTTGATATTTTTTGAAAAATGACATCAGAACTTGGTAAATTCAAGATAAAAACAGTACATCAAATAGGAGCTTATTTTATTCATCATGTGATTCATTAATTGTTTTTAAATCCAATTTATTACTTCATATATTTGGCTAATCATCATCTCCACAAGTATTCATTGGTAAGATTCTCTTTCTGTGAATGTTATCTTGAACAGGATTAACAACCCCATCTTTGATAGAATATTATGAGTGTAAGTGCTATGTATTTTCTGCATTTTTGGAGTTTTCCGATGAAATCTGGTATCAATCATTGTGATGCTGTCTTGGCCAGTCTGTTGAATAAGTCTTGGTAACATACCATAATTATGAGAAGTGCATCTAACCCTTCCAATTACTTTGGTCAGCTTTTGAGTAAATTTAACATTTGAGAATCAGATTATAAAATGGCTATCAACTTCCAGTGCTTTGGGGCAATGTTACTGTTCACCATATCCCCACAGCTCCAGCTAAAGAATACACAAATTTGTAGTGGGAGTTGTAATTAGTTTGTGTAAACGTGTAAAACATTAATAAACTGAGTTTAAGAAAATGTATGCAAAAAAGTCCATGTAGAAAAATAATTAGTTGTATTTGTACTATGATTATGAAGACTTTGCTTTGAAAGAAAAATTTTTCTTCTTTTGGATAGTAGTGGTTTAGAATTTTAAAATTTCTTAGCTTGATTGGTTCATTGAAGAAATCAGTAATATTTTATGAGTGAGAATTTATTATTTTTGAACATTTCTTTCTATTTCTTGTATTGTCATGGTCTTCCATGACATCAAAGGTTCCTCTTTCCTGTAACTTGTTGTTTTTATAATAATCTGTTTAATCATAAATAGCCATAATTTGACTTCATTTCCTCCATTCTAGTTATATCAATGTGAAACTCTGTGATATATCTCCAAGGCTTGGAGTGAATGGAACTTATGGCACCATATTGCTTGAAAATCCAGTTGGAAAATATCCTTTGACTGTAACACAGTTGAAGAAGGAGGTAAGATTTAATTCTTATTATCACATTTGCAACTAACGAGGTTGTCTTAACTATAGTGGTCATAATAATGAATTTCCATACTAAAGGTCTGCATGAGCTGGGCCTAGGTTGGGTAAAACTGACAGTCTATAAGGTTCAGGCTCAAGTATAACTTGGGAAGGGAAGAATCATTTGTTGTCTAACAGCATTTTAGGTTCTTTAATTGGGACAGAGACCTACACAATTCTAAAACAGTGTGCACATTCTTCTTTGTTCTATAAAATTTATTTCCAAAAAAGATGGGGATCTGTAACACAAAAATCAGGATGGTATATAGATAAAATCTGATTTAGATTAGAAATAAAATTATAATTTTAATGATTTTCTGTTTGCTTATAGAATTTACCAGTGTTTTTTATTAGTTGTTGTTACCTCTAAAACCGCTTCAACGTTTCTAAAAATATTTTGGCATTTGTGAAGGAATAATAGAGGTAAAGTTAATGTACCTGTTAACAAATGCATTGTAAAGACTGAATCCTGAACAATTTAGAAAAGTTCTGGCTCAGGTGAGGCTTGAGAGTAAAATTTTCTTCTTATGTTTGGCCCAGGTTCATGCCCAATTACAAGCAGGCCAAGCCTGGGTGAAAAATTTCAGCTCATGCAGACAGCTATTTTATAAATGCCATCCTACTTTTACCAAAATCTACAACCTGATTGTCAGGAGAGAGAAAAGTCTTTCAAGAATTTCAAATCTGTTGCTACCTCCAGAGTAGCTTTTGATCTTCATGAACACTTGTCCATAAATTTTGACTGATGATGTAACAATTTTTCCCCTTTAATGAGATGGTACTCTAATGTTCTCTAGTTAACGAACCGTCCACACTTCCAACCGAAGTGTATATGATGCCTCACAGTTGGATGAAAACACTTTGCCCTTGCCTACAAAGTATCCAAAAACAGCTTGAGGGTTTTGACTCAGTAGTTTAATTGGTTAAAGCATCTACCTGGAAAGCAGAAGACTTCTAGGTCAAGTCCTGGTCCTGTTAGACTTTTTTCATGTCTGTTTTTCCTTGGGATTTTTTCTAAGTGCATGCCTTCACAGGCAAAGTTACCTTTACCCTTTTCCTAGAGATTGGAAATAATTTTGCATTACTGGGTAGAAATATTTTAATCTTTCAACAGCTAATGGATTAATCAACACTGAAATTCTTGAGATCATATGATGTTCTTACCATTCAAGTTTATTCTACCTATTTCTTGATAGTTTGGATTTATTTAGCTTTTTAGGAAGTTGAAAATAATTTTACTGATTTCTTCCTAAATATTAGACTATTGAAGTATATCAAATTCGCATAATATTTATGGCTGCAATCTTTCATTCTTAATTCTACATTCATGTTAACGAGCTTAACTAATTTCTTGCAGATTAATAAGCTGTTTGGAATTCATGGTCTACGCTACCGTATGTTCCTATGCTGTGGCAAAGTTTCAGAGATTACTTCCGATATGGATATAACGAGCCTTTCAGGAAAGACAGTTTGTGTTTATCCTTTGAAGGAAGAGCAAAGTATTGCTTGTGATATTTCCAAGGAAAACAGAAAGTTTAGGTAAGATAACTCAAATTGAGAGTTTTTAGAGCCTTTTGAAGGGAGTCCAGATATTCAGCTTCATATAAATCACTTCTTGTTTCTCAAAATTCATGTACTAAATCTGTGTGTGTTTACTTGTCTTCTGGATGTAAGTTAGCTAAGTATTTAATTTTTAACACATATTTGCTTCCTTACAACATGATTCTGCATACTTAAAAGTGTTAAGAGAGCTTTTGAATTGTTTTTAACGATATTGGTAACTCAGTTGTTATCTGTCCAGTCATTTAATGTCATTAAGACTGTCTTAATGAACTTAAAGTCATTAAGACTGTCTCTTCCTAATCAACATTTTTTAAATTCTCTATTCCTAAATTAAACACCGTTAATCATCATGGTCTATAGCAGGTTTTGTAAAATCTCTGAACTTCTTCTGTATCTTTTTTGTTTTATTGGTACCAATTATTTGTCGTACATCTCTATTTATTTTGAGCAACAATTCAAATTTCTGTTTTATGAATTGAAGTTTTATTTTCTTAATGTATTTTGCCTTGCAACATATTTAGTAGAAGGGGTTAGTTTATATGCATTGTAAAAAGAACTTGTAAGTGAAATGTGTTTCTTCAAGGTTTGGATCTCTCATCCTTAATACTGATTCAAAATTTGTTTTAATTATTGTTGTTTGTCTATTAACTGTGGTGGGGCAACCCAGTAATTTGAAAATGGTAGTGTGGGCCACCTAGGAACAGAGGGATTGCATGACTTAGTAGTTTTAGCATCTTCACTAATATTTTAGGGCTTGGATGGATCTCAGATATCATTCTTAGAAATTTCCACCTACAAATCAAAGTAACCAACTATAAAAAATTTCTATTTGTAATAAAATATTTTATATGAATTTTCTATTGAAAAAAATCAATAATTTTCAACATATCTATGCTGTGACTTAATACAATTCTATCATTTGCCAATTTTTAGGTTTGTGAATGTCAACTATGATGGAAAACATGGAACAATCCTTTTGGAGAATCCAGTTGGTGAGGGCAGATTGGATCTAAGCCAGCTTTTGAGGAGAGTTAAGTTGCTTTATGATTTGAAATCTTCCACTTTTGGTTTGTACTCCTCAGAAGAAGGTAGCAGTCCCTTAAAAAGTGTTACTGCTGCTGTGGAAGGAAGAACCTTATATGTGAAATGTCAATAAGAAAGTATTTTTTTTTGTGTATGATAATGTTAATAAAAAGATGATGAAAGTATCATTGACCAAGATCGTTATGAGAATTGTCTTTTTTCTTAATTAGAAGGTGATAATCCTGTCTACCGAAAGTCTTGGGACTGGCTAAATATATTCCTTTCCTTTTCCAAATCAGTCAAGTTATTTGATTTTATTTGATGTGTAAATGAGTATGAGTAAATCTATCTTTCCTACTTTAGCTAAATAATCAAATTAATGAAGCAGTGAAAAAATCATGTATGAAATTTATTAAATAATTAATTTAAAGAAATGACATCTTTACTTTGGGTGTAATTGAGACTTCAGAATTTAAGGAATTATCATAGAAATCACACAGTGTGATGTATTTGGAATGGAATGGCTAATTGGGATTGGTAGAATTCATGATGATATTGGAGGGAGGATTATGTCTCCTACCAGTCCTTATATTAATGGGGAAGAACTTGAATTGCGATAAAAATTCAATCATATGATTTATATTCTTTGGCATTGAAACCTAAGGAAAACTAATTCCTGTCTTCTTAATTTTGAATGAAATGTAAGGATAAGTAATGACTATACACATCTTTTCAATGATGATAATTAGGTCACAGGACATGTATTACCTAATTTGGTCATATTATCTCAATTTCTTTAATAGAACCAGTGTCCTCCAAAAAATTACAATAATCATTGATGAACATAAATGTGGACATTGTGACAACTGGGATTCATAACAGCTTTGCCATATAGTAAAGTCCTTAGCACAACATACCTTAGAGGGATAGGATCTAGCCCTGTGGCATTTACAGTGGGTGACACATGGTCAGTGCATCAACTTTGTTTCCATTGTGTTTGGCTTTTTATGGGACTGGACTCATTACCTCTTAATTCAGGTTGCTACCAATGTTCATCGCAATGCTGGGTGAACACCGATAAATGTTGACCCCAACCAGGAATTGAACTTGGGACATTTTCAAGAAAGGTGAAAGTGCTATCATAAACATGGCTATCTGGAGGCCTATTGCCAAATAGTAATATGAGCTCTGCTACTATTGAAGTGTTTTTTACTTTTTCATTTTTCAAGGTCATCTGTAGATGAATGTAACGCATCTTTTCAATTGATATGAATGTGTGGTTTTATTTGTCTAGGCAAATTCTATCCTTTCTCTACATTGTTGCACAAAACAGTGAATTTAGTTAAAAATTGTTATGATAAAACTGCAAACACATGAGAATACTCAGTGAAGTAAGTTGGTAATTCTTGGAAGAAAAATTTTATACTAAGTTGATATTTAACAAACCTAAAGAAATAGGTAATAATGGTTCAAAGTAATCTATTGTAATGTATGTACATACATGCAAATTTATTTCATCTACTATGCAGGAGTTATAAAAGAAATTGATGGAGTTACATAAACAATACTAATTTTACCGCCAAAGTTACAAAGTTGTGGGGTTTTTGGTTTTAGGCAAACATATTTAAAAACAAAATTAAATTGACCCTTAATGCAAGTGGCTGAAAGGAGCACACAACGTAATTTGACAATACCTGTATTTATCACAGACGTTAATAGGTGGCTTGTAGTGTATGAATGTATACATGTTCTCATATTAAAACTTAATAATAGTATTGCCTAATATTCTGTTTTCTCTGAATAATTATGTAAAATTAATTTCTCTGAAAAGCCAGGTTTCTAGTTGAAGAAATGGTTAAAACTACACAAATTCAGTGGAAGGTCAAGGTGCTATGGGATTTCTTGCAATGCTTATGAATTTGAAATTTATAGTTGCTGATACTTTTGTAGCAAAACTTTAAAATCTTGGAATTTTACTGTACATTTTTTCGGAGCTAGTTTTTGCCAGAGACGCTAATTTTCTTAATAGTAAATCAGTCTTCGGTATTTAATAATCATTACAATATAAGTTTAACAGCATTTAATTCTATCGTACAATGATTACTTGTAGCTATTTTAATTTGAAAATATCATAACAATTCAGGCCTCTCACTACTGAAAGCGATAGATCGGATAGATCGATTTTCCACCATAAATAATATGACAGTAGAAGGTGATATGCGCTTCACTTTCGTGTAGTGAATGGGATTCGGAAATTCGCGAGCAATCCGGCTCCATGCCCAGAGGGATTTGTTTACTGTTTAATCTCTCCAGTAATTGAGAATTTTCCCTTATTTTGGTAAGTACTTTAACTTACTTATGGTAAATTAGTGTGTATTGTCCTTTTAAGCTCAGCAGCTACCTTAACTTCACTTATAAGTTAGCTTGACATTCCGTTTATGGAAATGTTTTGTTTCCATAAAATGTGTTGTTTAGTCATCATGACATAAAATCAAGTGCTTTTAGGTAGGTATTTAAAAAGGCTTTGCTATAAGTCTATTAAATGTTGAGTTGCGAGGAATTAATATCTCTAATTTTGCATCACGTGTCGTTCTCATTGCGAAGAGAAATTTTTTACAGTGAATGATTTACTTGCAACTAACAGATAAAATGCAGAAAATCAGAAGCTTTAGTTTCCAATGCATTTATTGAGAAAGTTATGGATCGAATCTCTGACGTTTCAGAACACGACTTATGGCGCCGATTCAAACTCGAGTATTTAAATTCTGTCGTAAGAGTATTGATGAAGCTAATTGTTACTTTCATCCTTGGATTCTTTAAGTTTGATAGATTACTCATTATCCTGGAATCTATTTTTTTTAGTCTTGAATTCTCACCAACCATTTGCATCTGCGGAATTATCATACTTAGCGCCATGCGCGTAAAACTACTAGTCTTAGTTACATAGTATGAAATGCGGATATTATATCATATTATGGCCAAGACTAACCGTTCTCCTTTTAAATTATTTAATTCGAAATTTAATTTTTATCATCGTTCTCATAATAACGGCTAAAAATATAATTTCTATTTTGGAAGATGTCGTTCTAATCGTTAATACGAAAATAACAGCTCAGTTCTTTGAGCAAAAATACTTTATTCTAATCTTTACAGGAAACAGTGTAAACCAATTAACATGACATGCCCATAGGTGGTGATTTCACATTGAGCAAATTCATTTCCAGTATCCCCTAAGAGAAAAACATAAATAAAGAATGAAAAACCAACTTAATTTGCTAGGATTTTCAGTCACACCATAATATAACGCGTAATCACAGTTTAATTGAAAGACTTTTTCTAGTGATACTAATTTTAGAACCAGTTTTAGATCCCTCCATTTTCTCATCTGCTGGCTAAATGTTTTAAAAGCCAGCAGTTTAAAGCTTGGCTCACATTTACCAATGCTGGCTCTATATTCCAGGTGCCTTGATGAAAAATAATAAAAGCACTTTTTTCCAACTGTACATCAATATATTGATGGGGAGCTCACACTATGAATGCCTTAGAATGGTGAATACCACAGAGCTATGGTAACCTTGTTTACTCACTCATGGTAAAGCAAGTATAGTGAAGTCCATGGTATTGCATCCATATGAGGGAAATTGCCTGACCAGGTCGAATTCTTTGTCGATGATATATGATCTGCACATCAACCACCATGCCACTGTATTAGATTTTGTAGTTTGTTTGGACCCGATGTCCATTAATTCAGGTAACTTTCCAATTGTGGCCGACACTGGGACCTTTTTCACCAAAGGCAAATGAGCCACTGACTCAAAATTATCTGGGACCATTGAGAATGGCAAGTGGAATAAATTTATTAAAGGCATATTATCATTCCAATTGATTTTGACTCACTGGGTATAAATTACGAATGAAATAACATGCACTGCCATATTATCTTTCAACATAGTTACATTGATCAGTTTGTGGGGAGGATGACCATTTAAAAGGATCTCTACATTGAATATGCCAGTGGCAGAAACTTGGTTGTATTGGAATGGGATTCCTTTGTAAGCCCATGCTTCTTAAGCAAATACCACTCTTGTAACATTTTTCTGAAACACAATACATTTATAGGAGATCTGAGATATCAACTATTAAATTTTTACTCTTAAAACATATTTGATGAGGATATCTGATATTGGGGGACGTCCAAGTTATATCTTTACCTTCCTTTCCTTCTTTACCAAAAAATTGATTTTATTACCTTAGAATCCTTTGCAAATGATATCAAATCAGACTTCTGCCTATTCCATTAAGACACAATTCTAGTTGTCACTTTTAGAAAGCTTTCTCAGTATTGCTCTGCATTTCTTTGCCTTAAGGTGAATTTTAAGTAGGCATGGAAATTTGTACTCCCTTCCACAAGCCTTGCATTTAATTTCTCCTGTTTTCTTTGGAATCAAATGAACTTTCACATGTGATGTCAATCTTCCCTTCCTCAAGAATCTCTTCCCACATGTATCACAAATGAATTCTCTCTCTCTTGTATGTATGTTTATATGCTTGGCCAAATCTCCTTTGTTTTTAAAAGCTTGTGGGCAAAAAGAGCACTTAAGTGTCTTCTTCTCAGCATGCCTTTCAAGGTGGGACTTAAGGTTGCCTTTTCTTAAAAATTCTCTATCACAGACTGGACACTTGTGCAATTTGAGAACAGCAGAATGGGAAATGTGGGACCTGAAAAAGTTAGACATTTAAAATTATCTCAGAATTTTCTTAGAATATCCAAGAGTAAGGAAGATTAAAATCTCCAAGTCTAAGAGATCAATTAATATGGCTTAGAAAGAATCTCTCAGAAAAGTGATGATCAGAAAAAGTGGTGATCTCAGAAGTGAAAATTTCAAGAGAGAAGCAGAAAATAGGGAATCATCAAGTACCCTAAATGCAAGTAAATTATCCCAATAGGAAAAATTATGAAGATGAGAAAATTTCAGAACTGGCTAGGTTAGGTTTACAAAAAAGTAACAACAAAGTAATGAAAATTGAGAAACAATGCAGCACTTCATAACTTGTGTAGCAGACAGAATCTTGGTTAGCTAGGAACTTAAGCAGAAAATAAATCAGTTTCATATCCCTATGTATTCTTCCAAAGAAAAGAGAAAGGGAATTCATTAATGGGAAATTACTTTATAAGAGTAGGCAAGCATGTATTTAATTGACATGCATGGCAATACTCAACAAGCAGTTTCCTACCTACCAGAATTTCTAAATGGGTAATTTTGAAGTTGCTTTCACTAAAATTTGCTCTAACAGAATAAATCACATAAATGACAGAAAAATTGACTCTAAAGGATTTTAAGGAAGTCTGCATTATTAACGATTTTACTTAGTAAATGAAGTTTAAAAATGTAATTTTTAGTAAAATAAGTATGAAATTCACTCCATGTAGAGTTAGAAAAAAACATTCACTTATGACTGATTTACTAGCTTAATGAAGACGAGCCATATTATAACCATAAATCATTTAACTGCAATTGATAGACATCTGAAGATAACTAAATAAGTAAAGTGACAGTGTAAAGAAAATTTAATGAGTGACTATAAGCATTTCATTGTTTGATCTATTATTTATAAAATATGGCAATTTATGATTTTCATGCTTGTAAAACCTATAAGCTTCCAAAATTCACTAGATTCAAGAACACAAACTGATTACATTTAATGAGAATATCAAATGGGTCAAAATATATGGGAATTAAACTAAAAACCGACTTCCTCACATGAAGCAGAATAGAAAGAAACCAAATATTTACTTAACTAAGGTATTTTATTCTTGAATATTTTTTTGTTTGCATATTATTGGTAATATGATTTATAAATACTGTGAATTGATATTAAATTAGGATGTCTCTGGTAATTAATATGTTTTTTACACCTTTTAATTTTTCCATTTTAAAATTTTGTTTTAAGGGCTTCTCCAATAGTTTTTTTGTGCTTTATTTGGCAATTATGATTCAAAGGAAAGCTGCTTAAAAATAAGTATCTCTTTTCTAAGGTAGCAGTCTGAACATGAATTAACATTTCTGAAGTAAAACAATGATTCTTTATTTCAGACTTACTCTCTGTGCAGTGCTACGTTGGTCCCCCTCCGGAAGGTCTTTGGACATAGACCACATGCAACAGGTTTCTCTCCAGTGTGCATCTGATAGTGCATCCGCAGCTGTCCTTTGAGGCGGAACCTCTTCTGACACATGTCACATGAGTACGGTTTTTCTCCTGTGTGGATTCTCTTGTGGCGATCCATGTCTGATTTAGAGGAGAATCCCCTTCCGCAGGTGGAACACGTAAAAGGGCGATAATCTGTGTGGGTGTACTTGTGGAGGCGGTAGCACGTATCCCTTGCAAAGGTCATTCCACAGTCTTCACAAACATAAGGGCGTTCTTTAGTGTGTGCTGAACGAACGTGTGCCTCAAGGCCATATTTCCTTGCAAAAGAGCGGTCACATTTCTGGCATTGGAATCGAGGTAGCGGTGCAAAGTGGGTCAGCTGGTGCCTGTTGCGATTAGCGTGGTGAAAGAATATCCTGGTACAGTAAGAGCACTTGAAGCGGCCAGAGTTTGGGTGCAGCTTTTGTCGGTGAAGAGCCAAAGCATAGGCACTCTCGTGCTTGATCTTGCAGATTGAGCACCAGTGTTTTGGTGTCACCTCTAGTTTTCTTTTCTTCCGACGCGTTGGCATCTCGTCATCTTCATCAGTCTGAAAAGTGATAATTTGAGTTATTGGTTAAAGCCTGAGTGATCTTTTGTTTGAAGCACATTTTTTGTAAATCAGAGTCATGAGTTCATCAGGAAGTGACAGTGGAGATGAAGATTACGTACCATCGGAAGGAGAGGCTCCATCCGAAGCAGAGTCGGAAGGAGAGGAGGAAGAATTTTGCAACAAGGAAGAGGGAGAGGAGAATGTAGCTAAAGGAAGAAAGAGGGGGAAAAAGCGAGAACGAAACCATAGTGCACAAGAAGATAATGAAGAGGCGACAGTTGAGGATGAAAAGCCAGGAGACATAAAAAAGAAATCTGATTCTCTTTGGTCTGACTTTTTGAAGCAGGTTTCCCCAAGTGAAAATGAGGGTGGTTCTGAAAAACCTAAAAGTGAAAAAGAGAAGCAGGTAGTGACTGAAGTATACGAATTTGCTGGAGAGAAGGTTACTGTGAAGAAAAAAGTTGATTCTGAAACTGAGACAAAGAAGAGTATGACGGTTTCTGTTGAGTCTGAGGATAGTAAAGAAGAGGAGGAGGAGGAAGTTTCAAAGGATGCAGAAAAGAGCATTGAGGTGAAACAAGTAGCAGCTAGAAAATCTACATTGGGTCTCTCAGCTAATAGTCATGCCATTTCAAAGCCAAAATTTGGTGGAAGCATTCTAAGCTCTGCTCTTGACAAGTTAGGGAAGAAAAATAAGCTCTCTACTTTAGAGAAATCAAAATTAGATTGGGAAAGTTACAAGGATAAAGAAGGTATCAGCGAGGAGATAAGTTCCTTTAACAGGGGAAAGAAGGGGTTTTTAGAAAAGAGAGATTTCCTGGAGAGAACTGATTTGAAACAGTATGAACTGGAAAAGCAGCTAAGAAATACTCAAAGAAGCAAACGATAAAGGAAAGTGGTTCTCACCTAACTTATTCCTAAATTTGGCAGTCTGAATTTGAAAATGGAACTTCAAACTTTAGTTTTGCTTTTACGGCACA
This sequence comes from Ladona fulva, assembly GCA_000376725.2. Classification (NCBI taxonomy): domain Eukaryota; kingdom Metazoa; phylum Arthropoda; class Insecta; order Odonata; family Libellulidae; genus Ladona; species Ladona fulva. The sequence continues at coordinate 332,708 of KZ308238.1, forward strand.
ATGCATGATTTTGAGTACATACTTCAGTACTTAACACACATTCCTTTAAAAAGTAGAAGTTTCATTCTAGTGATAAAATTTTTCCCTTAGATCCTATTAAACTTGCCCTGCTACTAGAATTAGATTAAAGGTCTTAAGTTAATGTAAATGGCATTACCACCAAAAATATTCCATCCCCACAACAATTAAACCTTGGTTAGTATTGTAATTTGATTGTTTAATTTCAAGCTTTGGTCAAGGTATTCCAACAGCCTCTTCAGTTGCCTGATGCATTCTATTCAAGCTCTTGGACTTCATTATCGATGACTCTTCCTGATTGAAAGGATCATGACTTGTACTTCAAAGATTAATACAATATGTGTATAGAGTTTACAGAAAATACAGTTTGATTGATGTAATAATTTGTAATTCTGAAATAAATTTCTGTGTATCTTAGGATGATCTGTTAATAAAATTGACTTGTTAAAAATATGATTGAGGGATCTATTTGAGCAATCATATGGTGTCCACTAATAGCAAATTACAGTCCTTTGATTGGCTAGAGTTTAATCAAACACTTTCTATACATCTAAATCAATAATGGAAAATGGTGGATTTTTTTATCAACTTTGTTATTTTTATCGCAGTAATCCTTATATTATGATAATACTTTGAGACATGTATAGAAAGTGTGATGAAATGAAACTTATCAATTCATTTCAATATGATGGCAGAGAAGTTAAAAGTTTCCATTATTAATTCTTTATAGTGACGGAATTCTGTAGGAAATAATGAAATTTACATCACAGATATTGATGAATGAAATGACTTGAATGAAAAATTGATTCATTCAGCAGATGCTGTATTTCACATTCCAAAAGTGATTATTTTGTTAGCAAGCTTTTTTTTCTTTCCAGGTAATTTTAGTGTCTACTCTGTTTTATAAAGGTGGTGTTTGTGCCTTTGTGTGCATGGTATTTACAATTTTTGAGTGTGAACTTTACATATTTTGTTCATGTAACTGAAATAAAATTTGATTAAAAATGAAAATAATTATCATTCTTCCATTAAATTTCATGGAATTAAATGCCTTCCTATGAAACAGATATATTATAGAAGAATAAACTCAATATCATCAAAGTCTCAAGCTTTCTATTGAATATATCTGCTATAGTAGCTTGCCTTGGCAAGCAATGGTCTGTGAGATGCTTTTGGTGGTCCATGAATAAGTATGGAGATAATATGCAATTTGAGTTTATAATAACATTTCAACATATTTTGTATCCTCTTTGAGGCACTATACCAGGGTAGATTAGCGACAAAAATTGTGGTAGAACAAAAAAAATTTATAGTAGTGGTCTGCAGAGGTCAAAATTGTGAGTTTAGTGGTCCATTAAGTCTGAAAGGTTGTTAACTGCTGTTGTAGATCATTTGTAGCATATGTGGAACAGTTAACTTACAATGAGAACATACAAAAGATAGTGGTATAAATATATTACGTTTTCAAGGCAGTCAATTTTACTGATCCTCAGTGGAATACCATAAAATTTATCATCTATCTTTCATGCCTAATGATAATGCCTGACTGGTAAGGATATGATTATAACTACAGAGTTAATATGTGCTATAATAATTCAAATTAGTATGCAGGAGAACATGAACTAGTACTGTGACATGCCATTCATTTTTCTGGGTAACGATTTAATAAAATCTATGTGATATAAATCTTCAATAAAAGCAATATGTTTAAACAATAGGATAGACAAAAGATGGCTGCAATTGCTATCTTTGTAAATTTTCACAAGCTTTTGATTTAAAATTTTCTTTTATCAAAATTATAAAAATTGCAACCTATGCATGAGGTGGGAAGCCTTCAGGACATGTGCAGTCTTTTCATGCATTCAACAGCATTTATTCACTTTATGTATGCAAGTCATTTCAGTTATTTTATTTCTCCATCTTAGCATACCAAGTAAAACGGTAAATATTCACACTTTAAGCTTATTGGGCTTGAAATTCATATTACTTCATACAATATTGACACTTGACTTTCAATATATTACAATTTCATCACTCAAGTACAGCTTATTGGTATCATAAATGAGAAAAGGTTCTCCAACCCTGCTTTGGGCTTTTCTGGGTCAATGGTCATAATGTTATTACTGACGATACAATCCCTTTACCTAGATTTGTAAAATAATAAATTATTCATTAATTCACGAAGCAAAACCAAACTAACTATAATTGGATCAATGAGTATCAATAGTAACTGTGTGAAATTTTCCTATTATTAAAACAGCCATGCCACTAAGTTTGCAAAGCAATGGATACTTTGGGGCTACTTCTTCTCTTTGGGGAGAAGTGTCATAGCAATATAAAATCATTAGATGCAAAGAAAATCTGTAAGTCTTGGGGAAAGATCTTATTCTTACAAGTTATCTAAAAGTGTGCTAACTATTTCTGTAAAAAACTTACTGAGCCATTCCCATCCTCTTCTACGCCATTAGTTTCTGTGAGCATGTTGTCATCCCAAGTGTAGTCCACCATTTCATCAATGTCTAACACTTCTTCTTTAACAATAGACAAATCAATAAGCTCTTCATTAACATTTTGGTCACTATCTTTCTTTAAGAGGACTGACAGGGCACCTCTTATTGGCAATGCCTTTGTATTCTCCTGTGATTTATTTTCATGGTGCTCATTTCTTCTAGCACGCAGCTCCATATTCAATGAGTTCATATCTACTGGATCAAATGCACTTATTAGATCAGTTGAAATCATCCGTATATTGCGGTTTCTGTAAGGTTACAAGTGATAAATGCAACATTTAGTAAAAATCTGATTACATCATCAGCACTGCCTACATACATCTGTCAATGACTGGGGATGGGCCAAAATGATATAACTTTAATTTGTTAAAGAAATTGTGAGAATTGCCGGTAATGTAAGAAAGAGATTACCTATATTCCTTACTACTTAGTCCGTTCAGTTAACCGGTCTAAAATAAACAAATGTAAGAAAAGTTGATTATCAAACATTCCTATCTGTGGATAGCTTGTGAGTACAAAATTAGTGTTGAAAACTACTTCTCTTACACACATTTTGTAAATGACACATTATTCACGCAAATCATACATTACAATACTTACATTTTGAAAATAATGTGATGATAAGGCTAACTTTAAATAACAGGGATTTGGTTGAAAATTTCGCAGTGATCTCAATACACTCATAAGTTCAAAAAAATAGGACTATCCTCTTCCATCGCATTAAGATATTTACCGCGATAACATTCGATATGTTAGAATTAGGTTACATGCCGTATTACAATATACATTTCATTAGAACAAATCCTTCGACGGTTTGATTGTTCGTTGCCGCTAATGCCAGCATAGTAAGGAAAATTAAGTAATCAGCGGGTAGCGGGGGGTGCGGGTCGAGCGGGTTTATCAGAATGCGGATAAAAGACGAACGTTAAAGAGAATGTCAACATCACAGTGCGACTGCTTAACATGTGGGTCTTAGCGGTGTGGTAGGATGAGTTAGAAAAGATTTAGCACTACAAGATGTAAAAGTGTATTAATGAAAGCTGTAACTATTCAGTACTCTTACTTGTTGAACTTTGAATTATCTGACGTTCGTCGCTATACAAGACTTCAACCTATATCTTTTATTTCGTATATATTACATCATTCACACAAACGTCGACTCGAGTAACGTGCAAAATGCCGAAGGAACAATTTAGAGAAACTGACTGCATTCGAAAAATGTATGCTTATCACCTGAATTACGTGTATGTTCAATTTTTGTTCTCTCGTGCCAGCTAACAATAAATAAATATCATTTTCAGCTCCAATGTATCATTCGGATTACAAAGTCCTCAAGAGATGCAGCAACAAGCCCACATTCATGTGGTTGCAAAGAGTTTATACAACCAAGATATACAGAGGACACCAATAGCATATGGAGTTTTGGATAGAAGAATGGTCTGTTTATTTAGTTGCTCTTTGAAATCTCTTTCCAGGGTGGGTTAGCTATGGAGTTAACTTATTTATCATCAATCCATTACAGGGAACTAGTCAAAAGAATTCTAACTGCACGACCTGTGGGAAAGGATTGAGCGACTGTGTTGGTCATTTTGGCTACATAGACTTAGAATTACCTGTTTTTCACGTGGGATATTTTCGTTCAGTCATTAACATTCTTCAAACAATATGCAAGGTAAGCCAATGCAAAGGTTAAAATTCCAAAAGAGAATAGGATAATCTGTGTTTTATCTTTTACCATTATTCATCATTTTATTTTTATTCTCAGTCGTGTTCGCATGTTTTACTACCGCCTGCCGAAAAGAAAAATTTCAAGGCAAAAGTGAAGAATCCTGATATACCATATTTAGCAAAGAAAGCATTACGTAAAAAAATTCAAGATAGGGCGAAGAAAATCAACATATGTCCTTATTGTAAAGCTCACAATGGAGTAATTAAGAAGTTTGGCATGCTGAAGATAGTGCATGAGAAGTATCGTCATGTGAAAAAGGGTGACAATATAATGAATGAGGTCATCTGTGAGTATGATTAATTCAGACTACATAGATGTTTAGTTTTTTTATTTTATTTCTGTTGTAATATTATGTGATATATCTCCTGTTAGATATTTTATACAATGATATGCATTGCCAAAAATGTTTATGATCATTTCCCTATTGCTTCAAATTCTTGATGTATTTTAATAATGAGTTAAAGAAATTATACAAATGATACTCTCAGTTGTGAATTGAGTCACTTTTAGACCGTTCCTCTCAATTTTGACAGCTGAATTCTCTGATGCTGTTGAAGCCAATCCTGAGGTTGAATCTGTGTTGGCAAATGCCTCAGCTCACATCCTCAATCCACTGGAGGTGCTGCACCTCTTGGAAAGGATTCCAGACGAAGATGTTCCTCTTCTGCTCATGCATCCAGACAGTGGGCGTCCCCAAGATCTTATTCTACAGAGGTTGCCAGTTCCACCTCTCTGTATCAGGCCTTCGGTAGTATCAGATGTAAAAATGGGCACGTAAGTTATTTGACTGTGGGATTTTACTGTTTGCAGAAAACAAAAACACTGTGGAGGCAGCATTATTTTATTCTATCATGATTAGCTGTATTAGTTTCTTATAACTACTATGATGACTCAGTGTTTCATTATCACATCATACTTTTATTCTCTAAAAGAGATTAATGGTGATTGTATCAAATGCAAATAGTTATAAAAACCTTTTATAACAGGATTAAAAATTTAAACGGTCTGTAATTGCTGACTAAAATTTCATGGTTTACTATGATTGTGTAAGTTAGTCTCGAGGAATAGTTCTCTCTAATTTTTCTCTTGCTTGGCTAGAAACAATTCCTCTAGTTGCTTAGATGGTGAAACTACTCCATGTTTGCCAAAGAGAAGGTTCTTTGTGATTTATCATTTTTTTTTTTGAAAGGCAAAATGAATAAGATTTCCATCAGTATGATTCATGATGGGCAATATCTTAATGGCACATGCAACTTATAAAGCTGATGGTAGCTTTAAAATTTCTCAAGATGTAGTTGACGCTAGGAAGATCAGTTGTGTGTCATTTAAATAAAGTATTCTGTGCCTGCTTAGGAGACACAGTTTAGAGGAAGCTATGCCTGCATTTATATTCAATATTGTATATTTTTTCAGATTTTTTTCATTTGTGCTCTTTTGCATGTTTCCATTGAATTCTCTAAATAAAAAAAATGGTATGATTTTGTGCATATTGATATATATTAGAGAATTATGGAAATAGTCTGGATTGTCATTTGTTGAAAAGAAAAAATCATAGCCCACGAAATTGAAGGAGGGATTGTTCTGTCGTGGTAGCTTAGAGGACAGAGCCTGGAAAGTGGGAGACCTGGGTTCGATTCCCAGCTGTGGCAGACTTTTTCTCTTTCAATTTCTTCTTCTTATCATTTGTTACATAAAGTACTTAATAATACTTTTCATTATTTAAATACCTATTATTTAAAAACCAAATTTAGCTTGAATGAAATGCTTTTTCTTTGTTATTATTTTCCAGTTTTTTACACACTGCCATTAGGCTTATTAGAAAGTTAAAAAATGTAAGATTGATGGATGCAAATCCAGGAATTATTTGCCTTGTTTGTAATTCTATATACTTTTTGTTTGCACAATGTTCCTTTTTTTAGGAATGAAGATGACTTGACTATGAAGTTAACCGAAATAGTGTTCCTCAATGATGTCATAGTGAAGCACCGACAGTCAGGAGCAAAAGTTCAGATGATTAATGAGGATTGGGATTTTCTACAGCTTCAATGTGCACTGTATATCAATAGTGAAACTTCTGGTATACCATTAAGCATGCAGGTGATAAATTTATATTAAATATATTTTAATTTCTTAGTGCAATGTTAGAATAAAGTTCTACCAGATTTTGCTTGAGACTATTAATTATATTCAATTGTTTAATATGCATAAAATCATCCAGTTTAGTCTTTTTACTTTTTGTAAAAATTTAAAATGAAGGTTGTGGTGCAGCAGCCTTGTAGAGTGTGGTATTGCCAAGCATAAAATACTCATGTTCAACTTATTGACTCTATTCCCACTTCTCTTCTATCCACCGTATTGGCTTTTCTAAATCACAACTGACCTGTTAATTCAGATAGTTTCCCAAATTTTTTGGTAGTTGAACCTAAGACAAATGCTAATAAGCTACCCACTTGACTATCTGGGGGTCCTGTCATTTCGGAAATAAGATTAAATCACAGTTCATTGCACAGAGAATTTGCAAAAAGCATATCCCTGCATATATTAGCTGTGCTGTTGTTATTAAGGGAGGGAAATATGTACTGGATGTAACAGAGTGAGGAGAAACAAAATTTTGGTCAAATAAGAGAAGTTCGTTATTTAGCCACCCTAAGCCTTCATGAGAAAGAAAACTTTTTCTTAGAAAGTTGAATTCTACTGTATCCACTCACTTTGCTTTGTCTACTGTCCAAGTGCCAACGTTTTTTTCCAAATACCTTTGTTATAACCTGAATTTATTAACTCTGGAGATATTTTGTATTTGACATAGTTTAATTGTTCCACTGGAATCCAAGTTGTGGTTGAAAAGTGTAAATGGAATAGATTAAAAGTGTTAAATGGAATAGATTACCTAGTATTATTTTGAGAATAGAATTTGAATTGATAAAATAATTCCTTAAATATTTGTAATAAGCAAGAATAATAACAGTTTCTGCAATCAAGTCCAATTTTTACGTAAACATCTCAATACAAATGTATTAACAAATGTATATTATGTTTTATATGAATCATGTTTTGTACTTTTAATTTCAGCCTCGAAAGCCCAGTCGCGGGTTTGTTCAACGTTTGAAAGGAAAGCAAGGTCGCTTCCGTGGAAATCTCTCTGGTAAAAGAGTTGATTTCTCAAGCAGAACTGTTATTTCACCAGACCCTAATTTAAGGATAGATCAGGTTTGTCAAATTTGTTTGGTTGTTTATATTATGTGTTATTAGTGTAATAAATTTTAGATAAATAAATGTTAACATATAATGTGCATTGAAATTTAATGAATTTTATATTTAAGGTTGGGGTTCCTGTGCATATTGCAAAAATTCTAACTTATCCTCAAAAAGTAAACAAGGCAAATATAGAACTAATGAGGAAGCTAGTAATGAATGGAGTGGATGTTCATCCAGGAGCTAATTTTGTTGAAATTCAAGGCACTGCATTCAAGAAATTCCTCAAGTATGGCAACAGAAAAAAAATTGCTCAAGAGCTGAAGGTAATATCAAAGTTTAACATAATGAGCGTTACAATGAATTATTCCTAAAGAATATTACTCAATGCATTTCATGTAATTAAAACTAATTAATTACAGCCTGGTGATATAGTTGAGCGTCATTTGATGGATGATGACATAGTACTGTTCAATCGTCAGCCAAGTTTACACAAGTTGAGTATTATGTCCCATCGAGCGAAGGTTTTAGAACACAGGACCTTCAGGTGAGTTTTCATCATTGTGAAAATTGAGTTCCCTTCCATATTACAAGATTAACCCACTTTCAGATGAGAGTAGTATTCTTCTTTACTTCTTGCTGCCCTCAAGTTCTGTTGGAATCTTCTCTTTTAGGTTCAACGAGTGTGTTTGCAATCCTTATAATGCAGACTTTGACGGAGATGAAATGAATCTTCACCTTCCTCAGACAGAAGAAGCAAGGGCAGAAGCTCTTATTCTAATGGGGGTGAGTTAAAAGTTACTTGCTTTCTGTCATAAATGTACTTCTGCTTGCCTCTTCAAAATGTAAATAATTCCCTATCACTAGGTTTGCAGTTTTATCATAACATATTCTGTATGTACCCTTGAATAATTTGACCCCCAATTTTTCTTAATGGGTATAGATTTTATCTATGTCTTGTGCATACTTTATCCAGATTTTTATGCTTAACCTCTGAAATGGGTTAAGCAACTTAAGATGTGCTCCTGAGAGGTTCACACAGTGGGGAGAGCATCTATGTATGTGCTTATAAATATTGTTTTTAGTGTGAGATACCAACCTTCCCTTCCACATGATTGTTTAAGTATACTCCTCAGTAAGCGGTTAAGGTTCTTTAATATTTAACATTTTTGACCATTATATTTTGAAATCTCAAAGGTTGGAATCAAGGTGTATCAAATGATCATTATTTTGCATGGTTTGTGGCTTCGTAGTGTAAAGTAGTCTTTTGGGTGATAATTGTTTGATAATATTTTAACAATAAAATATCACAAGTTCAATTAAGTCGAAGAATGTCTAAAAATCTTTGATGTCTTGAAATATATCATATCAAGTCAGAGTGATTGTTGATGGTGTCACCAGAGGAAGGAGCCAAAATATTAAAGGACGTTGAAGCAGTAATCTGGAAGATAACCTGTAACAATTTCCTGCATTATCTAGATTGGGAAAATGCCAGATCGTTTATGCCAGCTTTATGTTGCCAACTAGCAATGCACAAAAATAAACAAAAGAAAAGACGTGAGCTACCAATACACTGGCCTAAACAACCCGCCCACCTTGACCACTGTTCCAACCAACGTAAACAACTACCTAATAAATCTTGTGTGCACCATATCCCATTTTTTTTCTCCACTGGTAAAAGGAAAATATAAACGGGTAGGATAGGGAAAGGTAAATGAAATATTAGTTCTTCACTCCCTAGGGGCTGTTGGGGAGACTTCAGGAAAGGGTAGGAGGCCCACAGACAAGGAAAAATAATCTAAAATCTACTGCAGAAATAATAAAAACGAGGTGCACACAAATCACAACCTACTTCTCTAATGGTAACATGCAAAGGTTTCTCACTCCTCTGGTGATAACCCCTTGCACTGTTTTTAATTCAACTACTCGTGCAATTCCTTCCTTCCCAGGATATGCTTTTATCACTCGACCTAATCTCCAATGTAATGGCGGGAGGTTTTCATCTTTTACAATTACCAATTGACCCTCCATCAGATTTGGTGCCATTTTCAGCCATTTAGTTCTCTGCTGCAGTGTTCCAATAAATTCATTTCGCCATCTTTTCCAAAACGACATCACAATTTGCTGTAGTAATTTCCATCGGACGACGTTATTTACCGGTTTCAATGATGAATCTATCTCTATGAATAATTCCGGCTGCCCTACGTCTTTTCTTTTGTTTATTGTTGTGCGTTGCTAGTTGGCGCGCTTTTTTGTATTGTTGTATTGTCGTTTTATTGAGAATAATTGTTCGTTGTGTGTGAGACCGCCGCGTGGACTGGAGGTGCCGAAAAACTGAGGCGCAGGTAAGGTGCTTCTTTGCTCTTCACGCGGTGTGGCTCTCAACATGAATTCATACAATTAAATACAGTCCACATTTTTCGCAATATCGTGTCGACGCAACAGGATCTATAGATTTCTGCCAAGTGTTTGCGTTATTGTCGTAGTAAATTTCGTCGTGTCGTATAATCATTTCGTGTCGTATAGTTATTTCGTGTCGTATAGTTCTGCAATTATTTATAGGAGCATCGGTGAGTTTCGGTGTCGATGATGGCTCCAATTGACGAATTATTACTGAAAGAAGAGTTAGCTTTTGAGAAAATTTGTCGTATTGAGGAGGTTGCCGGGAGAGTCGAAAGGGAGCCCGACGACATGAAACAGGTGTCGTTGTTTAAGGCCATGACGGAGGGAGTTGTCGAGCTATATGACCGGTATCCTGAAATTATCTCAAAAATCGTGTTGATTTATAAGAAACAGAATGTCGAACAAGCAGAGTCTTTTCAGGCGAAGATTGCGATGTTTGAAGCCAAATATTATAACATCAAGGCGATAATGGCCACGGTGATTAATGCTGAAGGATCGGGGTCAAATAAGTTGGGTTTAACCTCTCCGACTCATGTTAGCGGAGCTGGGACGTCGAGAATTGCACTCCCAAAGTTGAACTTGGTTGAGTTTAATGGAGATCTTAAGGCATGGCAAAGCTTTTATGACATCTTCGAGGCTTCGATTCATAATTCTATCGAAATTTCTGATGTGGAGAAGTTTATGTATTTACGGTCATGTCTAAAGGGGGAACCATTGTCGTTAGTGTCGTCTTTGCCTCTTGCTGGTGTGAATTATGCAGTGGCCTTGGGACTCTTTGAAATCACGCTATAATCAGCCTTCATTGTTAACGAACGCTTATTTGGAAGCATTGTTGGGGTTGAGACCGGTGGAACGGGCACCTGAACAATTACGAACGTTTACTACATTGTCGATAGAATATACGGGCGCGCTATCGGCGTTGGGATATCGTGTCGAAGATTGGTCAGTAATTCTTTTGTTTCTTTTACGAAAGAAATTGAGCCCAGATCTGAGAGAAAGGTGGGAGAAAGAAGTTTCGGAAGAAGGTTTGGTGATCGTAAAATGTTTTATTTCGTTTTTGGAGAAAGAGGCTAGGATGCTAGAAGCAGCCAAATGCGGACCCACAAAAGGAGGTTCGTCTGGCCTGAAAATGTCGGGAATGCAAACTGAGAAAAGGTTTAAATCGTATGGGGCCAGGACTAATGCCTTGGTGACAAGCACTGATGCATATCGTACTCCCGCGTCTCCGAAATGCGTATTATGTGCGAGACCAATACGGCAATTATCAGCGGGTGAAGATTTTAATTGACAGCGCGAGTCAAGGATCATTCATTACTAAGGCATGCGCTCAGCGTTTGGGGTTGCCTATTAAAAGGGCGATCACATCCATTTTCGGTTTAGCCCAAACAGCAGTGGGTGTCGCTCACGGAAAATTGACTGTCGTATTTGAACCAACTCCGAAGGGTGGGCCAATAGAGGTTGAAGTTTTAGTAATAGAGAATATTGCGCGTTGTCCTAAGATGGAGGTACTAAAGAAGCAGTGGCCGCACATAAGTAATCTTACCCTGGCGGACCCGTTGTATTATCGGCCTGAGTCTATTGACATTTTGTTAGGGGCTGAATGGCTGGGCACAGTGATGATCGGAAATACAGTAACAGGTCCTAAGGGTACTCCGAGTGCAATAGAAACACTATGGGGATATTGTTTAGTGGGAAAGGTGCATCAGTCGGCTGATAGTATAGATTCACTTTTCTTGGCAATGGAGCCTCAATTTGATTGCCTTATTCGAAATTTTTGGGAGGTAGAAGAATCTCCATCTGTTCATCATCTGAGTGAGGATGATAAAAAATGCGAAGCTCACTTTCAGTCAACCGTACGTAGGTTAGAATCAGGTCGTTACGTGGTTGAACTTCCATTTCGAAGTAATGAGCCGCTCTTAGGGAATAGTCGAAATGGGGCGTTGCGTCGGTTCCTCCAACTTGAACGGCGCCTTGAGAAGCGACCGAAACTTAGGCAATGCTACAATGCATTTATGGCAGATTACGAGGCGCAGGGTCATATGGTGCGAGCCGTGGAGCCACTTACAGTTCCTGTGCCGTTTTATATTCCACACCATTGCATTTATCGTGGGGAGGATAAACTCGAAAAATTTCGGGTGGTCTTTGATGCCTCCATGAAGACTGAAAACGGCCAATCTTTAAATCAGATGTTGCACATTGGGCCAAAGTTACAATTACATATTGTAGATATTTTATTGTTGTTTAGGAGGCACAATTTTTTCGTTATCGCGGACATTCGCCAAATGTACCGAAATATTAATATCTGTAAAAGGCATTATGACTTCCAGCGAGTACTTTGGAGGGCAAACACCAACCTTCCACTTCGCGAGTATAATCTAACAACCGTAACTTACGGCGTTGCATCGGCCCCATACATGGCTATCAGGACGTTGCAAAAATTAGTGGAGGATGAAGGAGCTCTTTACCCGGCGGCATCGCATGCCCTTCGCAGATCAACCTACATGGATGGCATCGTGTTATCAGTAAAGTCTGTGGAAGAGGCAGTGAAGTTAAGAGACGAGTTGATAAAGTTATTGTCTCTGGGAGGATTTTCGTTGCGAAAATGGGTAAGCAATTGTTCCGCAGTGTTGGAAGGTATTCCTCTAGAGCAGTGGTTCCCAACCAGTGGGTCGCGACCCCCAAGTGGGTCGCCTTGGCTTTTTTGGGGGGTCGCCAGTGAATTGGGCTTGACTGAGAAGGGCTCGTCTGGAAAAGTTCTCTTTCACTGCGATGGAAGTCAAGACCTACGTTTATTGTGAAAATTCATCTGCCGTATTGCACTTTTCTCATATTGCTTTCAATCCATTTGGAAGAACACTTAAGACCAAACACCCCAAGCCCAAGACCAAACAATCTCGAGTGGCAACAAATTTTCGTTTGTGGGTGTTTTGTGATTGTTCGTGATTTCAAAGATATTATTTCACCCAATGTCTTGCAAACTGAGCAGTGACCAGGGATGGGGCTCAAGAAAGACAATCCTTTCCTTTGTTCGCCGTCCAGATGCGATAACGATGATGACCATGCATAGGCTCTGGCCCTACAATTATTCGATGTTTATTAGAAAGCGAAGAGCCTCATCTTATATTCAGCGCGATCTGTAGGCGGTATTTTGGGATATGCACATTGCAACCCTGATCATAAAGAGGTAGTCCTTGCTGAACCTTTACAGAGTGTGGTTGCTTCACTGATTCCCTGCCAGTAAAAGTGATTTTTCGTTACAGTTTCTAAAGAAAATAACTGCTGCTGACAGTTAAGTCATTACGGTTTTCTTTTTGTCGTTTGTGTGTGAATAGTTTGTTGGGTTTGTTGCTAGTTAGTGTCTTGTTTGATCTGAAAATCGTTGCAATACTATTGATAGCCTGTCACCATTCGTCTTCGATAGGTTCACCTACAAATATAGATTCTCCTATTATTTATGGTTTTGGTAAGTAAAGAATTTTAAATAATGTTAATTGAAAATTTTTAAGCATTGCATTATTTTGAAGCATTTTATTTTCTAGACATTAACGTCATGGAGAAAAAAAGAAAATATTTGGAGAACTATTTAAAATTTGGATTTTCGACTGTTGTTAATTACGGCATAGAGAAGCCACAGTGTGTTTTATGCAATGCTGTTCTTAGTGCTGAATCTATCAAACCCTCAAAGCTCAAACGTCACTTAGAAACAAAGCATTACGAACATATTGGAAAAGACTTGGACTTTTTTAAACGACATGAGGCTGCCTTGAAGAAACAAAAGTTAGATTTAACTGGGACGTTTGTAAAACAAAACCTAGCTGTAGTCCGGGCATCATATGAAATTGCTCTGGAAGTTGCAAAAAATAAAAAGCCCATTACAATAGCAGAAACCCTCATCAAACCTTGTTTATTAAAGTTGGTTAAACTAGTTCATGGAGAAGCGAGTGAAATTAAAATGCGTAATATATCTTTGTCCAACAACACAATTCAGAGACGCATTTCAGACATGTCCATGGATGTGAAGGAACAAATTATATCTGAAATAAAGACATCTCCCGTTTTTTTCCTTTCAACTTAATGAGTCCACCGATGTTAGTTCATGTTCCCAATTACTCGTTTTCATGAGATATATTCACTTAGAGGACATCAAAGAAGAGTTTCTGTTTTGTAGAGAACTAAAAACTACTACGAAGGGTAAAGACGTCATGGAGATGATAAGTTCATTCTTTGAAAGTAATGGCTTACAATGGAAAAATTTGTGTGGGGTGTGTACCGGTGGAGCACTAGCCATGCTTGGATCGAGGTCCGGCTTTCAGACGAAAGTTAAAGAGCTTGCACCCCAAGCAAAGGGAATGCACTGCATTATTCACCGATTTGCCATTTGCTACCAAGACTCTTTGAAAACCTTTGCAGGAAGTACTCGACTCTTTGGTGACAATTGTCAATTATATAAAATCTAGTGCTCTCAATACTCGTCTGTTCAAAGAACTATGCAACAACATGGACTCTGATCACGAAGTTCTTCTTTTCTACACTGCTGTTCACTGGTTATCAAAAGGAAATGTTGTCGGCCGAGTCTTTGAATTAAAAAACGAAATCAAACAGTTCTTAGAAATGGAAGGAAAACATGAGTTTATGAGTAACTTTATTGATGAGACCTGGATCCAAAGAGTAGCTTATTTATCTGACATCTTGGATCAGCTAAATTTAAAACTTCAAGGTAAAGAAACTCACATTATTTACTTCAAAGATAATATCCAGGCTTTTATATTAAAATCTGCAAAATTGGTGCCGTAAAGTAAATCTTGGAAACTTTGCCATGTTTGAACACCTTTCCACTGAAACTGAAGAATTAGAAACAGAAATCATAGATAATATAAGGGAGGAAATTAATAACCACCTCCAAGCCCTTGAATCTGAAATTCAATGTTATTTCCCAGAATTCCCTGAACAAGAAGCTGCTTTAGTTCGAAACCCATTTCATGTATCCTTGGAGGTTGCAGACATTCCCGATGAAGTACACAATGAATTTTTAGAGCTACGAAATAACTCCTCAGGGCGTGATATATTTCAAGAAAAATCGTTATCTCAATTTTGGTGTGCAATGCGTTATTCTTATCCTAAAAATTCCATGCTTTCTTTTCGAATATTAGTGCTTCTACTTACCTCTTCGAAAGTGGATTTTCAACTCTTCCGCAGATTAAGACAAAAGCCAGGAATAAGCTGGATGTTCAAGATGACATGGGATTGACCTTGACAAAAACTCAACCAAGAATTATAACACTTGCTGAGCAGATGCAAGCTCAATCATCACATTAATAATTTATACTAAATAAAAATATCACCACTTTGTTTAGTCCGAAAATATATTGTCAAACCTTTTATTTTGTGTTTTATTTATCAAATATTGCGGATAAGAAAGGGGGGTCATGAACATCTTTCAAAAATCTAAAAAGGGTCGCGATTAAGGAAAGGTTGGGAACCACTGCTCTAGAGCATCAGGCCCAAAATGTAGATTCTTTTTTGTTTGAAGAAAACTCAGAGGGCTATATAGGGAAAATATTAGGGCTGATTTGGCGGACGAAATCAGATGCGTTTTCGTTTAACATTCAGTATGACCCAGGGCCCATAACAAAAAGAGCAATTTTGTCCGAAGTGTCGCGTTGGTATGACCCGCTGGGATTTATTACGCCAGTGGTTTTCATGGGAAAATGTATTCTTCAGCATTTGGGGCAATTAGGAGTAGGATGGGATGAAGTTCCACCAGATGAAAATGTTTCTACCTTCCGTTTAAGGAAGTTAAATCCTTTTATAGATTCAGAAGGAATTTTAAGGGTGGGCGGAAGGTTAGTGCATTCACCCTTACCGTACGGGCAAAAGCATCCTATCCTATTACCGGGTGACCATCACTTTTCAAAACTGCTTGTGGATTATTTTCACCAAGTTTATCTTCAACCCGGGCCATTAAATCTGCACGTCATCATTCAACGACAGTTTTGGATTTTGTCGGCCAGAAATTTGATTCAGCAACGGGTAGGCAAGTGCATTAGATGTTTCCGAACACATCCCATTACTGTTCAACCAAAAATGAGAAATTTGCTGTCAATAAGGTTCCAGCAGATAAAGCCAATTAATGCTTGCGGTGTGGACTATGGAGGACCTTACGATGTTACTCTGGGAAGATTACGTAACACTCGCAAGTACAAAGCTTACATTTGTTTAATTGTCTGTCTCTCAACTAAAGCTATTCACTTAGAATTAGTCTTCGAACTTACAACGGAAGCTTTTCTCGCTGCATTTCGCTGTTTTATCGCTCGAAGAGGACAAGTGAGTGAAGTCTTTAGTGACTGCGGTACAAATTTTGTCGGTGCAAAACGAAAGTTAGAGGGACAAGCATTCATCTCTTCTCAGGAGTACCGAAACAAGGTTGGACAGTATTTAAATGAAAAGGGAATTAAGTGGACTTTAATTCAAGCTGCCACACCGAATTTTGGAGGAATTTGGGAGGCAGGAATTAAAAGTGTGAAAAGATTACTTACGGCTGCCGTAGGCACTCAAGTTTTGACTTATGAGGAATTCTATACAGTACTTACTCAGATAGAAGCTACCCTCAATTCTCGACCCCTAACGCCAATTAGCTCTAACCCTAATGATATAGAGGCATTGACCCCTGGGCATTTCCTCTTCCAAGGGCAGCCGGAATTATTCATAGAGATAGATTCATCATTGAAACCGGTAAATGATGTGGTCCGATGGAAATTACTACAGCAAATTGTGATGCCGTTTTGGAAAAGATGGCGAAATGAATTTATTGGAACACTGCAGCAGAGAACTAAATGGCTGAAAATGGCACCAAATCTGATGGAGGGTCAATTGGTAATTGTAAAAGAGGAAAACCTCCCGCCATTACATTGGAGATTAGGTCGAGTGATAAAAGTATATCCTGGGAAGGAAGGAATTGCACGAGTAGTTGAATTAAAAACAGTGCAAGGGGTTATCACCAGAGGAGTGAGAAACCTTTGCATGTTACCATTAGAGAAGTAGGTTGTGATTTGTGTGCACCTCGTTTTTATTATTTCTGCAGTAGATTTTAGATTATTTTTCCTTGTCTGTGGGCCTCCTACCCTTTGCTTAAGTCTCCCCAACAGCCCCTGGGGAGTGAAGAACTAATATTTCATTTACCTATCCCTATCCTACTCGTTTATATTTTCCTTTTACCAGTGGAGAAAAAAAATGGGATATGGTGCACACAAGATTTATTAGGTAGTTGTTTACGTTGGTTGGAACAGTGTTCCAAGGTGGGCAGGTTGTTTAGGCCAGTGTATTGGTAGCTCACATCTTTTCTTTTGTTTATTTTTGTGCGTTGCTAGTTGGGGCGCTTGTTTGTATTGTCATTTTATTGAGAGTAATTGTTCGTTGTGTGTGAGACCGCCGCGTGGACTGGAGGTGCCGAAAAACTGAGGCGCAGGAAAATTGAGTGGTGCTGCTTTGCTCTTCACGCGGTGTGGCTCTCAACATGAATTCATACAATTAAATACGGTCCACATTTTTTGCAATATCGTGTTGACGCAACAGTTTTTCTTTATGTTAATATAACCATTTTCATCGTACAGAATGTCAACATAGTGATTGAAATGTATTCATTTATGCAATTAATTTAGTCAGCTCCTCTTCTCCTCAAGCATATGTTGAAAATGATGAAATAAGCATTTAAAATTTTTCAGCTGGGGTTTTTAAATCCTCAGGAGCATCCCTTGTTTGTATCAGAATCCTTAGATATACATAATTGTGTATGGTACATATTCACCACCACAAGGTATTGACATTTTTCATCACCAGAATGCTGTTTGTACTCAAGCTGCTCCTTTTGTAATATTTTTTATCTAAAGACATAATCATGGATTATCTTGTGATGTTACAATGTGTAAATTAGAGCATTAAATATTCACCAAAGTCCTTCTCTATATTATAAAACTTATATAATAGCAAAATTTTGAGACAATTTGAAAAGGGCAGAATTTTTTGTTGTTTTTTATAGGAACAAACCTAGCATGATGCTTGGAAATCTGACTTGAAATTACCAATTACTCTTCCATTGAAGGTCTGAAGAATTTTTTATATAGAAATAGCGAGATATAATTGGCAGGTACAGGAAAATCTTATGCATAGTTATTTATCTCATCCATTTCAGAATAAATCAAACATGGTGACTCCTAGAAATGGAGAGTTGTTGATTGCCCCCACTCAAGATTTTATAACTGGGGGCTATCTCCTCACACAAAAGGATGTATTTCTGGACAGAGGACAAGCATCACAGCTCGCAGCCTCATTACTTGCTGGGAATGATTCAGGCACAAGGATTGACCTACCTCCTCCTGCCATTTGGAAGGTATGTAAAGGGAACTACATTCTACATCTTTTTAAATATATTTATGGGAAAAAATTATATTTATGTGCGGAAAATATAAGATTAAGGATAACAGCAGTAACTGATAAAAAAGGGTCAGAAGGGAATTTAACAACCTTGCAACCTCAGCTACACCTTCCTCTCTTGCCCAAAAACCTCATGGAATATACCAATCCTTTTATAGGATATTGTCCCACACTTGGGATACAGTCATTAAAGGTTTAATGTTGGATGTATGGGTTTATATCAGTTGAAATATTGTATATTTTGGAATTGCTCATGATATGATTTTAGGTAAGGAAAATTTCTTTGCTAATGATTTGGAAACAAAGGTTTCTGACTTTTGAATGTCAGTTTCCAACTTTTATTGATCATTTTAATTGTAACAAATTTCATGTTAAATGATGATTCTTTCAATGCAGAGAAAAATTAAGGTTTAATTCTTTGAAATAAGCTAAAGCTTATTTCTTAGAATTATTATATATGATATTCTAATGACTTAGTCATCTGATCAATTTCAGCCCTCATCTAGTTGTGATGACTGGGAATCATTTGCACTGCCTACTTCTAGAGGTAGACTTGTTTATAAACATTTTCTTGCAGAAATTTTCTCAGGATATTTTTAGCTGTCTTTTGTGATAGAATTCAACATGCTAAGGCTTTTTGCTGTCAAATTAGTCATTATTTACATTTATTCTGGAAAATCAGCCTTTCATTTATATGTGGTGTGATAAATAAAGAGGAATTTTAAAATTTCGTGGGTTGTATAATTGCAATGTCAAAATATTTTTTCTGTATATTGCTACACATGTCCCTAATGTACATTATTAAGGGCAGCCATTTTGAAAGCTTAGCCTATTGATGGCAGTCAAAATGGTTACATTTGTTAAACTATGATCGGTGATTTTTGACTTGCGGAAAAAATGGAACAGAATTTGCATTAAATTGTGTTAGAATGGAATAAAGTGCTGCACCACATTGGAAATGTTAAATGTTGCTTTTGGCAAATGTTCAATGAATAAAACGAGCATTTACAAGTGGTACAAACATTTTCAAGAGGCTTGTGAAGACACTGAAGATGATGAGTGCCCTGGATGTCCTAGCACATCGATAACCGATGTTAACGTTGGAAAGGTGAAGAAAATTATTATGGACGATTGCTGAATCACTATGATAGAGGTTGCTGATGAGGTTGGCATATCATTTGGCTCTTGCCAAGATATTTTTACGAATATTTGGGCATGAAACAGGTGGCAGCAAATCTTGTCCCAAAATTGTTGAAGTGAGTGTGACCAAAAGCAACACATTGCTAAGAGTTACTGAATGAAGTCAATGACAATCCAGAACTTATTAAACAAATCATAACTGGTGACAAAACATGGGTGTAACATCAAAACTAAGGCCCAGTTGTCCCAATTGAAACTTTCAGAAGAACCAAGACCGAAAAAAACATGTCAGTTCGATTGAAGCATGTCAGTTCGATTGAAGAATGTCAGTTCGAAGGTTCTGCTCATGGTTTTCTTTGATTTCAATGGCATAGTGCATCATGATTTCTTGCCACCAGGTCGTATGGTCAATTAGGGATATTACCTGGAAGTTCTAAGCTGTTTTCCTGAAGCAATCAGAAGAAAATGATTGGCAGCTCACATCTCACTGCTTGTTCATGAATTTTGGCAAAAACCAACACCATTGTGATGCCTCAACCACCATATTTAATGGACATGGCCCCCTGTGATTTCTTCCTATTCCCAAAACTGAAGAAAACCTTGAAAGGATGACATTTTGGCAACATTGAGGAGATCAAGATAGAATCACTGAAGGAGCTAAATGCATGAAACGTTTTGGACTGCCAGCAATAGACTAAGCTTTCAAAATGGCTGCCATGAACAATGTATGTTAGGGACATGTGTACCAATTCACACAAAAAAAATTGACACTTGGAATGATACATCCTGGGAAATTTGAAAATTCCACCCTTTTTTTGATCAACCCTTGTATGTTGTTATTGAAGATTTATTATCATTCTTATCGATAAATGGAAAAAGTAATATAAGAGCATTTCATACAAATAAATATTTCATTAATGTAACATACATACAGAAGTCCCTGACCTAAAAAGAAAACAAAAAATTTGGTGAAAAAAAATCTATACTTCTCAACATTGTCTCATTCTCAACACACTTCCCAGGTGATCAATAGCTTCTATACTCTGTTTATGGTGAGAACTGTCAAACTCCTCAAAATAGCCATTAACTGCAGACTCCACCTCTTCATTTTTGACTTTTTTTTTCCACCGAGCCGTATTTTCATGATTGGAAAGAGAAAATAATCTGTGGGGGCTAAATTAGGTGTGTGAGGAAGCAATTCAAACTTCAATGCATTAATTTTGGCCATCTTGATAATGGATGTGTGAACTGGTGCATTGTCTTGACGAAACAATTTCTTTTTCACCTGCTGTGGCCATTTTTTTTTCTTGATTTCTTCCCTGAAATGCTGTATTAAATTTGCATAATGCTCACTGTTGATTTTTTCCTTTTTGAAGATAATCAATGAAAATTATCCTGCACACAACCCAAAAACTGAAGCCATAACCTTGCCAGCAGATAGAACTGTCTTTGCCCTCTTTGGAGCCAATTCTCCCCTTGCAGTCCATTTTTTGTCTGATCCTTCATTTCAGGTGTGAAGAGATAGACCTATGATTCATTCATGGTTATGAATCAATACAGAAACTTGGCTTTTCTGCTGTAAAACATCGCCAAACACTCAATTGATACATCCTCACGATGCTGTTTTTGTTCCGTTGTGAGCAAACACAGTAACCATCTCATGCACAACTTTCTCATGTCCAAATTTTCAGTCAATATGAAATGTACAGTACTTAGAAATTTCTACCATGTCCACTAGCTCGCTTACTTTCAGTCGATGGTCACCCAACACAATTTTTTAAATTTTCTTTCTCATTTCTGGAATGGTCCGCTCATTTGGTCAACCACTGCAATGTTTGTCTTGGCAGCTAATACGGCCTCGTTTGAATGCTGCCACCCAATATTTTATTGTTATACACAAAGAAGGAAACTCCTCGAGAGTAGAATCTAGTTCAGCTTTGATATTGGTTGGACTGAGAACTTTCAAATGAAAGTATAGTATCACATAATGATGACCAATTTTTTCCATGTTTACAAATTCACTGGGTGTTCACTATTGATGGCTGTCAAACAAATACTAAACAACATGGCATCTTGAAACTTGAAACTTAGACTTTTTAAGGTTGGTATTTTGACTGGAGTAATTTTTTTTCTAACAACAACTGCCATCTATAGATTAGGTTGTGTAATTCTGGGACTACCCTCATACCTCTCATATAAGATGCCACATTATTTATGATTTTTTTTTAGAAAGAATGAGTTTTATCATAATATTATTAGATTAGGTATTAACTTAATGATGTCTCATAAAATTGATGTCTAAAGATTGTTTATTTTCTATAATGTGGCATCTTATATGAGAGTAAAATTTGAATTTGTGATTAATTTTCTTTTCAGCCAGCAGCTTTATGGACTGGAAAGCAGATATTCAGTTTAACCATTAGGCCTAATTCTGATTGTCCTGTAAAGGCAAACTTAAGAACCAAAGGACGAGCATACACTAACAATGAAGAACTCTGCAAAAATGATTCTTGTGAGTTGTGATGGAAAGTTATTGAATTGATTCTTATTTGAAATATTTCTTTTTAGTTTAAGACCTCAAAATTGGGGTCTTAAATTAAATTAGAGTTTGGATGTTGTCCAAATTTGCAAAATTATATAGTGCCACTTTTTAAAATTCTTCTACTAAGGAATTTATTTAGGTTAAATAGTTGTAACATAAGCATTATTCTTTGTCATTCTATCTACTTCAGTTGTAGTGATTCGTAATTCAGTACTACTTGCTGGTGCTATGGACAAGGCTACCCTTGGATCTGGCTCAAAAAGCAATATATATTATGTGTTGCTCCGAGACTGGGGTGAGGATGTCTCTGCCACTGCTATGTGGAGACTGGCACGCATGGCCTCCTATTATCTAATGAACCGTGGATTCTCTATTGGAATTGGAGATGTGACTCCAAGTTTAGGATTGCTCAAGGCCAAGCAAGAACTTCTCCGTGCAGGGTGGGTGATGTTTTATGCCTGATCATCTTTTTTGCTTAATTTGTTTCATTGGTATATTTCATGGAAACTTATGAATGTTACATCCACATGCCCTGCTGATATGTACTTAATTGATTTTTAGGAATTACTTGATATTTATGATGCACTAATAGGATTCAAGTCACTAAACTTCAAGAAATAAAGCACGAGATATGTATCATAATAATCTTAATATAAAGGTGGCTTCTTTATTATGAGAGGGAACAATTTCTGACCTCATCATTCTGTATCATAGGTTTTGAATGAAACAGTGCAGTTTTACATGTATTTGCATTTGGCTTGAATGTAGGTAATATTAATTGGCTGCACAGTATTATCGAAAAACACCTTTTCTGGTCCCAGAACACATATCTAGGTTAAACCAAACACCTAGCTGAACTGCACTAATACTCACACCAAAAAATTTCTATGAGATATGGGCTGTGTTTGGCTGGTTATATTCAATCTTAATCAACATAATCCACATTCGGTGATCAGTAAAAATGTTGAAAAAAATTTGTCCTACTTTGTACAAAAGCAAACCAAATATGGAATAACAAGTGTGAAAAGTAGTGGCATGAATGGGACTCAAACCAAGGTCTCCCACTTTCCAGGCAGGTATTCTAACCACTGAACTACTATGCCGTAATCAGTCAGGATCCTGTCTTTGTGAATGCATGACAGAAATTTTTGCCCTTGCTGTCCATCCACCTTATCAGTTATAGTCAGCCATCAGCCTATTGAACACTTACTATGAAATTCTCTAGAAAATTAACTCTTTGTTGTACTCACTTTTTTCAAGATTGGGAGTAAGGAATGTTTGTTTCATTAATTTTGTATTCAAGACTATCATCACATTATCACTCAGCATTCGATAAAATGTCATCATTGGGTAGTTTTGTGAAGTAAGATGAAAGAGTAGGTTAATTTGTTTGCAATTCATGTACAGTTGTGTTTATTTTGTTCCTTTGTATATTAGGTCCCAAATATTGCTTGACCCTAATTTATGTATGCTCAGAAAAATTTTAGTCATTTTCACCCATTTTGTTGCGATCTCTTAAAGCTCAAAGATATGTGAAATCGAAGAATTAATTGTAACTTTCTCCTAATAGATATTCTCGTTGTGATGAAAACATTAAAGATCTGGAAAGTGGAAGACTTCAGACTCAGCCTGGATGCTCTGCAGAAGAGACATTGGAAGCCCTTATCCTAAAAGAATTGTCTGTTATTCGAGATTTAGCTGGAAAATCCTGTCTGAAAGAACTGCATCATAGTAACAGTGCTTTAATAATGGCCTTGAGTGGGTCTAAAGGTAAGAATTTACTAAGATTTACTTCTAATTTTCCTATAATTTTCCATTTAGGAATTCTGATGAATAAACTCTTTGTTTACAGGTTCCTTCATCAACATATCTCAAATGATTGCTTGTGTCGGTCAGCAAGCTATCAGTGGCAAACGAGTGCCTAATGGTTTTGAAGACAGAGCATTGCCTCACTTTGACAGACACGGTAAGGATTATATCATTTGCTAAACTGCTAGTGAAACTATTCTCTCATTCTATTTTAGTAAGAATTTAATTCTTAAAATGTTGTGCATTTAGAACTAAAGTGAAATTATAAGTATTATGTTGATGGAAAAGTGCTTTTTGATAATAATTTGGGTTTTAAAATAACTACTTTCTACTTTGAAAATATGAATAAAAAACAAAACATTCCATGACACAATTATTAACTTGTAAAAATATGATATATGTGTTTTAGTTTCATCTAACCTCTCCCTTTCAATCTTTTTAAATACTTTGAAACAATAATAGTTTCATGCTTTAAATAATCTCTAAAACGTTTACAGTCAGACCTTGGCTTGGGAGTATAATTTGTTCCAATAATGTGCTCAAAATCCAAGGCACTCATATATCAAGGTGATTTCCATGTAAGAAGTAGTGGAAATTTAGATAATCATAATTCATTACAAAGCCTGAAAATATTCATATGCATAACAATCATTAGGTAAGCACTGATTACGTGATGCTTGGCAGACAAAACAGAGTATATGCTTGTATTCCAAGACTTTGCTCATATCTCAATTTAAAATTTGCTAAAAATTTTTGCGTGTCTTGCAAAACATTTAAAACCATGTTACTTGCAGACATAGGTTTGACTGTATATGAAATTACAATTCGGTTTTCTGTTACATATGAAAGACTTAAAAGATTAGTTAGCTTGCTGTAGCAGTTTTGTTTTCAGAAGTAATCTTAGAATTTTTTACTGTTTTAGTAGCTTAAATAAAATTTTAATAATTTTTCATTCTACAAAAGGCACATTATAACATAGATTGCATTGATTATTTATAATAATGATTGTAATAAACCGTACTTTATCAAGAATGAAAATTCATTCTAATCTTTATCATGCTGCATCTGACTAGAATATAACCTGAAGAATTAATACACCTTGTACTTTATATTTGTAGCCAAAATTCCTGCTGCAAAAGGTTTTGTAGAAAACAGTTTTTACTCTGGATTAACACCAACTGAGTTCTTTTTCCACACTATGGGTGGACGAGAAGGTCTTGTGGATACTGCCGTCAAAACAGCTGAGACTGGTTACATGCAACGTAGACTTATTAAAGTAAGTTACTATTGTTATAATAGTATCTTATATATGGATAGTGCAATATTCACTAGTATTCATTTGAGTATATCACCCAATCTCCCTCAAATATAATTGTTTTTTTTTTTTCATGTCTGGATCATCAGATCTGGATTGTATTTTCATATCTATCAAACAATTTTTTCATATTCTGAAGCCCTCATATTTAAAACAAAGAAATTAATGTTAATTTATATAGTATAATTTATAACTGGTAATTTTTAATTAATAATGTATTACTTGTAATTGATAATTTATAATTTTTAATTGATAAGAAGAAATCTATTCAAAAGGTGGCTACTCTTTTTGCAATCCTAAATATAAATAAAGTTAGCAGTGAAAAATTCTCCTTAAAAAAGCTCCACACAAATATCTGCTTATGTATGTCAATGTAAAATAATTAATATTATTAGAAGTTTTAAAAATTTCATTTGAAGTTCATATTAATTTGTGCATTCATTTAAAATATTACATATAGGGAACCCATTCTCATTTTCATAAATGCTGATGAATCAAGAAGCTGAAGAATTAAAAAAGCAATGGAATTAGGGAGAATTTTGTGTCCATATTAAAATACTGGCTGTTAGTTACTTTTCTAAAATGGTGAATAACTCAAAACAACTCTTTAGTATAAACTCTGAAAATTAAAATCTTTGCCAGTTCTTTTAAATGGCATGAAAGTTTATATACTTCTGATAAATTTAAAAACTAGTAATGAGAATTTTCTAGATTTAATAAGTAATTAATTTTTTTTAAGATAATCAATTTTGTCATTTATAAATTGATTTTTCTGTCGATGTTATGTTTTGCCAAAGAAATTGATGCTTTTTTTTCCTTGAGTATAGATGAAATCATAGACTCCATCTATGAAAAATTTACCCAACTATATGTAAGAATTAAAAATATCCAAGAAAGATATTTCAATATATTTAAGAGGTACTTAATTTCAATTCTGGATCTCATTCTTGACTGTGTCAGGAGCTGCAAAAATGGTCAGACAGGCTGGATGAGGCCTGTTGGTTTTCTTTATTCATTTCTGCACTGGGTTCGTTGATGACCTATATATTATATAAAGTTATGAAATTATTTTTTTTTAAACACCTCATGTATTTGCACATTTTTATACAGATAGAATTGAGATATGCCTAACCAGTATCATGTTTGATCATCATGTAGAAAATCAGGTATCCACATCATGACCAATTTTCATTTTATAAAATTTTGTATATTCTACAATTCCCAGATTTGTTATCATATGCCTAATGCTTCTCCTTGTAGTTAATTGACTATGTTGACTTCATCTTTAATTGATGAATATGATGACCCTATAATTCGTTTCTTGTGTGTTTTGATCTTTGGAGATGATGCATTATTCTTCCTTTAGTATGTCTCTGCATATGTTCACCAAAATAAGTTTTCACAAATAAAAGAAGAATTTTTTTCCAGGCCTTGGAAGATCTTTGTGCTGAGTACGATTGTACTGTTCGTAATTCTGTGGGAGAAGTAGTTCAATTTGTATATGGTGGAGATGGGCTGGATCCAGCTTACATGGAAGGTAAAACTACTGCTATTAAATTTATGGCTGGTGGTATTAATAACTTTTGCTTTTTTTATTTATTAAAATTTGGTTTAATTCAGCATTTCTTAAAATAGTCGATTTTTAGAATGTAGAATGTATGGTAAAAAACTGTAGTACTATTTCCATGTTTATTCTTACATGTTAAATTTCTCTTGAACATACTTAGGTATCTTTGCTATTATAATAGTGATATCCTTAATTAATTATTAAGGTAAGTGTTCAGTTGAATATTGGTGAAAGTGATTGGTATAAAAGAAATATCTTGGATGGGACTTCTGTGTTTTCAGTATTATCTTCTCTCCTGCTCACCTTATTTATCAACAGTAATTACTCACTTTGTAAGAATTGCAATTAACATCATGTTATTAAATTGATGCAATAAATCAAATGCCATCAGATTCATTAATATTATTTTAATAGTGATTATGTGATACAATGCTATACTTTTTTAAGCAAAGACACTAAATAAAACAAGTATGTGAAAGAAATCTAGTACTAAAATATTTATCATGTTGACAAGAAACAAATTATCATTTGACTTATTGAATAATGCACTATTTATAACTTCTATCATTTTAGATAACTCTACACGTGTAAATGACAACATTTGTTTTTATATTTTATGAGCTGGTACATTTTTTTCAACTTAGTCTGGGATTCTTAGGTACATACATATGCTTTTATGCATTTCATGTATTTCAATATGAGTACATTATTTGTCATTAAACAAGCATAAATGCAGCACTCAGTACCTATTGTTATTTATTATTATAGCTTCAATCCTTTTTAAGTGCTTATTAATGTGAACTTTTTTCTGCAATTTGATTGAGTTTCTGAGTTATTCTATTGATTACACTATGATACATATAATTTTTGCTGCAAACATTTACTTAAATACATTTGGATTCCTGACATTATATACTGACACATGGAAGTAATTGTGGACATTTTATTTTATTATTATATGAATTAAGCAAAAATATAATGTTGAGGAGAATTCTCCATGAGAAACTATTTCTCCTATGAGAACTCCTAAGTTTGATATAATGACTGAATGATCTGTTTTACTTTGCAATTTGCTGATTGATAGGAAGATGGAAAACATTTAAATCAAATTAACGTTACAAGTTTGCATTGAAATTTCATTTAGATTTGCATATATTCTTTCACCACTATCAAGCTTTGATTCCTGACCTCATTACTGACTTAAGTAATAATGTTACCATTGTTTTACAATAGGTAAAGATCGTCCAGTAGACTTTATGAGAGTTCTGGAGCATGTAAAGGCAAAATCTCCATTCCCTGAGGAAGTCCCTTTGGATGGAGTTAGCATCATGCATTTGGCTAAGGAGGTGGTCAAATCTGAGCAGTTCAACACTTGCAGCCAAGAATTCAAAGATGAGTTAATGTATGATATTTTGAAAATTTCTTTTGTTTTGGAAAGGGTAAAAATGATTATGAAAATAATGGCTATCTTTAAAAATTTCTTTGCCATAAATGATTCAACTTTAAACTGTCATGCCATCCTTCCTACTAATTGTGTCTGAAAATAATGAAAGTTTAAACATATTAGAAAGACAGTTTCATTTAGATACGTAGTTACAGATCTTTTATTTTTCTTTCACCATTTTATATTTATATCTTATTTGTTAGTAAAATTTCCTTATGGCAATGATAGAGTGCTGGTAACAGTAGTTTAACTGAGACATATATGGTAATAATAAATATCTATTGATATCATTACCTGCAAGTTAAGTTAGATCGTTAGCACTATTTTTTCTGCACATTCTTTTCTTTTCTCACTAGAATAATTGTTGTAAATAAGGAATTCCTTCATTATAAATATAAATAAATTATTATAAATATCTCTCTTAAGTAAAACTATTAGATAACATGTATATGCTTGTCAGTTTCTTTTTTCCCATGAATCTGAAATATCTTGACTTAATCAGTTATTATTTAGGTCTGATCTATATGTATAAAAATGTCTAATTTTGCTACATTCATTTTATTTGTGAAATTATGAATATCTTCCAACATGACATGACACAATTTTTAGATATAATTGTTGGTAGTAGTAGTATTGTTAAAAGTGCTTCAACAGCTAAGGTCATTTCACACATAGGACCCCACCGGGAATCAAACCCGGGACTGCTTTCACTGAACGCATTGCCCACTTAGCTATTGGGAGCCCCGATATAATTGTTAAAATCAGTTGTAAACTCATTCATGTTTTATGATTTTTTTTCAGTTCCTTCATGACCTCATATGCATGTCGTGTGGAGAAGGTGCACACACAGTTTGGCTTAGATAAGAAGAAAAACCTTAGTCTTGTTGAAAAACACCTGGAAAGATTGACATTTGGCCAATTGGTAGAGTTTTTTGATATTTGTCAAGAAAAGTTTATGCGATCTAAAATTGAGCCAGGTTTGTTCAATTCTTTATTTTTCTTCTTTCCTTTCTTTGTGGTTGCTGTATTTTATCCTTCTTTGCCCATCGTTCCTGTCCAGTACTTCTTCATAGATTAAGTACTTTATTTTCTCTCAATATTTTGACTTTGTCATAGCTCTTCACTGATCTTCCTCCTCTTTGATTCCTAATCTTAGTAGCTTAGTTCAAATATCAATGGTTCTTCTTCGTTTTTTGATGTTGTAACTAGCCTAGCTAATGCTGTATCATAGCACTCTTAATTTTTTAGTTTGTTCTTTGGCAATTCTCTGATTGGAGCCGTCTCCTTTGAAGCTAAGTATTATAAGCTAAGGATTCTAAGTGGGAAGGTATTTCTTCATTCTAGGGGGTTTTTTGTATGATTTCTTGATCCTAAGTCCTGAGAAGAGTTGTTCAGGAAATCTGGTCCAAAAGAAATTTATCCAAGGAAATTTCATTTTGAACTCAGTTGTAGCCTTACTGTAGGAAATATCTGAATGATTTCAGTATCATCACAATTATACGCAAATAATAAATTATTATTTATTATTTTTTATTACAACACAACTTAGTGGTATTTCCTGTTTGTGTTATAGAAATAAATAAATGTATCTCAGCAATATATTTCCTCACTGTTGTGGCTAGCAGTTATATTCTCAGTACTAATGGAATATAATTATAATAGTAATTTATTTATTGGAAAGAGGAGGAGCCTAATTACATCCATTTTAATAACTATTATTATTTATGAACATAAACAACCATTCCCTGTCTGGAAAATCTAACTTAGGTTAGTCTCAAATAGTAGCACGCTAACCACTTTGCCTCAGATGGTCAATCTCTATTTATTATCATCTATTTTTTCTTATATCTCCGGTGAATGCAAGGTGAAGTTACATGGGAGATGCCACATAGTTTTATACACTCTGAGATTCATTGCATTCATGAAATTTTATCAGACCATTTTTAGAAACTTTTGACTCATTAGTCTTTAGTCTTTTAACATTTAGTCCATTAGTCTTTTAACACTGTCACTGTGGATGCCTCCATTTCATATGCATACATTATTCCAACAGTGCTGTGATCCGCAGTGAATGTGTATAAGCTCTATTGTCCCTACTTTTTCATTAACAATTTCATTGTAATAGTTTTTATCTAACTCTGTGAATTTCAATTTTTTCTAAAAGTTCCATTTATTATTTGATATGGTAACAATGAAGTGATAGAATCAGTCATGAAATAACTCAAATAGTCATCATCAGTGTACAGTGCTCCTGAGGTATTTCATCCTCATGGAGACATCTTCTGAGACAGTGTTAGGCACCATGACAGATCACCGACTATAACAATTTTAAAGAGCAGTAGGTGTTCTGTCATGCTACCCAACACTCAGATGTCTCCTTAGGTGATGAAATACATCAGTAGCGTTATTCATTGATGGTGGTCTTTTGAGTTAATTTATGTGGAATTCTCATTCAATATGAGATAAATTCTGCATGAAGTAAATATTTCATTACAGTTTTATGACATTTTATCAACAGGAACAGCAGTTGGTGCCTTAGCAGCTCAGAGCATTGGTGAGCCGGGAACTCAGATGACCCTGAAAACCTTTCACTTTGCTGGTGTGGCATCAATGAACATCACTCAAGGCGTGCCTAGGTATGCATTTTGTCTTTTTTCATTGTCTTTTGTCATTCTATGGCTTACATAGCAAAATAACAAGAGTACATTTATGATTTCAGGATAAAGGAAATCATTAATGCTTCCAAAACTATAAGTACACCTATAATTACAGCATTCTTGGAAAATGAAACAAGTCCTGAGTTTGCCCGTAGGGTTAAAGGCAGGGTTGAAAAAACCACTCTGGGAGAGGTATGTGCTTACCTTTTAACTTTCATCATACCAACATTTTAACCTTACTTTACATTATATGACTAATATATCGAAAGTATATTTTTATCTTAACATATAGTTATATATTCCACCTTTTAGAGCTACAAGAAATGGTTTACAGCTATTGTAGATCATTTTTTATCCAAGTAGTTAACAGAAATATGTACTGTCTCCTCAGTTTTTTTAGAGGTTGACTTGTCATCGTAAATTATTGTCACCTTTCTATCATTTTGTAGACAAGGTGGAATTTCACCTTCCCCTGTGAATTCCATTGTGAATATTTTACGTTACTGCAGTACTTCCCTTTGCAGCTTGTATACTGTCAACTTGATTTACAATGTAGCTTTGTAGGACAGATGTAACCTCTGTTCTTATTTATTTAAATGTATATTTGTATATACCAAGGAGTTGAGCTGCAATACTACAGCTAAATTGCAATATAATATTCAGTTGTACATTGTTGTTTAGTACATTATATATCTGTAAAAATATCTGTATTATATTTAACACAAAGTAAAAATCATAAATTGAATCAATAACTACTGTATTATGTATATAACAACACACAAATTCAGCATAAGAATTAAATATGGGATGTGCCAGTATTAGTATGCTGGATTTTAATATCAAGAATGTCATATAAATTATAAATTAAGTAAATTTCCAGGATTAAGGAAAGGTTTGAATACTTTGCAGGATAAAGTCCTGCTGATGATCCCAAAGTAATAACAAGTGTGAAAAATAGCGACATGACTGGGACTCGAACCCAGGTCTCCCAATTTCTGGGCAAGTATTCTAACCACTGAACTACCATGCCGCATCTAGTTCAGTGGTTAGAATACTTGCCAAGAAATTGGGAGACCTGGGTTCGAGTCCCAGTCATGTCGCTATTTTTCACACATGTTATTCCTTTAAGTAAATTTGTCGCATTTTACATAATTTCATCATTAAAATTTCATTTTGTGATATTACATACTTTTATTATGATTTATGTTAAATATAATATATTGTATGTACTCAGAATTTAGAAAATGAATGAAGGGATTATTTTTCATTAATCTGCAAAGTTTTCTATGCTGCAAACAATGATGGATAAGAGGCAGAAATTTTTCTTCTTCTATTAAGCTTAAGGTTGTTCTCAGTAAATGCTTGTAGAGATCATTTTGAATAGTAACAATGGAAAAAATAATGGGTTTTTTGATGTACATGAAGGCAATGTCAGTTCTAAAGACACTATTTTAGGGAGAAACAAGTTAAGTCAATTTTGTATCTTTTAAATTGCAAAATTAAAAATCCCTTTGAGCCTTAATACAACTATTTTGAATCTATAGTTCATGTTAAAAAATATGAGTACATACATGTTAACGATCCTTTTCTATATGAAGAGGCAATTATGAAGTAAATGCATGATCTATTCTCCACTTTATTCATGTCTTAATGTTAGTGTAGTCTACACTAATATTCTCTATTGCATTTTCTAAATTTCAGAAAATAGTTTTCTTTATTAACTTTTCTGATGTTCTCAGGTTTGTGAATTTCTTGAGGAGGTTTATCTTCCAGATGATTGTTTTCTACTGATTAAGCTGGATATAGATAGGATACGTTTATTGAAATTGGAAGTGGACTCTGATTCAATATGTTACAGGTAATCATAGAATATGTTAGATTTATGTTCTAGTAAGTATTTGCATTAATTAAACTACCGTATTTTCTGGTAGATAACCCACGTGTTATCTATACAAAAAATATAGAAAAATGATAAAAATAATAGTGCGTGATATACAACGGGAAATCTTGTGTTCTTGTGTCATTGAATATCTTGAATATTGAACTCGGAAACAAATGACTAAACCACATACGTCATATATCGCGGAAGTCATGGAGTATATACATACTACGACAATTTTATTTCAACCAACATATTGTAAATATACATACAATACATATTGTAAATGTTTATGTAATCAAATAATTCCATTCAAAATACAAGAGTAATTAATGAAATAATAAATACAACTTGTACTTTTCATTTAATTTGTAATAGAATTCCACCATATCTTGCTAGAGAAGATTCATTTTACAAGAGTAATTATCATAAATATTACAGTAGTGAAAAAACATTCTCGTCAACATAATAACAATTTTGAAATGCGCATTATCAATGCATTTATCACAAGAAATTTTTAAAATGCGTGTTATCTATACATTAACACAGTGAAGAGATTTTAAAATGCGTGTTATCTAGTAGGTGCGTGTTATTTACCAGAAAATACGGTATTAGTATTGACCTCATAAATGAAGGATTAGGATTACCTAATGAGTCATATGAGCATGGTTATATCAAATATGTATAACCTGATTAGTTTTGTGTAATTTATTGCATTGTGGCAAATGAATTGTAATTTATTGTATTATTGTGGCAAATGATGCTTGATTGTAGCTGAGGGATGCAAATAAAGGTTTTTGCTATCTCATGCATTTATTAACTTGAAGAACAATTTATTAAAAATAAGGAGGAATAGAACTATTGCATTAGGAATTTGATTTTTCCTGGTCACTCATTACTTTTAGTCCATATTAATTATTATTATTAGCTATGTTGAGTGACATTTTATAGACTAGTTTCATAACGAATAAAGAATGCAACAATACTGTGCAAATGTTAAGATACATATCTTTATCCTTGGCACCAAATCTAGAGTAATCAAATTGATAGCATTTAGTTGACTGAAAGAAAATAGGTTTGCTGATTAAGATTTCTCTTTTTGCAGTATATGCACATCTCGGCTGAAAGTCAAACCAAATGACATTGAAAAAGTTTCAGACACAATTATCATCATCAGGCCATCTCTGTATTCATCTCATAGCACTGCATACTCACTTCAGCATCTAAAAGATAATGTTCCTCATGTGGTAATCAAGGTGAGTTCAAATTTTTAACAGTTTTCAAAAAAATGTCTGCCTATCAATCTAACTGTCAGAGTTAATGAGAGGTTATTTCTAGGGTCTTCCAACTGTAAGTCGTGCTGTGATACACAAGGATGACAGTGGAGGAGATGTACCTCATCACAAACTGTTTGTTGAAGGAGGAAATCTTCGAGATGTACTTGCTACACCTGGAGTGTTAGGGAAGAAAACGTCTTCAAACAATATATATGATGTTGCTGCAACTCTTGGGATTGAGGCTGCAAGGTCAGCATAAACTTCTAATCTATGGCTGTTAACCGGGAAACCAAATGTCCTTTTATAAATAAAAGTGAACAATGATCTTTCGAGGTCTCAATGATTTTAAATTAAATTTTTCATAATTTTTTATCCGTATCATTGTTGATCATGCATCTTAAAGCTTGAACATATTTGCATTATTGAAGTGAATAATGAATTGATATTCTAAAAATTTTCATTTACATTTCCTTCACATTTTTTAGAGCAACCATCATAAATGAAATCAGGTATACAATGGAAAACCATGGCATGAGTATTGACTGTCGGCATCTGACACTTGTGGCTGATCTTATGACTTGCAGAGGAGAGGTTTTGGGTATCACGAGGCATGGTCTAGCAAAGATGAAGGAATCCGTTCTTATGCTTGCTTCTGTAAGTGAAAAAGACTAAATGTTGTTCCTCCGGTCATTATGTTCCTATTTTGGTTTATAAGTGGAAAAATAAATACAATTAGGTCCATCATCCCATATACCAATTTTGTGTCTTTACTTATGGAAGAACTTATGAGAACATAGAAATTATGCTCCAGTCCAACACTCACCATCATTTCTTTAGGTATTTGATTCTAAAAGTAAGCTAAATATCTACTCAGCGTTTTAATACTGTTATTGTCAAAGAACCTACTAAATATAGATTTAACTTTTTCCAGGGAAACTCATTGTAGAAATTTAAGCACTCAAAATTTGATTATAAAAGTCCTCTCTGCGGCTCCCTAAAGATGTGTTATGTGCTGTCCTTATACATGCTATTGCTAAATTGTTTATGATTTTCCCTACCCTTGCAAACTAAAGTCATCCAGCATAGAATTCAAGGATAATATTGGTGGAATAGAGTTTTGTGTTTTCTTATCATAAGGAATAGGATGAAGTCCTTTAAAGACTTAATCTAATGCAATTATAGATGTTCAATTACTTTCTTGCACATAAGGGTAAGATGAAATATCATGTACTGGATGAAAAGATTCTGCCCTATTACTTGGAAGTTTTCTTTGTGAGATGGTTGTCAAAATGTTGCTTACTTTCTTCCAACTTGTTTTTTAATGGCTGAATTCCTAGATAAGATTCTAAAATCCATTTCATTCCCTGATATTTTAAGTTATGTGTGTACTTCGTTTTACAAAAACCTTTTATTAATGAAATGCTGCTAGACCTTTTTCTCAAATATTTTTACATGAAATAATGTATCATGACTCTTGATTACTTTTATACTTATAACAGTTGTAAAATAAAACTAAGT
>KZ308238.1:369942-381702 GCA_000376725.2 Ladona fulva
TATTTAGTAACTGCTCTTAATTTAGCCCACCCATATTCAGCCAAACTTTATGGAGAATCTAAAAGATTTCCCTGTCAAAGAAAACATCAAAGTGAATTAGGTATGAAAAAATGCTATGTCTCTGTTGGGAAATAAATTACATATTTCTCAGTCTGAAATATTGAGAACTTAATTCAATGACATATTTCCTCTTCCCTTAATATTAAAACTTAGTCTGAGTTAATTTTGCATGCATTTTAAATGTGTTCATTACAATTTTAGGAAAGTTTACTTTTTGATCAATTTTCAATTGAATTTTTGATCAATTTCTCAAAATCTCTGTATTGTCAATTATATTATTCCCCCAAATTCCTCACTACTAGCTGAGGAATTGACTTGCAAACTAAATTAAAACTGGGTAAGTTCCAGTCAAAACTTGACATGTGGTTGGGCTAGCTGTGAGCAGTGCCCTTGTTGAATGCATCTCCTTTTATGGATGCATTAAATGCCCTTGTCAACAATGCTTTGATGAGTATATGGCGCCAGTGACCTACATAACTTATAGTCAATTTCAGTATGAAAGGTCAATAAATATACTGTAAGTGCGAGGGCTTTCTAAGTTCTCTTTGCCTTGGTCTCCATCTCCTATTTCATTTCATTTGTATGTGTTAGGTAGTTTCTTTTGTCTGAATGTTTCTTATGAATACCAAAGGCAATTTAAGGTACTGCATCATATATGCATATGCGGGAACATTGTATGTTGTCTATGAAAGTCGCATATTTTTTGCTTTAATAATGATGCTAAGCATTTATTTTGGATAACTTGAGAAAATATTAAATTTATGTACTTTTTACAAGTGAAGGAATATTGTGTGTTAAAAAAGGTAGATACTGCTGAACTTGCAGAAATTATACAAAGGAGATCCTAAAAGACAACCTTGAAGATACTGCAGATCTGCCAATCTAAAAGTCCCCCTCCCCCCACTTCCTCAACAAACCAGTGGACCAAGCGATTGCACATCAAGCATGACCCTACCCTGAGCAGTTCTTTGATTTGACCTCTCCCCACAGCCATCAAACTTCCCTCATCATAGAGTTAGGCCAACAAGAGGTCAGTTCAGCTAATGAGGAAGAACTATTATCCTTTTTTTAAACACCCCATACCCAACCATACCAATCGGGGACCAAGACAACAGAAATCGCAAAGGTAAAGGAAGAATGCGTGGATAAGTGATGTAGGAGGACCCAGTGGTTCTGGGGTGAAAGTGAAGATAGAGATTATGGATGTTCGCCTTGTTGATACTGGTACAACCACTCATAAAGGAAAACTGTGGCAACTTCTTAAAACTGTATTTACCATCCACCATCTGAATTCGCGGAGTAACTGGGTACCTACTTCCTCTAATAGGTAGGTAGCAAACAGTACTAGTAACAGCAAAAACATTCCTAAATTAATGATCCTTTGACACTAGATTAGCCTGAGTTCCCCAATAGGAAATTCGTAGCAATTTTTTTGCACTTCCCAGAAAGGTAGATAGCTATCACACATTATGTAAATGGAAGTTGTGATAATAATTAAAATTGGCTGCCATCCACTTCAGAATAGATCATTGGTTCAATGCCATAAATATTCTTCCCTAAGGAATGTATAGGAAATTCTTAACTTCTTTCTGGTATTTCCCCAAATTTTGAATATGATTAGACAAGGTGCTTCGATAGTATATTACACAATCACATTTCCTAAAAAGGTTCTGGGTTTGACACAAGTTCAGTTAAAATACTCCCTTAAGGAAAACAATAAGGTAAAAATTAGAATTTTCTTTAAGCAGTTCCAAAAGTTATGGATGATTGTCACCCAGTAGAAGTACGGAGTAGTGAACGTCTAATCACTTACACAGATTCAAAAATGATCATACATTTGATTTCAGTTGCTGTAAATGTTTTTTTATAAATAATACAAGGAAAGAATAGCCATCCAGGACCTGTATGGTTCTTAAATGTTTTGGATGTGTTCATAGATCCCCCTTACACCATCATCTGATTGTTTTGAGTATCCATTACAAAGCCCCTAAGATTCAGAATGGCTTCTTAGGGTGGGCAGGAATCCAATGTCTTTCTGTGGTGCACCAAATAGAGCTTTGCAAGTCTAGTCAGAGAAAAATTGGAGAATTGATCAAAATTGGTCACCCATTTGCTTGTGGAATGTAGGCAACATTTACTCTACTGTTATTATTCTAGATGCCAAACATTTATTAATGAGACATTTAGAACTATCTTAAAGTTCTTCCTAAGAGTAGAACCTTTAGTCTTTCCCAACTTATTACTGCTTTTTTATTCCTCATTTTCAATTATTACATTGCTAGAAGGAAATTACTGTATTTTCTAGTAGGTAACCCACGTTTTATCTATAAAAAAAATAGAAAAATGATAAAAATAATAGTGCGTGATATACAACGGGAATATGAACATAAACAACCATTCCCTGTCTGGAAAATCTAACTTAGGTTAGTCTCAAATAGTAGCACGCTAACCACTTTGCCTCAGATGGTCAATCTCTATTTATTATCATCTATTTTTTCTTATATCTCCGGTGAATGCAAGGTGAAGTTACATGGGNGTAAAAATTTAATCAACATCTTGAAAGTAAAATTAAATGTAATTGAACTTAATCCATTCAATGTCAAAATAATTAGCCACTCTAAATAATTAACCACTCTAAATGTTACTTGCAAGGGAGATTGGTTAGTATAAAGTGAAGAGTAGAAGCAGAGTTACCTAACTTTTGAAAGTTACAGAATTTGACAAATCATTGTGGCCCTTCATCCTACTATTTTCTAAACATCTTATGTAGAACCCTGTCTTTGATGGTATTAAAGTTAGGGATTTTGGTGCATCATGCCTGGCAGTGGTGCAAAATTGAATGAAAATGATAAAAATAGTTTGAATTCTTTTCTTTCATTGAAATAACCGAATAACTGTTTGTATCCTGCCATAATGTTTCACTTTATTCAACTCCTTTCATTGGGCATAAAATGTAGAAAATTTTCAGCAACAAAATGTTCGGACTCCCGGATAGCCGAGTGGGCTATGTGTTCGACTTCTGTGAAAGGGGTCCCAGGTTCGATTCCCGGTGGGAACCTATGTGCGAAATGACCTAAGCTGTCGAAGCACTTTTAACAATACTACTACTACTACAAAATGTTCTTAAATTTTGCAGACAACTAATTTGTGAATCTGGGGTTTTAGTAAGTGAAGTTCAGAAAGTGAGGTATACCTGTATTTATATGTGAATGTATTTATTTTAGGATGTTTGCATACATAGGGGGCATAGCCAGAAATTCCTTAAGGGGTGAGGGGTTCAGAATTTCTTTTAGCTGTTAACTGCATGCTCTCTTTGCTTGAAAATTTCTTGCCACTCTCTCTTTGTTCTACTTGAAGTCAGACCAAATCAGGTGTCTGGACCCCTCAGATCCCCCTGGCTATGCCACTGGTGTACATTATATGTATTTACTGTCTTATTTTTGATTTGAATGCATTCCTCCTTAACATGATCATTACAGCTGAGAAGACTGTTGACCCATCAATGGCTCCACTCATTTTTGACTGCCCAAAATATCACATTCCAGCTGGAAATTAAATTATTAAAATATTTCATAAAGTTAATGTTTTTGTTTTTAATTTTATATGATACATTGATTTGTCAATGCAGAACGTATCATTTTGTGTAGCCATTCACCCTCATGTTCCATTTTTCTATGTAAATATAAACAAAATCTACTAATTTTATTTCACTGCAAGCATTTAAAAGTAAATTAAAAATAAAAATTTATATTTAGTAACTGCTCTTAATTTAGCCCACCCATATTCAGCCAAACTTTATGGAGAATCTAAAAGATTTCCCTGTCAAAGAAAACATCAAAGTGAATTAGGTATGAAAAAATGCTATGTCTCTGTTGNGAATCAAATGGATGAAAAAATATGATCATTCTAAGGATTCTTTCCCATTTGGAAGGTTCATGAAAGACTACAGCTGCTAATGATAAATGAAGCTTTGCTAAAGTGACTAGGAATAAAAATTTTGAAAAAGTGGTATTATTCAGAATAAGATAATAAAACCTGTAAGAATGCACATACTGAAAGACTTTACTAAAGATAATACTTATGTATTGATGGTTTTCCAGTCATTTGGGTCTGAGGCAGTTTATTACCACATTACTTTTCCTGCAACTCTCTTCTCCCAAGGATTCCATTACGAACAATTTCCAGTTACTTTTACCCTTGTTTTCCATAAATTATCTATTTTGATATAATTTGACATCATGGTGAAGCCTGGAAGAACTTGCGGAACCTACCAAATTTGATTTCTCCTCATCAATACTTATCTTTGGAATATCATTCATTTGTCTAGCAATGTGTATTCTGTACACAAAAGACCTAAATATAAAAAATTCACCCTTGTTTTATGACAGGATAGCTGTCTCTTCTCTATAGCATCCTCAATTCAAGTATTGCTTTCATAAAAATTTAATGTAAAATAGGTTATAATAGAACAAAAATTATTATACTCTAAGAATAACATTGAGCCATGACACCATTCATATTACAGGCTAAATTACCATAAAACAAAAAAACCAAGGACTGAATTATCAGTTGCAATATTAAATTTCAATAACAACCATTTACAATTTTTTTGAGTAAGTTTTGATGAATTAAAATGAAAATCTACAATTGGAAATAAAGCAAAAGAGGAAACAGAAATAGAAAGAAGATATGTCAGAGATTTATGAAAAAATTCAAGTATTTTTGACTGACAGGAGTTAAAGTGTGTCCAGTTAAAGTGATAACATATATAACAATTTCAAATGACAAATCTGAAACTGAAGACCCGAGAATTATTCCTTCAGCTCTTTCATTCCTATTCAGCAAATTCTAAAGCTGAGAATCCTTTTAAAGAACATGATACAGCAGCTTACCAAAGCCATTAAAACCTGTGGTCTTTTCACCACAAACCTTTTGAAATAGGAAAAATACCCAATATCTTTATTAATCTAAGAAGCTATCAAAAAAACAACTTACGTTTAGATATATAAGTTTTGATTTTATCATAATGCCAGTTGTCACAAACTACTGTCTCAAATCCCAAAAATTCAGCTGTATTTTTCAACACTTCCACATCAACCTTAGATCCTGGACGACTCAAATTCTCAGCTTCAAAGATGTCATGATTCAAAATAACAAAGTATCCACGTCTTGAATGGTTCATGTTGTATGTTTCTGACTCCATATCCACAACCATTTGTGCAATCACTGAATTTTTTACCTTGTCAGAGCTGAAGAAATTAGAGCAATTATCAATAATTAATGCAAGATCCCAAATAAAACACAATTCCTGATTTAGCATTCAGAAACCTACCATTCTTCCATATTTGTTTCATTACTTGGTGCAGAGGTGGGCTTCGCATCAGTTACAGTGTTGACCTGGAAGTTGTTAAGGGCAGACTCCATCTCTCCAAAAAGCGAATTCGATTTCTTGATTCTAACATTCCTTCCATCCACAGTAGGCAGAGATGCACAATATTTAGGAGTTACAGGAAGCTCCTCACAGCATGAAGTACTGCGTCTTCTCCCCAGACTATCTATGACATCTGGGACCTTTCTTCTGCTTTCTATTGCACCAGTGGACATTCTGACTATACTTTTACGATCTGCTAATGATGGTGAAACCGAATTGTTGGGAGTGGGAGGAGGTGTTGCAGGAACACTAGGTATGTTGATATTGGTTGTCATTATGTTCCTTTTTTCATCTGAGCAACTTATGGATAACTGAAATGATAAGAGCATTTGAAGAAATATTAACTGATATGGAACAGAGAGTACCAAATGCTGATCCTACACAACAATTAATAAAAACTTAATAAATAAATAAATTAAAACACTTTTTCAATTGTTAGAATACCTGCCTGGAAAGTGGGAGACCTGAGTTTGAGTTGCAGTCATGTTGCTATTTTTCACACTGGTTATTCCTTGGGATATAAAAATTTAAAAATATATTTTCATACAATAAAGTATGATATACTAAATTGAAAAGACAGCCATACCAAAATGCTTTCAATATTGAGCTTTGTAATGACCAATCTTGCCAGAAAACAAATGTATGACATAGCAAGATTGAATGTTTATCATAAAACATTTATGAATACTTCAGCAACCATAGCAAAGATTAAATTATATGAATATAAACAATAACATTCCAAACAATAGCTTATGCACTATCACCAACAATAACATCATCATAAGGAAGTCAACATAATATTAGGATAAACATCCTGGGGAGGGGATAATACAAAATAAAGGGCCACTGAACTCATGGTGATATGTTTTCTTTGTTTCTTCTTGGGTATTGGCAGAAAATAACACTGAAATTGATAGAGGTCAAAAACTAGCTCCATCTTTTGCATAAGCACTTTTGAAAGGTAACAAATAAAATGATATGGCACAAAATTTGTACAAAATTTCAAGAAATTTGTTCTTCTTCCATAGCTACTTCGTTCTTTTTAGGAGGGAAGTACAATTCTCTCGTGAGCATGCAGACAAATGATGGGATCTGCTTTTTTTCATCAAAATCAGGATCTTTATCATTGAAAGATTGGTACTGAAAAGCAACTTTAGCATGAACTCGAACCATAATTTTCAGGAGATCTTTTCCTTCAGGTACAAGCCGCTTCAGTTCTTGGCACAAACTTTGAACAAACCATGTTCCATCTTCTGGGTTCCTCCATGAGTAATAACCTGAAAATTCATCCCATAGGATTCATGAAACCCATGATAACTTCCAAGAAATTTGAAAAATTTCTATTCAAAGCCAAATTTCATAGCTTAACTCTTGGCTGACTGATATGAAAATAGTTGCAGATTGAATGAAAAGTTCATTAGGCTTCTTTATATGCAT
The DNA here is from genome assembly GCA_000376725.2 of Ladona fulva. Taxonomy (NCBI): domain Eukaryota; kingdom Metazoa; phylum Arthropoda; class Insecta; order Odonata; family Libellulidae; genus Ladona; species Ladona fulva. The sequence continues at coordinate 376,871 of KZ308238.1, forward strand.
ATTTTTGTCTCTTTAAATAGCTTTAAGGCATTTAAATTTAAAAAATTATTTCATGTCTAATTGATTAGAAATTTGATCTTCAAAATCTTACATCTTGCAAGAGAGGTTGTTAAGAAATTGTTTGAGATTTACAGTCAAGACAAATTAATTCTGACCCTAGAATAAAGGTTCATATAGTAAAAGAACAAAATATGATTTTACATGCAAAAATTATTTATGTTAGCAATTTAAAAAGACCAGAATATCCTATGACACTGCAAATTATTAAAAATAATGATTAAAGCCACAATTAACACTTTTCCAATATTTATTTAATTTTGTTTCAGCCATCTAAGTGCTGCTATTACACAACTTTCTTCACTAAACAATTTTCTCCTTTCTCTTGTGTCAATATTCTTTCATTATCTGGCTCACTCTTCCTTGCTCTTCTGAGATGACCCTTTCGGTTCTTTTTGGTTTTAGTTTGGACAATTCTTTCACCTCTTACTCAAAGTACTAAGTCTTCCTGCTTCCATTCTTCTAAGGTGTTCATAGAAAGTCATTCACTTCTTAATTGTTATTGAGATTTTCTCCAACTTTTCCTAGCTCATGGTTTGATCTCATGTGGAAGGTAAACATATTTTTTTGGGTTCCAGAATCTTCCCTAGAAACTTCTTTACTTCAATTCCTTTTCCTGTGAGTACTTTATAGCTTTGTCCCTACTGCATATAGGCATTCATGTTTGACTACTATACTGTAGTGTCTGAAATATGGCTTGATAAGATAGGGATTTGGATTTGTAAGTCTTCTGGCATAATCTAAATACTATCTCCATTGTCTTGCCATTTCTTCAATTGCTGCCTTCTTGATTTTTGGGATAAGCATCTCACCTAAGCAACTTTTGAGCTCTTCTGATATCACCATAGTTGTCATTTTCCAGGTTGGACCTTTGGCATCTATATTTATGAACTATTTTTCAAAAGATATTTGTGGTCCTGTCTTTTCTGTTGTTTCTTTAAGCACTTCTATCTGTTAGGTTGCAATTTCTATATTCTTTGCAAAGAATACTATATTGTCTGTGAAGGCAAGACAATCAAATTTAAGCCCAGTTTTTCGGTTGCCCTATCTAATTCCATTCATAGTTTTGTACTGGCTCATTTCTTTCGGCCATTCCTGAATTACCTTCTCCAATACACAATTAACACATTAAAGACCAGATCTTTTTTCTATTTTTTTAAACTTAATCCAGTGGCTAGGTATATTTCCTGGCAAGCTGTTTTTTTTTGCAGTCAACTATGAATGATTTAATAACTAATACAAATACAAAAAATGCAATCAAAAATAGTAAATAAGCTAACTAATGCATGGGGGCATTTGTGTTTAATACATTGACTACTGATGTAATCATGCACTTAGACAAAGTGGCTACAATGTATCAATATAGGTGGCATATAAAGGCAGAATGTAGTAAACATGTGTTATCTCATGATCCGTCTGTAACAGATGGCGGGCAAAACACGAGTGAACTCGTGGTCTGTCCGCAGTGTGAGGTGCTTAATGAAACAGGATTGGAGAAAGGCCATCTTCTTGGATCACCTTTGTTTTGATAGTTCGAAAAATTTAATTTGTGGCCATGTATTTGTTAATGTTTGTTGTATCAGTGTTATTGTCTTATCATCCATTCCAAATCCTTGAAGCAGTTTAGTCAGTATATCCCAGTATATGGAATCATAAGCTTGTTTAAAGTCCACAAATGTCATAATATTTTTACTGTCTGCTACTAGTATCTCAGTTTTCATTCTGGCCTTGATAGTGAAGATCTGTTCTGCACATGATTGTCCTTTCCTGAAACCTGCTTGGTACTCTCCAAATTGTTGATCTACATGCTTCTCTTTCTATACTGCACTGCTTTGGAGAGTATCTTGTACACTACTAGGAGTGATATGCCTCTGTAGTTGTTGACATTCATTTTTTCCCCCTTTTTGCATAACAGGTGGATGATCTCGCCACTCTGTTTGCCTTGGATATTTTCTGCCTGCCATATCTGTAGATAGTCTTTTGAGTTGCTCCAAAACATAGTTTCTGGGGTATTTAAGAAGCTCCACGACAATTGATTTTTTGCCCGATGTTTTGTTGTTTTTTACACTCTTTATGATTTCTTTAATTTCCTTCTTATCTGGTCAAATTGAGTCAGAAAGTTTGATTAGAATTTAGATTTAGAAAGTAATTTTGTTCTATGGTAGATCACAGTTGAGTAATTATTCAAACTATTTGTCCAGATCTTTACAGTATTGCTTGTTGTTCAAAGTAAGTTTACTTAGCTTGTTTTTAAAGGAGATTTTTGGAGGGGAATAGTTTTGAAGTTTTGACTTACAGGTTTGATAAAAGTTTCTGATGCTGTTCTCCTTAAAGTTCATCTCTCTCAGTTGGAATCTTTCAAATCTTGGTTTGGCATTTCTGAAAATTTTAGCCATCTCTTTTCTTTGATTTTTTTAACTCTTCAAAGTTTTCTCTGGTTGAGTTCTACCTGTTCCAAGCTTTGGAATGTGTTTATTTACATAGCATCTTTGCATTCATCATTCTACCATAGGTGTGCTTTCTTTTTAGCTAAGAAGATGGTTTGTTTCACCGTTTCTTGAATTCTTTAGAGCCATTTTGTTCCATTAGTAGAAAACAAATTTATCTAGTTCTTTATGGTATTTCTCTACTGTGAGTTGGCCGCCTTAGTGAGGACCTCTGGTAGCAGTTTGTGCCACTAAATGTGGAGGCTGCTCGCCTTGCTTACGAAACATTCCCTCAACAGTGTGGAGGAGACACTGCATAGTAGTTCAATTGTTAGAATACCTGCCTGGAAAGTGGGAGACCTGAGTTTGAGTTGCAGTCATGTTGCTATTTTTCACACTGGTTATTCCTTGGGATTCAGCTGCATGACTTCATAGTGCAATGTATTTACACCTTTCCTTAATCCTTCTCTATTATTTCCCGATTGATTTTCAGTTCCTCAATCCTGTACTTCAGTATTCTGGGAGTTTTCTTTTTATTGCTGTTAGGAATGGGCTTCACTTCAATCCTTGTCAGATAATGGCCTGAATCGAAGCTTTCTCCTCTCCATACTCGGACATTTGTTATTTATTTTCATTGCTACATGATCAGTTTGATATTCCCCTAACATCTGATTAGCTGATCACCATGTTTTCATTTGTTTGGAGGTCCTCTTGAAATGTGTAGACATTATTTTCATGTTGAATGATTTTTAATAATTACAAAACTTGAAAAATTATTTCCTTGTGTTTTCAAGAATGGGCCTTAACAACATTATGCCAAAGCAAACTTACCATCCACTGTGCTATAACAAATTAAAAAGTCTGCTTTATTTGGAATCTTGTAGCTCATAGCCCCAGCATCTGTCTCTGTTCTCCTTAGGGTCACTCCAGAATCTACTTTCTCACCACGGCATGCCTGGAAAAGTTTATATTCAATTCGTCAGAGAAAAATCAAAAAACTCAATCTGCATGAAATGATATTTAATATTTTTTTAATCCATCAAACACAAATGAAATACTGAGAGCAAAAACAGTAGTGATATTTTTGCAGCAATAAATTAGTAATTTTAACTATTCTTTGAAAATAGGAATAAAAATCCAAACCACATTGAAAATCAGTGCATTATTCCAATAAAATCCATCCATTAATTATGATTATTTTAGTTGATCCATTTCAGAAACAATAGCAAATTAATAATACTTAGGCATTTTAATATCATAAGAGAGTTGAAGCTGGTATTAATTGAAACTTTCATGACTCTGATAGTGGCACTAACTTGAATAAAAAATAGTTTAGGTTTCCCAGCCAAGGATGGACACTGGGCGGCAGTGAATGGACTCCAAAGTATATCAGTAGGATATAGCACGTCCTTTGCATACAGGTAACCACGTTCGTTGCCATGAGTGAGAACTGCTATTGCCAAGCAGTCTGCATCTGAGTGATCTTCCTCGGCCACTGGTGATGAGAATCAAATGGATGAAAAAATATGATCATTCTAAGGATTCTTTCCCATTTGGAAGGTTCATGAAAGACTACAGCTGCTAATGATAAATGAAGCTTTGCTAAAGTGACTAGGAATAAAAATTTTGAAAAAGTGGTATTATTCAGAATAAGATAATAAAACCTGTAAGAATGCACATACTGAAAGACTTTACTAAAGATAATACTTATGTATTGATGGTTTTCCAGTCATTTGGGTCTGAGGCAGTTTATTACCACATTACTTTTCCTGCAACTCTCTTCTCCCAAGGATTCCATTACGAACAATTTCCAGTTACTTTTACCCTTGTTTTCCATAAATTATCTATTTTGATATAATTTGACATCATGGTGAAGCCTGGAAGAACTTGCGGAACCTACCAAATTTGATTTCTCCTCATCAATACTTATCTTTGGAATATCATTCATTTGTCTAGCAATGTGTATTCTGTACACAAAAGACCTAAATATAAAAAATTCACCCTTGTTTTATGACAGGATAGCCGTCTCTTCTCTATAGCATCCTCAATTCAAGTATTGCTTTCATAAAAATTTAATGTAAAATAGGTTATAATAGAACAAAAATTATTATACTCTAAGAATAACATTGAGCCATGACACCATTCATATTACAGGCTAAATTACCATAAAACAAAAAAACCAAGGACTGAATTATCAGTTGCAATATTAAATTTCAATAACAACCATTTACAATTTTTTTGAGTAAGTTTTGATGAATTAAAATGAAAATCTACAATTGGAAATAAAGCAAAAGAGGAAACAGAAATAGAAAGAAGATATGTCAGAGATTTATGAAAAAATTCAAGTAT
>KZ308238.1:382398-814935 GCA_000376725.2 Ladona fulva
ACAAGAGTAATTATCATAAATATTACAGTAGTGAAAAAACATCCTCGTCAACATAATAACAATTTTGAAATGCGGGTTATCAATGCATTTATCACAGAAGAAATTTTTGAAATGCGTGTTATTATTATTATTACCAGAAAATACGATAATATGTCATTAATTATTTTTTGAAGAATTAATTCCGTCACAAATTCTGAATTTATAAAATCCAGTAAAAAAGCACAATGATCACAAAAACTTACTGCTTTGGCTTTAACTACATGACTATCTTCTGCTCCAGCCATCAAGTACCCAAGCCTTGATTGCAAGTAATACAGAAGAAATTTGGATTGATTTGTATAAGTCTTTCAGTTTAACTGAAGAAGTTTCATAAATTTACCTTAAATTTTGGATTAAGGCATGAATTGTAGTAGGAGTTACTGGATGTGGGGTTTCAGTTGTATTACGATGAAAGCAGAAGAATAAAAAACAATTGCATTTTTGTAACATTTATGGCAGCAAAAAATAGGTAAATACACATCACAGATATCAACAATGAACCTGATTAATCCTAATCTGAATCCAAAAGTTTGTACATTCGTAGTTTGCTCTCAACAATAAAACCAAATCTCTCCCTTCATCAAATCTAATTTATAAGAGCAATATCTTCTTTTTTCAAAAAATTATTGCATATCTTCAATAAATTTACAGCAAAAATATGTAGTTTTGGAATTTTGGCAGTTCCTTAATATGCATATAAATGCTTTAGAGATCACGTTAATTGCACTAAGATATTTCTAGTATCAAATATCATCACAAAACTCGGGGGAATCTACATTCTTCTAACTATTTCTCATGTGGCTGCTCCACACTTTGTATTTGATTATTTGCTTATTTAAGGCAGTACAAATCACAAGTCAAAAGCGATCACATCAGAACATTATAAAATACTATACACAACGAAAAAAAAACTGGTTATAGTATCTTGCAAGAAATTGGCAGTATAAATTCTGTACTGAATTAACATTGACTATATTTAGTATAAAAGATATTATGTCTTCAATACGAAAATGTGTTCATTACAATTTTAGGAAAGTTTACTTTTTGATCAATTTTCAATTGAATTTTTGATCAATTTCTCAAAATCTCTGTATTGTCAATTATATTATTCCCCCAAATTCCTCACTACTAGCTGAGGAATTGACTTGCAAACTAAATTAAAACTGGGTAAGTTCCAGTCAAAACTTGACATGTGGTTGGGCTAGCTGTGAGCAGTGCCCTTGTTGAATGCATCTCCTTTTATGGATGCATTAAATGCCCTTGTCAACAATGCTTTGATGAGTATATGGCGCCAGTGACCTACATAACTTATAGTCAATTTCAGTATCAAAGGTCAATAAATATACTGTAAGTGCGAGGGCTTTCTAAGTTCTCTTTGCCTTGGTCTCCATCTCCTATTTCATTTCATTTGTATGTGTTAGGTAGTTTCTTTTGTCTGAATGTTTCTTATGAATACCAAAGGCAATTTAAGGTACTGCATCATATATGCATATGCGGGAACATTGTATGTTGTCTATGAAAGTCACATATTTTTTGCTTTAATAATGATGCTAAGCATTTATTTTGGATAACTTGAGAAAATATTAAATTTATGTACTTTTTACAAGTGAAGGAATATTGTGTGTTAAAAAAGGTAGATACTGCTGAACTTGCAGAAATTATACAAAGGAGATCCTAAAAGACAACCTTGAAGATACTGCAGATCTGCCAATCTAAAAGTCCCCCTCCCCCCACTTCCTCAACAAACCAGCGGACCAAGCGATTGCACATCAAGCATGACCCTACCCTGAGCAGTTCTTTGATTTGACCTCTCCCCCCAGCCATCAAACTTCCCTCATCATAGAGTTAGGCCAACAAGAGGTCAGTTCAGCTAATGAGGAAGAACTATTATCCTTTTTTTAAACACCCCATACCCAACCATACCAATCGGGGACCAAGACAACAGAAATCGCAAAGGTAAAGGAAGAATGCGTGGATAAGTGATGTAGGAGGACCCAGTGGTTCTGGATATGGGGTGAAAGTGAAGATAGAGATTATGGATGTTCGCCTTGTTGATACTGGTACAACCGCTTCACTCATAAAGGAAAACTGTGGCAACTTCTTAAAACTGTATTTACCATCCACCATCTGAATTCGCAGAGTAACTGGGCACCTACTTCCTCTAATAGGTAGGTAGCAAACAGTACTAGTAACTAGTAACAGCAAAAAAAATCCTAAATTAATGATCCTTTGACATTAGATTAGCCTGAGTTCCCCAATAGGAAATTCGTAGCAATTTTTTTGCACTTCCCAGAAAGGTAGATAGCTATCACACATTATGTAAATGGAAGTTGTGATAATAATTAAAATTGGCTGCCATCCACTTCAGAATAGATCATTGGTTCAATGCCATAAATATTCTTCCCTAAGGAATGTATAGGAAATTCTTAACTTCTTTCTGGTATTTCCCCAAATTTTGAATATGATTAGACAAGGTGCTTCGATAGTATATTACACAATCACATTTCCTAAAAAGGTTCTGCATTTGACACAAGTTCAGTTAAAATACTCCCTTAAGGAAAACAATAAGGTAAAAATTAGAATTTTCTTTAAGCAGTTCCAAAAGTTATGGATGATTGTCACCCAGTAGGAGTACGGAGTAGTGAACGTCTAATCACTTACACAGATTCAAAAATGATCATACATTTGATNTTTGATCTTCAAAATCTTACATCTTGCAAGAGAGGTTGTTAAGAAATTGTTTGAGATTTACAGTCAAGACAAATTAATTCTGACCCTAGAATAAAGGTTCATATAGTAAAAGAACAAAATATGATTTTACATGCAAAAATTATTTATGTTAGCAATTTAAAAAGACCAGAATATCCTATGACACTGCAAATTATTAAAAATAATGATTAAAGCCACAATTAACACTTTTCCAATATTTATTTAATTTTGTTTCAGCCATCTAAGTGCTGCTATTACACAACTTTCTTCACTAAACAATTTTCTCCTTTCTCTTGTGTCAATATTCTTTCATTATCTGGCTCACCCTTCCTTGCTCTTCTGAGATGACCCTTTCGGTTCTTTTTGGTTTTAGTTTGGACAATTCTTTCACCTCTTACTCAAAGTACTAAGTCTTCCTGCTTCCATTCTTCTAAGGTGTTCATAGAAAGTCATTCACTTCTTAATTGTTATTGAGATTTTCTCCAACTTTTCCTAGCTCATGGTTTGATCTCATGTGGAAGGTAAACATATTTTTTTGGGTTCCAGAATCTTCCCTAGAAACTTCTTTACTTCAATTCCTTTTCCTGTGAGTACTTTATAGCTTTGTCCCTACTGCATATAGGCATTCATGTTTGACTACTATACTGTAGTGTCTGAAATATGGCTTGATAAGATAGGGATTTGGATTTGTAAGTCTTCTGGCATAATCTAAATACTATCTCCATTGTCTTGCCATTTCTTCAATTGCTGCCTTCTTGATTTTTGGGATAAGCATCTCACCTAAGCAACTTTTGAGCTCTTCTGATATCACCATAGTTGTCATTTTCCAGGTTGGACCTTTGGCATCTATATTTATGAACTATTTTTCAAAAGATATTTGTGGTCCTGTCTTTTCTGTTGTTTCTTTAAGCACTTCTATCTGTTAGGTTGCAATTTCTATATTCTTTGCAAAGAATACTATATTGTCTGTGAAGGCAAGACAATCAAATTTAAGCCCAGTTTTTCGGTTGCCCTATCTAATTCCATTCATAGTTTTGTAGTGGCTCATTTCTTTCGGCCATTCCTGAATTACCTTCTCCAATACACAATTAACACTTTAAAGACCAGATCTTTTTTCTATTTTTTTAAACTTAATCCAGTGGCTAGGTATATTTCCTGGCAAGCTGTTTTTTTTGCAGTCAACTATGAATGATTTAATAACTAATACAAATACAAAAAATGCAATCAAAAATAGTAAATAAGCTAACTAATGCATGGGGGCATTTGTGTTTAATACATTGACTACTGATGTAATCATGCACTTAGACAAAGTGGCTACAATGTATCAATATAGGTGGCATATAAAGGCAGAATGTAGTAAACATGTGTTATCTCATGATCCGTCTGTAACAGATGGCGGGCAAAACACGAGTGAACTCGTGGTCTGTCCGCAGTGTGAGGTGCTTAATGAAACAGGATTGGAGAAAGGCCATCTTCTTGGATCACCTTTGTTTTGATAGTTCGAAAAATTTAATTTGTGGCCATGTATTTGTTAATGTTTGTTGTATCAGTGTTATTGTCTTATCATCCATTCCAAATCCTTGAAGCAGTTTAGTCAGTATATCCCAGTATATGGAATCATAAGCTTGTTTAAAGTCCACAAATGTCATAATATTTTTACTGTCTGCTACTAGTATCTCAGTTTTCATTCTGGCCTTGATAGTGAAGATCTGTTCTGCACATGATTGTCCTTTCCTGAAACCTGCTTGGTACTCTCCAAATTGTTGATCTACATGCTTCTCTTTCTATACTGCACTGCTTTGGAGAGTATCTTGTACACTACTAGGAGTGATATGCCTCTGTAGTTGTTGACATTCATTTTTTCCCCCTTTTTGCATAACAGGTGGATGATCTCGCCACTCTGTTTGCCTTGGATATTTTCTGCCTGCCATATCTGTAGATAGTCTTTTGAGTTGCTCCAAAACATAGTTTCTGGGGTATTTAAGAAGCTCCACGACAATTGATTTTTTGCCCGATGTTTTGTTGTTTTTTACACTCTTTATGATTTCTTTAATTTCCTTCTTATCTGGTCAAATTGAGTCAGAAAGTTTGATTAGAATTTAGATTTAGAAAGTAATTTTGTTCTATGGTAGATCACAGTTGAGTAATTATTCAAACTATTTGTCCAGATCTTTACAGTATTGCTTGTTGTTCAAAGTAAGTTTACTTTGCTTGTTTTTAAAGGAGATTTTTGGAGGGGAATAGTTTTGAAGTTTTGACTTACAGGTTTGATAAAAGTTTCTGATGCTGTTCTCCTTAAAGTTCATCTCTCTCAGTTGGAATCTTTCAAATCTTGGTTTGGCATTTCTGAAAATTTTAGCCATCTCTTTTCTTTGATTTTTTTAACTCTTCAAAGTTTTCTCTGGTTGAGTTCTACCTGTTCCAAGCTTTGGAATGTGTTTATTTACATAGCATCTTTGCATTCATCATTCTACCATAGGTGTGCTTTCTTTTTAGCTAAGAAGATGGTTTGTTTCACCGTTTCTTGAATTCTTTAGAGCCATTTTGTTCCATTAGTAGAAAACAAATTTATCTAGTTCTTTATGGTATTTCTCTACTGTGAGTTGGCCGCCTTAGTGAGGACCTCTGGTAGCAGTTTGTGCCACTAAATGTGGAGGCTGCTCGCCTTGCTTACGAAACATTCCCTCAACAGTGTGGAGGAGAGACTGCATAGTAGTTCAATTGTTAGAATACCTGCCTGGAAAGTGGGAGACCTGAGTTTGAGTTGCAGTCATGTTGCTATTTTTCACACTGGTTATTCCTTGGGATTCAGCTGCATGACTTCATAGTGCAATGTATTTACACCTTTCCTTAATCCTTCTCTATTATTTCCCGATTGATTTTCAGTTCCTCAATCCTGTACTTCAGTATTCTGGGAGTTTTCTTTTTATTGCTGTTAGGAATGGGCTTCACTTCAATCCTTGTCAGATAATGGCCTGAATCGAAGCTTTCTCCTCTCCATACTCGGACATTTGTTATTTATTTTCATTGCTACATGATCAGTTTGATATTCCCCTAACATCTGATTAGCTGATCACCATGTTTTCATTTGTTTGGAGGTCCTCTTGAAATGTGTAGACATTATTTTCATGTTGAATGATTTTTAATAATTACAAAACTTGAAAAATTATTTCCTTGTGTTTTCAAGAATGGGCCTTAACAACATTATGCCAAAGCAAACTTACCATCCACTGTGCTATAACAAATTAAAAAGTCTGCTTTATTTGGAATCTTGTAGCTCATAGCCCCAGCATCTGTCTCTGTTCTCCTTAGGGTCACTCCAGAATCTACTTTCTCACCACGACATGCCTGGAAAAGTTTATATTCAATTCGTCAGAGAAAAATCAAAAAACTCAATCTGCATGAAATGATATTTAATATTTTTTTAATCCATCAAACACAAATGAAATACTGAGAGCAAAAACAGTAGTGATATTTTTGCAGCAATAAATTAGTAATTTTAACTATTCTTTGAAAATAGGAATAAAAATCCAAACCACATTGAAAATCAGTGCATTATTCCAATAAAATCCATCCATTAATTATGATTATTTTAGTTGATCCATTTCAGAAACAATAGCAAATTAATAATACTTAGGCATTTTAATATCATAAGAGAGTTGAAGCTGGTATTAATTGAAACTTTCATGACTCTGATAGTGGCACTAACTTGAATAAAAAATAGTTTAGGTTTCCCAGCCAAGGATGGACACTGGGCGGCAGTGAATGGACTCCAAAGTATATCAGTAGGATATAGCACGTCCTTTGCATACAGGTAACCACGTTCGTTGCCATGAGTGAGAACTGCTATTGCCAAGCAGTCTGCATCTGAGTGATCTTCCTCGGCCACTGGTGATGAGAATCAAATGGATGAAAAAATATGATCATTCTAAGGATTCTTTCCCATTTGGAAGGTTCATGAAAGACTACAGCTGCTAATGATAAATGAAGCTTTGCTAAAGTGACTAGGAATAAAAATTTTGAAAAAGTGGTATTATTCAGAATAAGATAATAAAACCTGTAAGAATGCACATACTGAAAGACTTTACTAAAGATAATACTTATGTATTGATGGTTTTCCAGTCATTTGGGTCTGAGGCAGTTTATTACCACATTACTTTTCCTGCAACTCTCTTCTCCCAAGGATTCCATTACGAACAATTTCCAGTTACTTTTACCCTTGTTTTCCATAAATTATCTATTTTGATATAATTTGACATCATGGTGAAGCCTGGAAGAACTTGCGGAACCTACCAAATTTGATTTCTCCTCATCAATACTTATCTTTGGAATATCATTCATTTGTCTAGCAATGTGTATTCTGTACACAAAAGACCTAAATATAAAAAATTCACCCTTGTTTTATGACAGGATAGCCGTCTCTTCTCTATAGCATCCTCAATTCAAGTATTGCTTTCATAAAAATTTAATGTAAAATAGGTTATAATAGAACAAAAATTATTATACTCTAAGAATAACATTGAGCCATGACACCATTCATATTACAGGCTAAATTACCATAAAACAAAAAAACCAAGGACTGAATTATCAGTTGCAATATTAAATTTCAATAACAACCATTTACAATTTTTTTGAGTAAGTTTTGATGAATTAAAATGAAAATCTACAATTGGAAATAAAGCAAAAGAGGAAACAGAAATAGAAAGAAGATATGTCAGAGATTTATGAAAAAATTCAAGTATTTTTGACTGACAGGAGTTAAAGTGTGTCCAGTTAAAGTGATAACATATATAACAATTTCAAATGACAAATCTGAAACTGAAGACCCGAGAATTATTCCTTCAGCTCTTTCATTCCTATTCAGCAAATTCTAAAGCTGAGAATCCTTTTAAAGAACATGATACAGCAGCTTACCAAAGCCATTAAAACCTGTGGTCTTTTCACCACAAACCTTTTGAAATAGGAAAAATACCCAATATCTTTATTAATCTAAGAAGCTATCAAAAAAACAACTTACGTTTAGATATATAAGTTTTGATTTTATCATAATGCCAGTTGTCACAAACTACTGTCTCAAATCCCAAAAATTCAGCTGTATTTTTCAACACTTCCACATCAACCTTAGATCCTGGACGACTCAAATTCTCAGCTTCAAAGATGTCATGATTCAAAATAACAAAGTATCCACGTCTTGAATGGTTCATGTTGTATGTTTCTGACTCCATATCCACAACCATTTGTGCAATCACTGAATTTTTTACCTTGTCAGAGCTGAAGAAATTAGAGCAATTATCAATAATTAATGCAAGATCCCAAATAAAACACAATTCCTGATTTAGCATTCAGAAACCTACCATTCTTCCATATTTGTTTCATTACTTGGTGCAGAGGTGGGCTTCGCATCAGTTACAGTGTTGACCTGGAAGTTGTTAAGGGCAGACTCCATCTCTCCAAAAAGCGAATTCGATTTCTTGATTCTAACATTCCTTCCATCCACAGTAGGCAGAGATGCACAATATTTAGGAGTTACAGGAAGCTCCTCACAGCATGAAGTACTGCGTCTTCTCCCCAGACTATCTATGACATCTGGGACCTTTCTTCTGCTTTCTATTGCACCAGTGGACATTCTGACTATACTTTTACGATCTGCTAATGATGGTGAAACCGAATTGTTGGGAGTGGGAGGAGGTGTTGCAGGAACACTAGGTATGTTGATATTGGTTGTCATTATGTTCCTTTTTTCATCTGAGCAACTTATGGATAACTGAAATGATAAGAGCATTTGAAGAAATATTAACTGATATGGAACAGAGAGTACCAAATGCTGATCCTACACAACAATTAATAAAAACTTAATAAATAAATAAATTAAAACACTTTTCCATTGATCAAAGGTATTTAAACGATCAAAAGAAAAGTTTCCTCCGATTGCAGAATTAATTTGGTCATTGGCTCTAACGTTAAATTTAATCATCAAAAATGAAGCAGAGGAAAAATGCTATCAGCTGCTTGAATTCCCGAATCTAACACGAAGGATTATGGAAAAACAAAGGCATTCGGAATCGAGAGTAGACATGATTTAGGCTCACGATAAAGGAGAATGAATTCGAGGTAATTCAACTCAAGTAATTCAAGGATTTGGAAACGCAAATACAGGGTATCGACTTCTTCACATAGCCCTGAGAATTACAAATACACTCATCTCAAATTAACATATCGAAGAGAATCTATTATGCGATACCAAAGCAGTGGTGCGAAATTCATCGTTTATACGAAACGCGAGAGAAATTTCTTCATATAGCATTAAATACAGGAAACGGAATAAAAGAAATGGAGGTTCTAAAGTAATTGAATTAATGAAACGGGAGAGATTTAAAATAGCCATTTACGACGATTTCGACACATTAATTATAATGATACAGGAGAATCCTGAATACGTAAGGGAAAGAAATGATCTAAACTACGGAACTTCGACCTGGGAGTCAAACACATAAACATTGAAACACTTGTTAAATTACAACCTGTAAGTAGTAGTAAGACCAGACGAGGTTTGATGGCTGTGCAATCCCAACACAAAGTAACGTCAGTCGTTCACTTAAGGACGTAAAAGATCCGTTAAGTTAAAATTGATACGACTGTTCTTGACGCAAAAATCTCAGTTATCTAAGTTAATCTAATCCTCTTTTTAAAATATAAAGATAAAAGATAAGGAAGGTCGACCATTTGTGATACATGAAATGCTTAATGATGAAGATCCCGCACAAAGAGATGAATTTGAATCTAGGATTATTTCCTTCGTTTGAAATCTCTCAATGAAATAAAGTAACATACGTGGTCATCGAAAGCGAGAAGGTGTTAACAATTCGTTCACTCAAACGACCAACTGACGTCTTCAGTAAAATCAGTCAAAGCTTCGACAAACGAGCAGAAAGAGCAATTTTACGAATTTTACAATGAAAATGCAAAAAAAAACAATAGAACCTTAAAAATAGCTCTAATGTAGCAAATAACGATGAGAAGTGACAGTGCTTCGTCATTTTAAATTTGTAAACAACATAAAAGGAATAATGAAAAATGAGATAGATGTTAATTTTTCGCTTACGCGCATTTCCAGTTAGAAAAGCACTTTTCAATAATACACAAATAGTACTATCATAAAACTTACGTAAAATTATGATGATTGTACAGGTGATCGAAATATTTTTGTGGTCATTTACCTGATTCATCTCCCCTTGAATGTCCCTCTGCTGACTCATGTCTTACCATAACTTCCCTAGCAAATTAACTGTTTTAACCACTTTCAGGAGCAAAGCTGAGGTTAAACGGCATCTGTAGTCTCAACGTCGATAACAAAATTATCAACAAATCACAGATTGACAGTCTATCACAACACAACCAGCAAGACGTTTAACTACGTTTTTCGTCGCTTCACGCGTTTTGACGCGTTTGTGATTGAACCGGATGGAATCTTACGTTACGCGCGCTAATTTAAATATTTTTTCCTTAGAAATATTCTGTTTGGCGGGATCTTTCTATTTCTTCCCCTCCACAGTTATTCTATTATCCGAAATTACCATAACAATTATTTGCTTATGATATCCATAAAAAAATTTTATAAACCAACCTTAATAATTCTCGAAGAAATTTCATCACCAACAAAGGTATGTAAACGTTAACGTTTAATAGTCACATTATCCTGTATTAATCATCCGAAAAAAAGTTTTTTTAAGGCAACGTTTAGGAATTTGGAAAAGGAATTTTATTCTTCTGGAAAATGATTTAAAAAGTTAATGGAAATCAAAATTTGTAAATGCATAATTAAATGCTTCTAGTCTCTTCTGAAGAATGTTTGTATTGCAGGATGGATTAAAGAATACTTTTCTCTTGTTTCTGAGAGTCGAAATAATATAACAGGAGAAGATATATAACAAATTATCGCCAGAGTAATTTTTTATTCATTTATCGCAAATGCTATATTTTTAATTTGAAAAGGTAAGATTTATTAATCAGTTCCAGCTTTGTGAACTATTCACTCTTGTCCAATTTACCTATTCTGATTGAATGTTGTATCGCACCTACCGATGAATTGATTTGACACTTGCTGAATCTCATTAATTCATGCTAACGTCCTTGCGTTACATCGGTTACATCTGATAATAAATTTACGTAGAGGAGCCACATGCACTTCTTGTTGAACTAAGTATTTACCAAGTCATAGCGGAAAGAAAATACGTCAAGAATCTTTTGGTCGGAATGATCACCACTAGAGCTGAATAAAAAGATAAGCTACACGAAGACACATTCACATTCCCTATGTATAAATATAGATTTTTAGATAATATTAATGAGAGCGTATAAAAATAGAATCACTCGATTTCGCAAAAGTAGGTACGCTCAGTCCAGTATGGAATCTCGTAATAGATTCACCCATTTCCAACCATTATATTTCGCCCTTAGATGCTTTTATCAAGATGAATGACAAATCGAAGATTTTTTGCTCGATAGAGCTCTACATTTATATTACGTATATAATCATATAGGCTGGTTGCTTTATGCGGTCTCTAATCCACTGTGTTGTTATCTTTAGGAAGACAGAAATTTCCTGTTTTGAGTAGTTAGGATCAAAATTAGAAATTATAAATTGAACTTTATTAAAAAATTCCCGCTATTTCATTTGATCACGTAAGAATATGCAATGTAAATCATTCGAATAATTATCACAACAGTGGACAGATTATTTAAATCTCATAATCCAAGGAGTACCCTCGTGAACTGTAGAGACATCTATCGTATCGACGTGGCAGCAAAACGTACGGTGCTGATGTTGTCGAACGGGCTGCCATCAATGGAGATCCGTGGATATAAAAGCAAATTTTTAATTTAAGATTTACCTGTTTTGTTTGGTTGCATTAAAAATAACTCATTATTATGAAGGGCCTTAATTGTTTTGTCATATTTTGTATG
This sequence comes from Ladona fulva, assembly GCA_000376725.2. NCBI lineage: Eukaryota > Metazoa > Arthropoda > Insecta > Odonata > Libellulidae > Ladona > Ladona fulva. The sequence continues at coordinate 394,111 of KZ308238.1, forward strand.
CTGTTAAGAGTCAACGCAGATGAACATACGCACATAGTGAGTATGGTTGCTATATACTTTTTGCCGAAAAGGGCGTTTGCCTATTATCTGAGTTAAAGTTATTTTTTCTGCTTTTCCTTACTGTTACAAAATGTAATACTTTGTCCTTCTATTGAACACCATAGGGTTTATCTATCACGTATTAAACGGAAGCTGGAATTCATAACTACTTGTCAAGAATCGTAACTTACCTATGCATAACAAAATTTGTCACTGATGTATTTTTGCTATTATTTAATGATCTTGTCAGATTCCAATTTCCGAATCCACACACTATTAGACGTTCTTTACTTATCCATGCTTTTCTTGGTAATAATCGTATGCTTGCACACAAATGAAATTATTTACACATTATAGTATGAAGACAATGAAGAAGTTGTTCTTTGGATGAATACCGTTGGCCCTTATCACAATCGTCAGGAAACGTATGCTTACTTTTCCCTTCCATTCTGTGTCGGCACCAAAGATACAATTAGCCACTATCATGAAACTCTTGGTGAAGCGCTTCAAGGTGTCGAGTTGGAATTCAGTGGCTTGGATATCGAATTTAAAGGTTAGAAATTACAAGTAACTTAATGGCGAATGAAACAGATTTAATGGTTGTCTTACCAATCTTATTTTTATTTATTGCAGCGGACATCTCCAGTACTCCGTACTGTGAAATAGTTCTCACAGAAGAAAAACAAAAGGCATTCATATACGCCGTTAAGAATCATTATTGGTATCAAATGTACATCGATGATCTTCCTGTTTGGGGTAAGTATTAGTATATTTTATGGTGAAATAGTAATCTAAAAATTCCCCCAGTTAAAACCAAGCACGCATTTAAAAACATTCTGGGAGAGTAAAGTGATATATTATTCATTAATTGTTATTTATTCTCCGTAAAAATTTTCCTTACTATGTAACGAATCATCCATGAAAATATTTTGTTCAAGATAAGTTATGTAGTTTTTATGAGATAGTTTTGTGAGCAAATTATATCTACGCCATTACTTGACAAAGGCAACTTTAAAAAAATTCCTATCTCCCATTTGATCAATTTCTGATTATCAAATTTTAAGCGGCACCCAAGTGTGTTATTTTTTAAAAGAATTTTTGAAGTTATGTTGAAATTAATTTTTTTTAGTTTAGTAACTATCTATGCAAGGCAGTCAATTAATAGCTGCATCAATATGATCATTTAAAAAATAAATTTGAGGGTATATAAGAAACTTAAGTAATTATTCATTGGAGTTGGGGTCATAATTTTTATAATTGATATCCTTCTTAATTGTTAGGGATCCTCCAGCTGTTGTTCATTCTAGCAGTAGAAGTGTGATTAATCCTAACATCATTATCTATTTATCTTTTTGCAAGTCTGAGATTGTATGCTATATGCATTTTCCATATTTTGGCTGCTTATATATTCCAATTTATCTTCATATCTTTCTTTGCTCATCTATCAAATTAGGTGTATGCTTTACCTCTTCTATACCATCCTCTGCCTTCTTTGAAACCCCTTATGTTACTTTTCAGATTGTGTATTCCCTGTCCCATTCACTTTCTTTTGGCAATTGTTTTCATTTTTCTTGTTCTCTTCATCTTTTATGAAACCATATTTTCATCTTGTCAGTTCATGCTACATTTTTACATTTTTCTCCATGTTTCCATTTGTCCCATTAACTGAACATCTTTCCTTTATGTATCCATGTTTCTTTTGGATGTAGTGTGTTGTTCACAGCATTTCACAAGTATCTTCCTTGTTGGAAATGTAATCTTCATGAAATAAAGATGAAATTATTTGGTAGTTTCCACAAGAAATTTCATGCTTATTTCATTATGGTGTTCCACCAAGTTAAGCTAGATGATATTGATTGCATTTGTAATCTTCTTGTTAAAAATACCTCTTTTGCTTTAACGATATTACATCAGATTTTCAATATACAGATGTAGTGTCTCTTATTAGTTTTTTGTCTATTTAGGGGTAGATCTCTACCTGCTCAATGAATAATCAGTGTAATTAATTATTCAGCCGTGCTAATCTTTGGTCTCATATATGCTTGTTTGTTGGTCTATCTCCTCTTCAGGTTGACCCCGGAGTTTTCTGAATAGATTTTAGGGCCATTTTTGTAATTAATTCAGTCAGGAAAAATAATTGTATATATACTGTAGTATATTTATGTATTGTAAGTATACAGAAAGTGTCGGTAAGACTAAACTAATCCCATCCTCCTCCACACAAGAAAAATGTAATCTGCAGAAATCGCAAAGTTATTTTCTTTCTAAGTAAGTGTAAATATACCATTTTGGTTATGGAGGTTTGGTTGGCATTTTTATTCTGCTGATAATTTGAAGTTAAATACCTGGTTCAATTGGTTTTGAAAATTTGTAAGGACAGTGTTGCAGATCAAAACTTGATTACCCCTGGAGATCTAGAACTCATCAGTAAAAATTAGTTGCATATTGTCTCAGAAATTGTTTAAAAGGATAGCAATTCATTCATGATTTAACACACTATTGATAGCCCTTATAAGAATAGTTTATACTTCTATTAATTACATATATTGTTAGAGCTAAAAAAGCTGTATTCATTTTTCATAATGATACTGGAAGCTAGCATTCTTTTGACTTTCCCTTGAATTGAATCGATTTTCCAAGACAGATCATTTGTGAAAGGCTTAGCTATTCTTTCTGCAGTCCAACAGAACATTCATCATGGAACCACTTGCAATGTTGTAGACATGAAGGCTATAGAATTTCTTAATCAATTTGAAATCATTGTGAAATTATATACCACAAAACTTTTAAAATGGTAAGTTTTAGCAGTTGAAATGTGGTGCTTGTATCTGATAAAGATCAATGATTTTGACACCTGATTACCTGCTGTATCAGATGCAGGCAAATTTGTTAGACAGTTAAACCAGTCTGCAAATCTTCCGTAAATTTTGAAAATAAATGTTGATCTCTGAAACTTAGCTCTAATCAGTTGACAATTAGATATAATTTATTAAACACCTTTTATAAATGCCCTTTTCAATTATTTCTGTTCCTTCCTATACAGTTTTATAAATGATTTCTAAATAATCCTTACTAGGGCCAGTAATATCCAAAGTTTCTCTTTAAATTTTTAAAATTATTATAATAATACAAGTAAGGATCTGAAATTTTAAATTTGAATTTGATTAACTGAAAAAGCAAGATTGCAATAGATCAATATTGTGGCCAGTGCAAAATTAATGTATTTCCCAATCCATAAGATGCACTTTTTTCCCATGAAAATCTAATCTCAAATTGGCTGTGTCAAATGGACCAAGGGTGAGAATTTTTTCTGATGTCAGGAATAGCCAGTAATAATACCTTAGTAATTTGTAAACGGTATTGTGCTTTGACTTGGGTTTTATCTTCTGATCTCTACGGAACCCTTTCTACCAATGTTGCGCTTTTCTTTCATTCTTCCGTAAAATGACGCTATTTTACGAAAATCATTTCTTTGTTTCACTTGTAATCAGCTTACGTTACTACCTGCATAATTTTTGCTTCGTCCTCCAGAAAAATCAGCGTACATCGTATAGGCTGATACATGTTACAGGCTGGGAAATACAGTACCTCTCAAATTTCTTCCAACTCATTTTTAACACACATACAAACATGCAATTATTGATCCTGTCAACTTTAGGAAGGGGTTTGAACTGTATTTCATCTATAACCAGTTAACTCATTATTATGTTATTAGATGTTCTGTTTACTTTGTAATAACAAATACAATTACTTTGAGAATAGAATCAGCCCATCTATTCTGATTTATGTTAGGTCAACTGACAACCGCGTGGAGACCCCCTAGTCATGTACGTTGTGGTTCCAATGTAAAACCGTTTTACTGTTGAAAGTTCTGAATCATTTTTTATATTCATTTGATTTCTTCGTCAGAAAGGCACAAGTTATAATTGTTGTCAAACTGGCAAATCTCAGATGAACGCTTGAAATTTAAAAAATTTCATTTTGTATATTGGTAACTTTAAAAAATTTGATTTATATGGCTTTTAAAATGTAATTTTTCATGGTAAAAAAACATACATTACCAAATTCTTCTACACTGTTTTAGGTCTTTCTTTTAAGATTTGTTTGTTGAGATCGAAATATCTACATTTTATCTTACCTCTGGATTGATTGCGAATATTTAATTCTCTTTACCTGTTTGCTTCAGTAAGTTATTATCATTATTGTATCAGCTATTTTTCTCTTAACAATATTTATTTTAAATATTTATGTACTAGTTAATTTTTGTCTGTGACTTCTATGTAAAATGGCCATCTTATGATTTTCTCTTTTTCTATGGAGACTTGTTAAGTGTTCACTGTTTGTTCATACTTCAGTGAAAAATATTCTTTGCACTCAAGATATCATTTGTCTCTGATCTGGTAATGTTTAAATGAAGGAGTATGACTGTGCAGGCATAAAGCTGCAGTCGTAAAGCTGTCCCTATAATCATTATAATTATTTTTCATCATTGTAGAAATTTTGGATGAAATATTGAGTTTTTTAGATTTTCATGTTTTATATGTTTTAATGGTTCAGATTCTCATTTATGGTGCTATCTAAAAATTTAACATTTAAAAAATTATGCATTCTCCAGTTTTTCTTCAGATTTGATTTAAATTTGTTATTATATTGTGCATTATTAATATTGTTTTGCACATGACATCTTCATTATCAAATGGCTGATCTTTTGTTTTCTCAACATTACAACCTTGCTGTTGTTAACTTTTATTATTATGGTTGTCTTCTTCCTCTGGTGGTTTATTTTTTCCTTATCATTTATCTCGGTTATTGCCCCTCCATGCCTCATATCCAACAGGAAATTCTCATTATGATCTTAAAATCCATATTTTAATGAATTCCTTGAAAGAGGAGAGAATTGTGGAGTTATAAATTCAATAATCAGTTCTAGGACTCCTATTAATAATAATAATGTCAACTTTTAGACTCAGAAAACTACCCTCACAAAAAGGATCCTGGGTAGCCAAGTGGGCAACGCGTTCAGCTTCGGTGAAAGTGGTCCTGGGTTGATTCCCGATGAGGGCCTGCGTGCGAAATGACCTAATATGTTGAAGCACTTTTAACAATACTACTACTACTTCTACTCTCACTAAACACTTGCAACTATACCATAAATCTAAAAAACAAACATGCATGCTATAACCAGGATATGAATCTTGGTTTTAAGTGTTGATAGGCTAGCACATTACCCTGTTTCCACTGTGGCTGTCAATTGATATCTCAGGAACTCAAATTACACAACTACAACTCTGTGACTATTGAAATGAATAGTTTTATTTTAACGCTGTTTGAATTAATGACACAAGAAGAAGACTAATGTTTGTCAGAGCCCACGAGAAAATATTTAAATAATGATCCTATATTTTTGCTTGTTTCAGGAATTGTTGGAGAAGTGGAAGAAAATGGAGGAGTTTACAATTATTATATCTGGACTCATAAAAAGTTTGACATAGGTTACAATGGGAAACAGATAGTTGATGTAAATTTGACTTCAGAAAATAAGGTGAAGCTGACATTGGAGGCAAAAATACCTTTTACTTATGAAGTCAACTGGAAGAAATCGAATATCAAATTTGAGGATAGATTTGATAAATATTTGGATCCCAATTTTTTCCAACACAGGGTAAGTTATGTGTGTGATATTGCATGATATAAATCTTTTGAACAATTCTTGTCTCATTTGAATATAGTTTTAAATACCCATGTGCAGAATTTATCTTGGAGAGATGAATTATTAAATCATTAACATTTATGAGTTTAAAAGAAACACTGTAATAGTTGTTTCATTTTATACTTTGTAATACTCAATGAGAAATTTAATAAAGTTTTTTAAAAATATGTTATGGTTTTTGAGTCCATCAAGAGTAAAAAATTATGCCATTTTTAGTTCTTAGATATATTTCAATTTACCATTTGATGGATTTATCTTGCCTTTGTGTTTTTTTAATTTTAGCCTATGTAATTGATTGCAAAACTTGAATGATCATGTTAAGTATGATTTATTTTGAGAGAACTGAAGAAATTGTACATTAATTGTACATTTTGTTACAACTAGACACCTTATAGAATATGTGTACTTCATATGAAATTAGCGAAACCATTGTGTTTGAGTTGATATTTATGAATGGACCCTGGAAACCCAGGAACTCTTCAATCCTCTCAGTTTTTTAACCTATCTGTTTTCTTTTCTTACTATTGCAAGTTTTTATTTCTTTTCATGGTGTATGTGTTTTTAAGAATAACAATGTTAATATTCATAATGTGACTTCTCCATTACAGATTCACTGGTTCAGCATCTTTAATAGCTTTATGATGGTGATATTTTTGGTGGGGCTGGTGTCCATGATACTCATGAGAACATTAAGGAAAGACTACGCTCGTTACAGCAAGGATGAAGAGCTTGATGACATGGTAAATATGGCTTATCTCCCCTGCAATCTCAAGTTATATATGTTGCATCGTAAACTCATTAAGAAGAAGGTTGAGATTAACAACTCTGCTAACAAGAGGTTCACATTATTCTGCTTAATGTATGCGATTTTATTTTATGGGTCGTTCCATACCAAGTCAAACAAAAAATTACATGAAATTAAGGTTTCTTCTTAAAATTCAGTTGTGATATCCATTTGCATGATGAAAGCAGTGTTGGTTTCTCGAAAATTTTACAACAGTTCATTGCATATATCTCCTTTAAAACCCTAAAATTGACCTTAACTAAATGGTTCCAGGACTTGATTCTTAAGAGATCACTTCTTTAGGTTTATCAACTTTTTGAATTAAATTGAAACTAAATTCAATATGTTAAGAGATTTCAGAAAAATACCACCAAAATATTCCTTAGTTAAAGTATTAAATAACATTTAAATGGAACACAGATGAACTTTTCCTTATCACTTCTATTACCTCACATTGTTCAGCAAAATGAATGAAATGAAATATTTGCAACCTAGGCATGTCCCATCTGAAATTAATTGTTTCAGCGGAAATGTTAACTTCCACATCCCCCAAGCATTTGACAAAATTTTTCAATTTTGGAAAATTTTCTCCTGTAAAATCTACATTTAATATTTGTACAAATGGTCTATGTATTTGGGATTTCTGCAGAGTATAAAAGTCTGTGTATCTGTTTTGTTAAACTTCAACATACTATTACACATTCTAGGGTCTCATCTGATTTTATATGAATGTAACTTAACAACTTAGCATTTATATCACAGATTACTCAATGAGGAAAGTGTGGCAAGGAAATTTCACTGCATAGTTGATTCAATTATCATTTTATTACTGATATAGGTATTCATTGTCTATGAAATTTTTTCTAGGAACGAGACTTGGGAGATGAATATGGATGGAAGCAAGTTCATGGAGATGTATTTCGACCAGCATCTCATTCTATGCTCTTCTCTGCTTTGATTGGCGCTGGTTACCAGATCACTGTGGTCACCCTCAGTGTCATTGTGTTTGCTATTCTTGGAGAACTGTATACAGAGTAAGTTATTTGTCAGCAGAATTACATTTTAGCTTTCTTATAAATATGAGATAAATAATTGGACCCATTCTGTTGATGTTGATTCCTTAATTTCTGTTGTTAATGCTGTATAATGCATCTTCAACAAGTCAGTGCATTTACCACCAAATGGTAGGGTAATGGTAAACTATTCTGTTGCTTTTTCAGTTGAATGTCTCTAGTTATAAGTACCACTTGGTTGGTAACTAATGTACTTTATTATTATTTACTACTAATATATAGGCACTGAAAGGTTGTCATTTTCATCTTTTATCACACTTGATTTGGTAGTATTTTAGATAGAATAATAATAGTTCTGTATAGGGCAAGATTTCATTCTAATTTTATTATGACCCTGCAATATAATAGGTCATACTTTGTCATTCTTATTTGGAAGCTTTGATGTATTGTATAAAATTTAAGGCTTGCATTTCAGTACAAAGTGTAATATTAATGAGATTTGAAAAAATAACAAGTATTTAAAGAGTGATTAACAACAGCAGTGCTTTAATTGAAAATAAAATGGATGTTTTCCCCACATAAGGATATTTAAAACAGCTCATTTTTGGTAATACTAAAAGATAAAAAGTCATGTTTGTTGATAATTATTCCTTGTATCCTCAGTATGCAGCAAAACTACAAACAAATGATCTTCAAATCACTCCATTGTGTTAAAACTGGAATGTAATGCATCCTTGTGGAAATATACCTAAAAAAACCCCTCTTTTTCTTAGTACAAACTTTTCTTTCTAACATTTTGCTCCCAACAACTACTGTAGTACTGTGTCTACTAGTAGTAGTCACAGTGTTTCCTAAACAAAAAAATACAGTAAATGAGGTGTTACAACATAATCATAAAATGTAATAGCAAACAGATTCTACTGTCCTATTTTATGTATTTTCAGAGGCTGCATTTCTACATTTATATATAATATATAATTTTCAGAGCATAACCTGTTTGAATTAATAACATATAAGAAATTTGAAATTTTTTCTTTTCATTGGGTCAGGCAAACATTTTGTTGTTGGTTAACCTTTTTGTACAGATAACAAGTGAAGCCTCCATAGGAAAAATTCAATTATGTACTTATATGCAATTTAAAAAAAAAGATGAGTGATGGTACCTGATAAATCATTATTTCTTGGAATACATTTCAGGCGGGGTTCTCTCCTAAGCACAGCTATATTTGTATACGCAGCCACCTCTCCCATCAATGGCTACTTTGGGGGTAGCCTTTATGCAAGAATGGGTGGGAAGATATGGATTCGCCAGATGCTTCTCTCTGCATTCATGTTACCTGCCCTTGTTTGTGGAACAGCATTTTTCATTAATTTCATTGCAATTTACTACCATGCATCTCGAGCCATTCCATTTGGAACTATGGTGAGTATCTCTATTTCGAGATCCAGCTATCTTTCCTTTTACCCTTGCATTTCCTACAAAGTGTTAGGTGGCTCCAATATGTATAATTTAGGCAATTAGTATCACTCTGCCACATCTGGCATTTGAGTACCTTATTGGTTGAATATTTTGCATCTCATAACAAAGTATAGACATAATAGACATGTCATATTTTGATTTAATTTATTCTCTTTGTATGCATGTATATTTATATACATAATGGTTTGCCATAATCATATACATCATCATTTATCATGATTATGTTTCTTTGAGAAGGTGGTGCCTGTTTTTTATTGTTTGTTCTCTGGCTGTAAATGATGTTCTCTCAATCTGCCAGTCCTGTAAATTTGAAGTGCAGTTGTCTCCAAAATTAAGGCAACACTTAGGGCATGATTTAGTGGCCAGAAGTCAAACAATATAGAGGAATGCACCTAGAGCAATGCTGGCGACATTGGCAAGCAGAAGAAGGGGGTGTGTACTCTTAGGGATAGGGAAAGGGTGGGTGAGGGCAGTAAGGGCATATTGAATCCCAGGGTTTCAAATGACAGCTAAGCATCGCCCTTTCTTAATTACACCTATTGCACAGTCCAAGGGTTAACAACCATTCCTATATAATCCAAACACAAAGTGTGCCAAAGAAGTGGTAGTAACTGATCTGGCCTGGTTGTATTCTGTCATAGCTCAAAAGCTTTCTGGTCTTCTTTGTGTCTAATCACTCCGTCCCATTTTTCATCAGGAATGTTTTTTCACAAGAAATGTGAATTTACAAAGAATCACTCATGCTGTGTTTTGACACTTTCAAATCATTATTTCCCTGACTCTGCTTGGGTGTGGATATTCTGCAATTTTGGACTCTACACTACTCAGTTTTACTTTTGGTAATTTTTTATATGATTTTGAATAATATATTTTTTCAAATTTCTGTCCTTTCCTTTTTTCCAATTTGAAGTTGAGATGGCTTCATTAACTCCACAAAGAAAAAGCATAATAGTGGGCTCTTTAGAGCATGGTTGCCCATGAGGGAAATAGCAAGGTGCATGGATGTTGCAGCATCCACGGTATTGAGGATTAAAAGAAGGTGGGAGACTGAACACACTGTTGGGTGAAGACCTGGTCAAGAGACACCAAGATCCTCTTATGTGGATCAAGACAATAATCTTTTAAAATTTGTTTTGGAGAACCCATATTATTCTGCCAATGAAACCAGAATAGCCATAAATTTCCATGTACATATAACAGCTATCCACTACTGAATATTTGCTGTGGGTCTGTCCTCTTGACTAGCAGCTATCAAAGAAATTCTCATGGATGCAAGTCGTTCCGCTTGACAGGAATTCGCTCAACATTATCTGAGCAAAGGGGAATAATTCTAGAGAAAGGTTACATTTTCAGATAAGAAATCTTTTTCATTGACTTCATCTGGACCAGTTTTAGTGTATCGTCCTCCAAATACAGGATCTGATTCCAAATGTATCCACGAACATCCAAAGAGTGGGAGTGTTTCGGTACACGTTTGCAGAAGTCAGACTGTAAGATGAGAAATACAGATAAGTTGTGGGAATATATCGAGAATAAATGGGAAATTAGTACAAAATTCCTCTGCTCTCAATCTCAGCCAATTACTCCAGGATTTGCAGACAATTAACATTTCTTTTCTTTCTTTCTAATCTGGGCTCTCTCTAAGATGGGTGCCTCGGCAGGAGCTCAATTTATTAGTGCCGCCCAACTTTATTGAGTGCCCATGTTATAATGAAAATTTCAAAGCCAATTTCAAATTTTCAAAAATGTATTCATGATTTTGCACACAAAAATATTTTAAATTGTGTAGTGAGATTACATGGTTGACTGTCTTAACCCTTAAATGCGCAAGAAACTGCGGAAGCTACCTATCTCTTGAAATTTTGCACGATGCGAATGTTAAGCTCAATTATCCAGAAAATGAAATTTTTTTTGCAAATTTTTCTTGTTAATGGCTAATTTTTACATAAACAATTTCGAAATTTTGGCCTTTTCTTATTTAAGTTTAAAGCTTTTAGAATAACGTCATAATAGTTTTTTAAATCTGAGAATTAATTATACATATCTTTTGTATTTAGCAATTTTCTGAAAGAAATAATACTTTTATGTTGATAATAAAACAAAATTTACAATTCCGTGTCACAGAGGTTAGTCTAAATTTCAGGGGCTCTTATTCCGCAACTTCCTGTAACTGGTATTTTCTTGTAAGATAGAATATTGAAATTCACAAAATCAATAAACGATAAACATATCGTATGCTGTAATGATTTTTTTCCCATCTGTCCCAGGTTCGATGCTAGGACAATTTTCCGAATTGACCGAAATTCAAACATTCGTTTAGGGTATTTTCAGTTAAGATGCAATTCATGACATCGTTATAACATGTAGATCTCTATCGTATGCACTGAATATTTTTGCTTTAATGAAAAAATAATAATAATCGATACTAGGACCATTCGTCTGACCAAATTTTTAATAATTCATTTGGGGTATTTCGAGTTAAGATTGAAATTCACGGCATCGACAGGAAATGTAGATTTCTATTGTATTTCATATCATAACTTCCTGTAACCTACCGATTNAAAATACAATAAAAAGATATACAGTTGAACAACATTAATTAATTCATAATTCTAGCTATGTGTTACAATGTAGCAGTCAATAAGTACTCATTTGAAAAAGATGTATACACTGTCCGAATATATAAAAAATCATTTACTTCCCATGTTTACCAAAATGTTTACCAAAGAAAATAAATTTAGAATAAATAGTTTCTAAAATATAGAATCATATACCACATTTAATTATTCATTTAGATTCTAATTAACCACTAAAATCCTAGTACACTGTCCAACTTCTGAAATTTATAGAAAACATGGCACCTCAGATATGGAAAATGGTGACATGATTTGGACTCAAAACCAGGTCTCCCACTTTCCAGGCAGGTCCTCTGGTGGTGGTTGGTACCACTATGGGGAGTGCCATTTGCCTTGCTCACAAAATTATTCCCTTAACAGTGTAGAGGAGAGGTGGCATGGTAGTTTAGTGGTTAGAATTCCTGCCCAAAAGTGGAAGACCTGTGTTTGAGTCCTAGTCATGTCACTGTTTTTCACATCTGTGTATCCTTAGGTTTTAAGGCAAACACCAATATGCAAAGTTTAACACCTTTTTTTAATACATGATTCCTTTTGTCGTGGCATTCATAACCAATTGTGCAGTAATAGTTTTGGTCGTACTTTATTTTCTTAGTCAAAAACATAAAAATTGATTTCATTACCATTACTAATAGCTAACAAGAGATATAATGCTGGTTAGATTTTGTGTGTACATTTTAGAAATTCGATAAGTAGAGTCATGGGTATTTAATTTAATTCTGTGTTCAATTCCCATCTAATTATTAGAAAATGTATTTCCTGGCAATTCTGTAGTAAAGCTCCTTTTCAGTTCACTATAATACAAAATAAAATAAATTCATAGCATTTATGTATTTATTTTGTTGAGAATTACATTATGTTTAAATTTCAGGTTGCTGTCACCTGTATTTGCCTATTTGTCATACTTCCTTTGACGTTAGTGGGAACAGTCCTTGGGAGGAATTTGGCTGGTCAGCCTGATTTTCCATGCAGAGTGAATGCAGTGCCTCGACCAATACCGGAAAAGAAGTGGTTTATGGAGCCAGCTGTTATAGTTGTACTCGGAGGTGTTTTGCCTTTTGGGTCAATCTTCATTGAAATGTATGTCTATTTTAAAACAGAAATTAGGCTTAAAATTTTTATTATTTTGTGAAAAACTATTTGATTTTAGAAATTATGAAGCAATTACAGTAGTAATATCATTACCCTCCAATTTACTACATACTCTCTTGTCATCTTCAGGACACTTTGCTTAGCTCTTAAGAGTTATCTCTCCCATTAATTGATCCTTATTCAGATAGGTATACTAATAAATTTATTTCACCCTTGTTTTTCTAATGTTTCCACAGCAGCAGGTCCCAGTCTACTCTGACTGAAAAAGTAATTAGTTTTGGCTTTATAAACCCTGGTATTTTGATTAGTTAATTTTACACTTGAGTGATGTTAATTTTTTCCATTACATGTTTCATTGGGGTTGGGCATTGGAAAGAATGGAATTGGAGAAATTCCTTCAGGAAAGAATCAGCAGGGGCTATAAGTGTGGGAGGTACTGACCTTAGGAGGATGGCTTGATTTTCTGTGAAAAGAAACTCATTTACCAGGTTCATGGGGAAGTTAAATGTAAGGGTGAATCTGAATCTACTCGATTCACTGCTACCCTTAAGTTCTTCATGAACCTGGCTAACTCAGGCCTGTACTTCCTCACCCCCTGCTAATTCTTTTCTGAAAGAATTTCTCCTATTCCGTTCTTTCGAATGATTAAGCCCTTCCCCTTCCTTCCCTCCAACACTTACTGTTGTTGCTGTCTTGCATTCCTTCTGATTGCCTGAAGACATGTTGGAACCCTAAAACCAGTTGTGTTTCACTCATATATATTTTCTGATGACAGAGTCAGATTTTGTTTTTATTAAACTAAAAACAATTTAGCTGTCTCGAAGAAAAAACTCATCATCCACTTAAGCCAACAAAGTATCCTGTGCAAAGTGAGAGATATCAGAATTGGTTGAAATATACTGCCAGAAAGTAGAAGATCCATGTTAAGTCTGGATCTCTTCACTTTTTCACCTCTGTTTATCATTTTGGATAAAAGGCAGTTTCTCTGGTATGTTGGCCACTTATCATCCCTCAGTGTACCTTCAAACTCAAGAAAGTGCAGCTCTAGGCATGTTTACTAATACGTTTTGTTAAAAAAATGCTATGATAAATAAAGCAAGCATTATGAAATAGCTCTCCAATTCAGTTTTTGATTCCTTGAAAGAAAGCAGATTAAAAGCTAGGCTACGATTGGTTGTTGGATTTAAAGAAAGTAAATTTGAGGATGGTGTCATTGGTATTATGCTACCCACCTGCTACTTGAGTCAACCCAAAATTGATTGTAAAATAAGAGAAATAGATGCTAGGACAAGTAGTTTAACAGGCTAATTTTTTTCTCCAAACAACACACAATAATAGCAAACTTTAGAAGCTGCTTGAATGCTTGGTGTATACACCCCATGCCACATGCAAAAAAGTGTCTAGATACAGTGACTATTAAATTTGACTTTGGTAACCAATTGTATAGAGTAGTTGTGTTAAATTAAATGTCTCTTTGTGGGGATTAAAGGGGAAATCTTGGATCATATTCATACAAATCTCTTAAATATTATATACGCATGAAACACATTTTTGCATTTCAGGTATTTCATATTTACATCTTTCTGGGCATATAAAATCTACTATGTCTATGGCTTCATGTTGCTGGTTTTTATCATTTTGATGATAGTCACTGTCTGTGTGACTATAGTGTGCACCTACTTCCTCTTAAATGCAGAAGATTACAGATGGTAAGATTAGAATTAAATCTTATCTTTCCTTCATTGAAGTTTATTTATAATACTTTTCAGCTTTGAATAATCTTTCATTAACTCCTCATCTCTCTCTTTCTAGGCAGTGGACGAGTTTCCTAGCTGCAGCTTCAACTTCAGGATATGTGTACTTGTATTCATTTTATTACTTCTTTTTTAAAACTAAGTAAGTAAAATAATTTAATTAATTCTACTTGTGATTGTTTTGAATAAGTTTGATGTTAGTTATCACGACTTTTTTTCAGACATTTTGGTTTTACTAATCACTGAAAAATACTCTCTGATTTTAAGGTCACAAACCCATATGATTTACATTTCAAATATTTAATTTCTTTTTATATGATGTGATATTTTTCTCTTTTCAGGATGTATGGTCTATTCCAAACAGCTTTCTACTTTGGCTACATGGCCTTATTCAGTATTGCTTTGGGTATTCTGTGTGGCACAGTTGGCTATATAGGCACATGTGTGTTCGTGCGTAAGATCTACTCTACAGTGAAGATAGATTAACTCATTCAAACCAACTCTTGGGAGAAAAATACTAAGTGTGGAGCGTTTGGTGCTCTCGTGATGAATTGGCTTGGGGCTGTTGCATCTAGCGAGATGTGAAACAGGCTCAATTTCGGCTGTGTAGTCTTGGTGATGATTGTTTGTAACCTATCTCCACACTGCCGATAGAGTCTGAACTATTTGGTCCTCGCCTCCCCTCCTTGCTTTGTTGATCAGAGGCGCCATTTTTTATGAGAATGTGTGAGACGAGAGTGGATGGGGGAGAACGTCCCTTCAGATTGGTTGTTGAGACGTGATTTGTTTGGTCATTGCCTGAAAAGTGCATTCCAGGACATTTCGTGCAAAGACAATTCATCCACTTACGCATGTTCAAACAATACCTGTGAACAAAATCCATTCAAATCTTTGAGTTGTGCGAGTAATTTTGAGGGTTAATGCACAAGATTACAATGACAGTAATGATGCACTTCCAAAATATAAAGATATATCAGGATAGTATGGGAATTTCACGTGTGGTTACAGCTATTATTGTTTGAAAAGAAAATTTCATAGCTTTGTTTTTTTTGCACAATTAATGGGTGTATTACAAAGATTTTTATTTTTAACTTGTTCTAATTCTCATCTTTTATCAATTTTAGGCATTTCATAGGATGAAATCTTATGAAATACCTTGTATGAGTTGTTTTTGGACGAAATGTCAATGGGTGAAATGTCTGTGAATTGTTGAGTGATCAGTTGTAGAGATTTAGTGTGTGAGGATAAAAATGCAGCCAATATGATGTTCATTAGTTGACCATCCTGTGTATTTAAAAGAAATTGTGTGATCATTTGTAAATAAGATGAGCTCTGTATTATTATTAATCAAAATTGATTTTCGTGTGGCTCCGTTTAGTAGGTATAAAGAAGAAATGATTGCAGGCAAGGACTTTTGATTGCCTGCCTGACCTTGCATATGCTGCATTTGTATATCAATTTGTCTTGATCCATCTCTCCAGAGGACACTGTCTTTCCCTAGTATTGTTAACTATGAACAAAGAGTAAACCCCACAATGGGATTATCGTTTTCAAAGGAAATCTTTCTCTTGCCATTTGTTGAAGGAATACCTGATCCTATTGCCTGATTTAACAAGATTATGGCTTTTTAAAAAATCTCGTATACGGTGCACCTTTTGTTATCAACCACTTTGCTGAAATGGTGTTTATCCACTAGTGCCAGTAAAGAAATTTCAGGCACATTTTCTTACCAATGACTCCTTAATCTTTTGTTGTAAAGCCTTTTTTAATTTCCTGAATGTCTGGGTGATAATTTTTGTGTACACTGTGTGTGACTTAATTCATTTTTAAGGCTACATCCAATCCTGTGAAATACTGAAGATTCACAGCTAAAAAAAAGGAATAAATAGTTTTAAAAAATAGTTAATTCACCATCAGTTTTTTCTGTTTGTGGTTTAAGTTTTTCATGGGACCTATCTTCAAGTTTCATTCCAGTCTGTAAATATTGTGATAATGATGTGAAGTGTTTGTGATTTATGCTGTGAAGTATAAAACCCAGAATTATCTATCACCCAATTTAAAATCCATTACAAGATATGACTTTCCCTATGAACGTTCAACTGGAAAAGTATTCTTTTCTGATTAATTAGCTGTCCTGTTCATCATAATGTTACCTCTGTGAATGTGCGATGGTGTAGAAAAAAAGGTTTTTTTTCTGATAGTAAGGCTAATTAGAAGTTATCGATTGAATTTAATTTCAAACTGAAATGCTAGTAAGTGGTTCAAGATTTGTTGAAAAACTTTTTCCATCACTCGAGGTTGATGTTACACCACTCCTATTTTAGATGATGGTAAATTGAAAAAGATCTCGTAGACTGGGAAAAAATCAATTGTGAATGCATGTTTAATTTTTATTGGAATAGAAAATTTTGCCCTAATAATAGAAGACTTCATTTTGGCTGTTAGAGCTTGGAGCTGTTCCAGTTGAATAATATATTATGGTCAAAGAATAGGACTCTGAAAGAAATTGTGTCAAAAACAACAGACATGAAATCACCTTTTGAACTCAGAACTTTTCGATCTCTTACATCTTCAAAATACAAAAGTAATCTCAATGAAGTTTTATAGATGTGATAACAAATTATTATTTGACTTGCTGGAAAATAAACAGTTTGACTCATTATGCTGAGAAAACTTTTATTTACTAAATTTTCATTGGCCAGTAATTTTGTCTGAAGTCATGTGCCCGGAAGAGTGAAAGAAAATGCTATGAATACCATTTCAAATTTTGTTTTTACAGTTTTAATCGAGAAAATTTTATGATTGTTTCTGGATAGATCAATAATTTTGAAAATGGTCACTCAGTTACTTAACGGTGAAATTTCGTTGCACAGTTAAGGGCTCTCTTTACTGTATTTGCCCTTTTTTAATTTTTCCTATTTTTCTTATTATTAAAAAATCTCAAGGAGCTTCATGTGTTTTAAGCTTTTAGAATTAGAGGTTACAATTGAAGGATCTCCTGTTACATACTCCTCCATCTTGTCACATTAATGATGCAGTTTTGCTTCTTAACCAAAGATTTGGCTGTAAGCAACAGATTAAAGCAGAAATTCACGTATAAAGATTTATTATATTTGACTTATCTGAAACCATTGGACGGTTTGCCTATATTAAGTAACCCCCGATTTTGATTTCCATGAATGAATTATTTCCATGCCTTTCCTTTTCTAAGCAATTTACATAAGCTGCAGTTGGGTTCCTAAAAGGATTTACGTTGTAATTAAGTCTTCTGAATAAGAAGATACATCAACTCCTTGTTAATAATAGAAATTAAATTACTAACAATAAGAATCAACGGTTAAGCCTCCTCTTTCCAGTGGTTGCTTTGGATATTCTGAGGGATGTCCTATAGGAATCATTAATCAAGATTCATATTTTTTATGCTAATTAGATCTTGATGGTGACTTAACTTTGTATGATAATAATTCTGATTTAGATTGAGGTAGAAAATGATCTCAACATGAGTCAGATTATTTTATTTACTTACTTAATTAGATGATACATTTCAATTTTTATAACAAAGGTCAGGGCATGAGTACAAGTCTCACTCAAGAATATGTTTATCCTTTGCCATGGTTATATTATTTCTATAATTTCACTAAGAATTTTTTAAAAAGTAGTTTTCATTTGCATTTACTTAGAATTGGTGTGAAAAGGAATTGCTGTGAAATATCTGTAAAGAAAACTTCATTTTATGCAGTAAAATTCCAGTTTTTCAAATTTTTTGTTCTTTAATTGCTGTCCATGCTTTAGGTGAAGTTCTGGCTCCAATTTGGTTTATTGACATTTTAGATGCAGTCATGGAAGGTTCATTGGATTCATGGTCAAACATGTTTGTCTGTTGGAAACCTTAGAAATGAGGTGTTCTTGTGAAATGTGCCATTTTTCTTCTGGTTATTTTTGTTTCTTGGTGAGTTGGTTGATGTTTGCTGTTGTTGCTCATTTTTCCATTTTTGAACTTTTCCTTGAAATTTATTCTGGATTATTTAACTAATAAAGGTTTGTTATAGTACATACATACACTTTCAGTACATTTTTGGTGGTTTTTCAAAACCAGTCACATTATACATGTAAGTGGAATCACTCTGATCCATTTCCATTGTTGTAAACTGTACACTTCAGTTAATAAAGTAAAACTAGAATAATCATGCTACCACTAGTTCTAATGGAACTTAATTCATTTGTGGAACCTAACAGATGAAATCAGTAAAGAGAACTATGAAAGTAGAATGACTTGCAATTTCCAAAAAACCTGTCTTTCCCATTAAATTTCAATTCAGTACTCATTTTACTGCATAGAAGTATTGAAAGCAAGTTCCTTTATAAGGAGCAAGTATGGATTTAATATTTCTACAGCCCCTAGACCTAATGAATTCTTAGTCCCTTAAGCAAATCATTGCTGCTTTTCACAGCTTCTTCCTTTCTTTTTACATTTTTTTCACACAAACAAAATTATTGTAATTTAAATTTCTCATTATTATTCAATATTTATAAGACATTTCAAATAGTTTTCTTCCTTTTAATGCATTTTTATAAACAACACATGAGTGAGTTTTGTAAAATCTATGTATGCAGCCAAGATTTTATGAAAATCCTGAGAGAGAAAGGGTGTATTCTTTTCTACACAAAATTTTTATTTAACAACTGGATTTGGAGTATAACTTCCATCATCAAGTCACGTTAGGTCAGTGTGACCTGCTGATAGCAATGTAATGCTGATACTGGTTGACAAGTAAAAATTTGTGTGAAAAGTAAACATCGTTTCTCTTAGCAAGTTTCTACAAAGTGTCAATCTTCTTAAAAGCATCCTTGAAGGTAAAATCATCGGAACAGTGAGATAACACTTCAAGGGAAGACCGGATATTATCCTTTTTTTCTCACTTCAAAAAAACCTATTTCTTGCGACGCGTGTCAGGCGTGTCCTCCTGAGATTAACTAAATGTCATTATGTGCTAGTTCATTCAGCATCAACCAGGGTGTGCCATGAGGAGGTGAACTAGCTTTACAATTCATATTAAACTTGCCAAAGCCATGGAGACAGGAATGGTCTTGCCTTACCCAAAAACAACCTGGTTTGTTTTATGTCAAAGTAAGTGGTCAATATGAACAGAATGAATACTCAAGTAAATGGCAGATTCTCATGTCCCCATTGTAAATGAGGCAATCTCCATAATGTGATTACAGACATCCAAACCATCCAATGCATTACAGAAAAATGCCTCACAAGATTATAAAGGCAGCCCAGATGACCCGTTTGTGTCTTCTGATTTGACTGATGATGCCAAAAAACTAGATGTTCATCTGTAACCCTTTTAAATGTCATATTTATTTATATTTTAAGGTTGTTATCTGATGTGCTGAATCAGCCATCTAATAAATATATAACATATCTATTCCATCAATCATTGAAAAGCATTGGAGCTAACTGAGGAGGATGCTCTTGGGTTGCCTCTTTTTTTTGGCAGTTGCTAAACTATGTACAGAGAAGTTGGGAGAACAACACCAAAAAGGCCAAAGTGTATCTGTAGATATGTAGATGAAACTTTCATCATTTGGCCACATGTGAGGGCCACTCTCTGTAGGAATTATTGATCACCGTAGCAATAAGCACCCTAGAATAAAATTTAATTGGTAATGAAAAAATAGCCTTGTAATTGCAGTGAACCAAGCCCAGTTATTGGAGTTATTCCATCCTTGGATGGAATAACTCCAATAATCAACATCTAATTGAGCTGGCACATTGTCAATCCCACACCATAGTGAATAGTGGGATTGTTTTTAAAAAAGAAAAGGTTGTAGAGTAGATATGCTTGTAGATAATGGGTTGACCTGGTTATAACCAAGTTTGGTATATTGGGTTTTCCATAGACTCTTTGTTAGTAAAAAATACTATTTTTTAAAAATAGAAGTGTCATAGTTCCTATATTGTGGAAAGTGCCTGTATTGTGCATTAGGAAGGTATTAGATCATAACCCCTGACAAAGAAATGTGGTCAAAATATTTGATTGATCTACGTTGATCATACTTGTTTGCGATTCTATTGCAAATCTAATATCTGCCTTGAAAGGAAAGAATTTTAATTTGCTGGCAATATGGCCTGTCAGGATTTCTCTCTTCAATGAAGACAAATTTTAAAGTGAAAGGAGGTCCTTGTCTCTGATAGGGGAAGATATAAACTGATGAAATTGTTTCCTCTTTACTATTGGCATAGTTTTTCTTATGTATTTGAAGTTTTGGTTCACTTATAATTTCAGAAGTATTATCAAATCAGCATATGACCACCACAGCAGGTTCAACTCATATGAATAAGGCAATATTTCAGGAATGTTGCTCAACTTTTCACTTTGGGGGAGGGAAGGAGAGGATCAATGAAAAATAAAATGGGGACCATTATATTTTACTAATGGACCAAAACTAAATGCATTTGTACAATTATAAAAAAGTTATATATTGAGGAATGGAAAGGGAAATTTTCATATAAGAGAGTAACTAAAATAAAGAACTCCCAAATATAAGTTTAAATATACAGTAGGTATGTGAATTCAATAGGGGCTGGTTAACTGAAATGGGAAAAGGAAAATTTGAAGGGACCACCACCCTAAAGTATTTCTGCTTCAAGAGTCTTGGTCCTTTTCAAATGCTAAAAATTGAATCACGCTAAAAATCAAAGGCTAAAAATACTGCTTAAGATGCTCTACTAAGGTGGATTTTGTCCTGTCCTCAAAAGCATGGGAGCCTCTTTAGCCTATCCTCCAACGCATTTGACAGACCAAAAATCATTGATATTATCTTAATTGCCATCTTCCCCTCTCTCTTCTGCTTTGCCTTGTCTCTAATAGGATTTCTTTTGAGTCTCTTGTTTGCAGTGACCAATTATGTGAGAAGAAATTGAAGATATCGCTAAATGCAGCAATCACCACCCCACTTAAGGAGCCGATTCTAGCTCTGCCTATCAGATAGAGTGAGATCTTCCACCACATTTTTGTCTCAGAGCAGGATTTTAGATTAAAAGTTTGATTGGAAACTTCTATTTTAGATGCCATCTCAAGTTGTAAACAAATCAAATAAACCAGAGTGGCAATGCAAACTTTGGTGAGACATTATGGTGAGCATATTCTTCGAGAAATCACAGTTTGTTACAACCTCACAACACTGCTGTGAAAAAATCCGTTATTATTTCTTAATTGTCTATCTGGTAAAAATTGCATCATTGTAGATTGATAGTTGACCAATATTAAGTAACAAAGGAAGGGGTTCTCTTTGTCTAAAAAGCAGGCCATCCTTAAAAATATGACAAGAAGGCAACCAATATTATATTACATTAGATCATGGACTCTATCTTTACGTAAAGCTATGGAAAATAAAGAAACCCTTTTAATTTTAAGGTTACTAAAAATGCTAGAGCAAAGAAAACCTTCCTTTTTGTTTTACAGTGGGCAAGAAGTAAATGTTGCATTTATCAGCTAAATGTATCTATTTTCTGTTTTCATCTTCATCACCACAAATCTTTTTCCATTAAACGATCTGTCCTCAATTTTCGGTCTTCTTCATCCTCATATAACCCATCCATCTACACTAACAGTATCTAAGAAAATTTTGCTCTTTTATGTTAGGAGCAGAATAAAAGGAAACAGATGGGATCAGAACAATTTGATTTCCCTCTACATTCTTCAAAGTTATCGCAGTTCTGCCTTTACTCACTTGGAGCACCAAAGTCTGTGTTCATCATACTGCCATCTAATGGAGCAAGTATTAAGCCCGTGAAACCAGAATTCGATCCGTCCAACCCAAAGAGTAAGTATAATCATTATAACCATGAGGAGGATAATGATCATCATCTTATCCTCATCCTTACTCTATGGTCCACTCCCACTCCTCTAAGCTTATCGAGACTACTTGCATTTTACTACCAACGCACGGGTTAAGTTATAAAGCATAAGTTGCCAAGTTTGAAGAGGTAGATTTGAAACAGAAGTCATGTCATCATTATATTGGTTTCTGGGCTTAAATAATAATTTAATATCCATTCATGGTTGTTTTCTGGTAATTATGACTTACGCACAACGTGAGCGCTGCGTCACTGATGGCGGCCGCTGGAACTATACGTTATCTGTAATCTTAGGATAAATGCATATCCTTATGCCTCTCAACCGCAACCCCTTCATTTAATTTAACGTTTAATGCCCAACGCAACCCGGAGCTGCTGCGCCGCACTTGGCTACGCCAAAGATAACCGATAATGCATATTTTCAGCGGCTGCCACTAGCCGTAGCAGTACCCCCGGTGTGTGTTCCATAAACACTTCATCGAAATTCTATTTGTATATGAGACTAACTACCTGGCGTTGAATTTAGGAAAATTACGTAGAAAATAAGTAGCCAGTTAATTGCAGGAAGTCTACATAAATAATAATATAATAGGATCAGTCATGTGGCTGTAGCATCTACTTCTCAAATTTTATGAGGAAATGCACTAGTACTTAATTATTTGTATCAATGACGGGAAGGAGAAGTAGATAAAATCTTTCCATATGTCCAGAGTGAAGGAAATACGGCAAAGGAAAATCCAAATTATAATTTAAAATAATCGTTTTTTCGGAAATATTATTTAACGAATTTGGTGATTCATGAGATATTCATTGATTCACTTAATTTTTAGAGATCTTCTCCTCTCAGTGATTTTAAATAATTCAATGAATTCCGAACAAGAAGTTGATGGACAGTGTGTGAAATTTGAAAATGATTTCAATGAAGCAATAACTCTTTATCAAATTAGAATCCTCTGACTGTTGCCGCATCATGGAACTAAGATATTGTAGTTTCTGGACTATCTAATTACAATATAATTACACTATAATAACAATATAATAACAATATAATAACGTATACCGTAGCTTGTGCTCATTGGAGGGTTTTTACATCTCTCAATAGATGTTGGTCTGATAAGCGCCTTGAGATTGCTTTGTCTGAGCTGTGATTTGTTCCGTATCTTGATAGCTGATTAACTTACCCTCTTATCCTTGGATTTCCACGAAGTCACGCATTATCGAGTTCATTTAATCGATCTAGAGAAATTCAGCTGGCTTAAGTTAAGCATCTAAGAAAATATTATAGAGGATAAAATCTTCATTATTTAACGAGTGCAAATACTAACTAAAAACAATGGAATGGATCATGAATAGAAGGAATGTTGTTATACGAATAAATGAGAATTGGAGAAAAAATGTATGGCGTATCTGAAGCGAAAGAAGAACGCCAGGATATGACACATTATTTATCAGTGTGCTTACCCCCAGGGCCCGGGAGAGGAATTTCGGGACCCGGCACTTTTCTCACTGCCTGCCTTATTTCTGACTTTTCATCGAGCAAAAGTTTTAACGCGGGCCCCTAATTCAGCTAGGACCCCAGATATTTGGACCAGCCTTCCTCCCCTCCTCCCGGACCCTGTGCTTACCTCGAAAGAGAATATCGTGATATGTATGATATAATTTATGGCTCATGGACATCAATTCAAATACCTTTAAATAGATTAATATGTAGTTGTACCCTGCCGTCTAGTCGTTTTTAAAAAGCACTGGTAGCGTCTTTTATGAATCTAGTTACCGATACGGGCTAACGTCGATATTCATAACGTCGATATTAATACGATGCTTTTAGTACGAGTTTTAAATGCATTTCCCTGTGGAGTGGCCATATTCCTCGAAGGCCATATTATTGATTTTCTCTCCGCTCAAAAAATTTCCAAAATACCACGAATCGAGCCCCTAGTTTCTTATCTACTTCTAGATGGTGTGTTAAGATTTTGCGACCTAAAAGAATTAATGATAGATTAATAATTCTACATACAACATTTTTTTGCGTTTCATCTTGTACGACCCGAATTGTTTAGAACCGGCCAGGTACATATACACATATAATACATCGCGAAAACAGACAAAAAACGGACCTCAGAATAGATTTTCGTTGGAAACTTATCTCACAGAATTGATTTTTGGTTTCCTATCCCTATGAAAATAAAAAAAAAGCTTTACTGTCAGGATGTAAGGCGCGCATGGCTTCATTTCCTTCCCCTCCCCTAAATCTGGTCCCTGATCTTCTTGTTTCCTCCTAGATATATCGACAAATCACGTATTTTTTAATTAACGAACAAGGTCTTTTAACGAGGTTGTATGAAAAGTGGAACACCAGCCAAAACTTCTATAGTTCACCTGCACGTACAGCTAGCAAGCATTTTCCATGTATTTGTTTTGTAAAGTAAAAGTTTTTTATTACTCATCTCTCAATTTTAACACCATGCTTCGTCAGTTTTATCTTTTGAGGATCTTCTCTACTAATTTAGTGCTGACATTTCTCTGGCCATCTTTCCCAACATGTTTCCCTTAGAATACGTAACAACAAAATGAATGCGTTTAAGCACGTGGCTTAAAAACTATTGCTCTGGAAGGAATAACAAGTGTGAAAAAAAATCATTCCTTTATCCTTAACTATTGCTCTATTTTTCTATTTTTTCAACGATGCTCCTCCTCTTGTCTATTTCTTTTAATGTTCAGTTTTTCTTTTCATCCAGCTCATGTCCGTTTTCGTCTCCATACCTCCTCTATTGCCTTTACAATGCCAATATTCGATTATTTTTCATACCCTAGGTCAAAATCTTGCTCTTCTAGAGTGAATGCTTCCAAAGTTATCAGTGGTACGGCCCTTATAGCATTATTATTATTATTATTATTATAAAACACTGTAGATACCTGCTGACCTTTAGAGGTCAAAGAAAATATTTGGCCCCGGATATAGTAATAATATATCTTTGGGAGAATGGCAAGCAATTAATATGAACATTATTTTAATATAAATTATTTTAATATTCATATTCTCCTTCAGTGTTGCCACCTGAGGGCCACCAGAGGGCCAAATCGCAACGTACATACAAATTATGTATTATGTATTTACAAATAATAATAAATATATATGAAAGTAATAATATACTTGGTGAAATTAAAAATTTCAAAATATATCGTAAAAATATATCTCATATACATACATACATTTAAAAGAGGGAAATGTTCAGACTATTGGCCCGCATACAATTCTACGTGACCCACCACTAAGGCGCGGTCCGCAGTTTTAGATTCGTTGCCATAGACATCTTCCAGAGGAAGGATTTTCAATATTATGTGAATGTGTTTTAGAGGATTCCTCTTAATTTGAAATGTTCGTGTCACCGTTGCCAGCTTTAGCTTCATGCGTAAAACGCTTTCATAACTGAAATGGCTTCAAACTTCAGCACTACTTCATTCTTAAGCATTATTTATATCCATTGGTATTTTATTTTCTTGTGCATACTTGCATGTAATACTTTTTCTTTATTATGTATTATCCTGCTGGAAAATGCTGCGAACTGTACTGTATTGAGCTTTAACGTGGCGTTGACGTGCACAGCAAAATTATAACCACTCTATAACTCTCTTTCATTCAAGTAGTCGCCATCGAAATTTCATTCATACATTTTGTATGATATGATTCCTTTTTTAGTAATTCCCACAGTACATCCACCATAAATTCTTTTCGTTACTGAAAGAAAGTTATAGAATGTATGCGTGGAAACGTTAATTTTGCAGTCGATTTCTTAAATTTTAGGAAGTTGAATTATGAATATACTTTCTTCTGGGGAACTTGTTGCTGTTTAGAGGTCTCAGTGCAGAGCAAAAGAAAATGTTGCTCAAGTGTAAATTAAAGAATTAGCACCTTACTTTTCTTTGGTTGCAGAAGATCGCGGTTGAGGAAACTATCACATTAAATGTTTACCTGAATAGCGACCGTATTTTGAATTGAATTTAATTCTTCATACCTTCCTTAACGTTTGCGAGGGAAACAAACACAATGAATTCCATATCACCTAAGTGCGTAATCTTCGACATTCACACAGCTATCTGTTTCAAAGAGAACTTGAAGTTTGTAATCGAAAAGTATACTGCGAAGAAACTAAAATACGACAAGAAAATTAGTAAGAGAATAAAAGGAAAGATATTTTGCAAATTTATCGCTAAGAGGATCGTGAATAAATGAAAATAAATTTTGTCGATCGATTCCAACTTTCGTGAAATTGTACCGACCTGAATTGATATAGCCGCGATAGGAATGTTCTGATTTTCTCCGTTTTACCACGAATTTGATTTTTCAACTCTTACCGAATTGATTTTCTGGATAAAATATGGTGAATTCCTCACCTTCGATTTTTTTACTAAGGATGGAAACCTATAATTTTGAGAGCTGAATTTGTATATTTCAGTGAGGCTTAATCAGCGATGGGATTCAAAATCTTTAGAAAGAGATTCTTATCCCTATGAAGTCTGCCATCATTCACTGCATAATAACATTTTCCTTATTATTTTGATTTAAAAATAATTCAAAAAAACTTTAAAAAGAATCAAGAATGAAATATTTCACGAAAAACATAAATTTTCTTTGTAACTAATGGATCGTAGTATGTACCTCTACGCAGAGCCGCGCCCGGCCTATCAGCGTGCAAACGTAATTTCCCGCCCCTCGATATCTGAAATTGAATACCAAAACCATACATTTCCTGATTTGCAGGTAAAAATTATTTTGAAAGACTGAAAAACCACTGTTTTGTGAATTCATTTCCTAGCTTACATTGGTTACAAAACATCTTAATTATTAAATTTCCGTAGGCTGACATAGTAAATAGCACACGGAATAATAAATCGTTAATAGTTCACATTACTTTCGAGTAACATTATCATCGCAATGCGCATAACTTAAAATTGTGTTATTTGTATGAAATCTCTCGCAACTAAATATGGAAGTTTCTAATAAAAATTGTATTGCAACATAAATAACTTCGATAAAATCCACTGAACAAATATTCCCTTCTCGTCTTAAATTCTTAATTCTTTACTCTAAATGTTTGTCAATCTTTAATTTCACATTGGAATCTTTCCTTAGTAAGTCGTGCGTACCACACAGAAAACAACAAATAATTTTGCTGTAATAATAGTTGGCTACGCTTTTGTTGCCGCCGCCCGGGTGCGATGCACCCGGAAAGGCGCGGCTCTGCCTCTACGTACGAGTATATCTTTCTACAGGTACCGTATCAGATAGATTTAGGAACCCGTTCAGCGAGTTCGGGTAATAAATAAGAATATGTTAGAGCGAGAACAGGCGCAAACCGGCTGAACGGAACTTAAGGGTATGATGAATCGACCGAAAATCCTTTTTTGATTTACGTGGTATTGCAAAACTTTCTTCGAGTTGAACAAAACTTACCCATACGTTTCGTAGAAGTCTACTTTTCATTGAGTTCATGTGCAGTTTTCTTTGACGTAACGTATATTTCATGAATATGTTTCGTAAGCATTCAGGTATCCTGTGTTAATAAAGATTGATTTGAAAATATCCAGTCCCTCCAATGTCAATACAGATTTATAACAATGTTATAAATGTATATTTATCAGCGTTTTGCATCTGTATTTAGTACTTTTCCTTTTCGAATTCCGAAATCTAATGGCAAAAACATAAGGTATAAAATCCTTTGAATCGACAGCTTCAAGTAGACACAAAGTACAGTCTCCTTCCTTTTTCTTTCAAAATTTTCAGCTTATAATACATAATACCTCAAAAAGTAATCCGGAAAAAAATAAATTAAAAATCAATATCAGTCGATCGACGTCACTGAAGCCTCTTGATTTTCCAAAAGAGTCCGCTTTCGAACAAAGATATTTCTCTCCGATTCGGAATTCCTTTCATTTGCATTCATTCACCGTGTTCCCTAACTAAGAGTAACGAAGTCAGAGAAAATTTTCTTTGAGGATAGTTGAATCTGGGGATATCGTGAAGTTCTTTGAAGGATTGCTTATCTTTTTAATTTCTAGGAATTCTCTTTCTTCGAACCAGTTTTCGAAGAAGCTTGAATTCATTTCTGCAAAATTTCTAGGTGCTAATTAGGACTTGCTATTCGTATGCAACTTCTGAATTATATTGCTCGAACTTAGTGGAGTAGCAAAGAATGAAATATTCCCTGGTTATCGGAAAGCTAATTTGTTTTCCTATCCCTTCTCAACCAACGTTTTTTTACCTTATGCCGTCTAATTATTCTTCTTTACCAACGACCGAGCCAACGTTATGTATTTAC
Source organism: Ladona fulva (assembly GCA_000376725.2). Taxonomy (NCBI): domain Eukaryota; kingdom Metazoa; phylum Arthropoda; class Insecta; order Odonata; family Libellulidae; genus Ladona; species Ladona fulva. The sequence goes on from KZ308238.1 coordinate 422,803, forward strand.
GTGCTTAATTATGCCTAGGATAAAGCAACACAAGACCACCACCGGAAGTAAGTCAATTAGTAAGCCTCGAGACGGGGGTATGAAAAAAACGTAAATGATGAGGTACAGTTCGAGATGAGGCAGGATGAGGTGAGAGGCAAGCAAGTTGAGGTATGCCTCGAGAAATAAATATCTAATTAAGTTGCATAAATTTGTCTAAAATAATTGAAATGAAAATCTAGAATAATGAAGGTGTAACAAGTTATTCATTAAACTTGAAATTCCAGTATGAATTATAACATACAATGTATATTTACATATAATACATACTATAGAATATTTATTTAAGAGTAACAGAAATATTAAGGTTTAAATTTATATCTTCAGATATAAAAGAGTGAGATACCCAAAATTAAAATGCACGCCGTTATTTTTTAATTCAGTCATTCAGTCAGTACTCGGTTAACAAACTGTTGCTCAGTTGTATCATTACCGAAAAGAGCGTATGCGTCTAAAAGAAAAGATCGATTATAACGGTTTACACACATCATTTACATTTTGATATTATTTTCTTATGACAGCTCGATCATCAATCGGAGAAATCGACTATCGATGAATTATATTATTGCTCAATTGTCGCATCGTTTAGTTGTCGGTCGCTCAATTGGAGGGGCTCGAAGCAACTGGATAGGTCATCTGGAAGAAGAACCTATGATCTGAGAGATGATTGATGTAAAGTTTGATGGATGTGATATCAATAAAGAAGAAGGTTTAAGATAATAGATGAGTGTGAAAATAAGAAGTACGATTCTCAGGATCTCAAGAGCGATTAAAATAGGGAAAATAGAGAGCTCAGCGCAACATAAAATTCCAGTCTTCTAGTCAAGATGGAGTTGAAATTATGATTTATCACCCGATTAGTTTACTTATTGTTGTTTTGCAACTGTGTCGTTGAGAAGTAGCGAATTGCCAACTAAATTTCCGAGATTTTGATAAATAAATACGGATTTTCGTTCTATAGCTTTATTGTTCCCTTTAAACCGAACGCCATTAGCATTTATACAATCTGCCCCTTTTTCTATGACTAGAAACGTCTTTGAAGTTGTTTGAAATTATTGCATCTAGAACCTTATGCGATATTTTTTAAATTTCGTGGCATATAGTGGCACATAATCAGAAGGCTATCCCTTCGGATTAATCGTCATTGTAGAGATGAGAAAAGAGCAACACGGTGCAATATCCGTAGAATAGAAAAGAGGCGGGACAGTTATCGTGCATTTCTCGGCTAAAATCTGCCTTTCGACGAGCAACGTGAGAGCAAGTGCTCTGTTATGATGCAGTATCCAATCCTTTCTGCATTGCAGGCCCTAGGCGCCTAACTTTCCCCATCATCCGTCTCGGACCATCACAATAATATCCATTAACGATTTGGCCTAGTGGCACGAATTTTTTCAACGCTTTTCTCAGTCAAAGAAGATGATGGTCGTCCTTGGCCGCCCCAACACATTCTCGCCCCTCTCTGAAAACGTTTAAACCACTCGAAAGTCATTACATGACTTAATGCTGCCTTAAAAGCATTCTTCAACAGTCAGCCTCATTTTTGCCTAACTTGAGGCAAAATTTGATGCACATTCTTTGTGCCTTTGCATGTGCCATTCTAAAACAGCGAATAATCGGCTGTACATGAATAAAAGAACTGTTCTGATTTACAAACACGAATAATTTTAACGTTAACCTCAGGTGTAGATGGTAGATAAAGGTAGCAATTCTCCGTCTGAGAGAGTTTGTATGTAAACACTGCAATAAAATAGCAATCGGTACATTTTCGGAATCTTTTCCGATCCTCATGTAGCTTGTGTATGAATTATTTGGCCACGACATTGCGGACCTTATTGGCTGAAAACAATCGACGAGAAGATGATGCTAAACTTGCTATGTTAGCTTGGCATATTGAATTTTTAAAGACGTGATTAATAGTTAGCCGCGGGACCTTCCTGAAATTGATTTATTTTTCATCGTTCGCATTCTATTGGTTTGCACGGGTTAGTCTCGACGGCGAGCAAGGATTCAAGATACCGCTACGAAGTACGACTCTTGTTTCCAATAATTAGGTTTCCTCAGTCTCGATTTCGAACCTTCCGTCCTTTCGTATCGGGCAAAACAAATATTTTGACCCTTTTAAAACCTTATCCACTTAAGTTCAAATCTTTGATTTTTAAAAAATCGTAGATGGTTTATAATTAATATTAATAGCAAATTTTTAGTCTAAGGATGAAAATCACGTTAACTTCTCACCAAAAAGGAAAACTTAAAAAAATCGATGAAATATTTTATCTCATTAGGTTGAATTATTGGCTGGATCTATGATGAATTACTCATTATCGAAGGAATCGAACAAATCAAGTCCTAGGTATCGTCATCTCAAATTTCTCAACGGTTGAGGTAAAATTGTCGCCTACAACGTCAGGTCATTAAATATAATATTCTTATTTAATTAATGAAAAAAATCCTTTGAAGAGTATGGAAATTGCTCGTTTAATTCTACTTATGGAAATTGTCCGGTTTGATTTTTCGGGATACGGTTAGTCTATTTTTAACACCTAAGTAATTGAAGCTATGCCGGTCGTCGTGGCATACCACTGCCATTTGATAATGGGACTAAAAACAAAGCCATTTGAAATGGTTTTGGCAAATAATAGTCTCCTGATTATAACTTTCGGCAATCTCAGGAGAGAGCGGTTTAAGGTTACTAATAGTAGAGCTTAACGGTGTGAAGTGAAGATAATGTGGCTGGCAATTACGCTTCGACCGCCTAAATCCAGTGATTTTCTTCTGGTACTCGTTTATACCGGCTGAGTCGACCCAAGTCTTCAATTCCCTGAAAAATGCTGGCAGATGAACTGTCATAGCTAGGGATTTTACCCTCAATGTCTGTGTGGCAGGAAATGCATTAACCGCCACGCCTCCGAGTTCTTGATAAATAATTTTGGTGTTAACATCGAGACACTTCTGCGACCTATTCATTCACTGCTTCGAAATGTAGAAATAGGAGACAACTATGCACCATGTGGGCAAAGCAAAGCAAATGTCCTATCACGTTATTTAGATACAGGCCACGAATGTGCAAAAGAGTTATTCTGATTTGTCGACGAAGAGCAAAAAGAATGCCGGACCCTCTCAACTTCAAGAAAAAGGAAGTCATATTTTATTCACGTTGCGAATTCGTTTCGCTGCAGGGGAAAGCCCGAGGAGTTCAGAGCACCTGTAGCCAAGGAAAAGTCGGAAAAATTTTAAATCTGGTTTTGAGATTATGATCTAGAGGTCCTTTGGACGTTATTTTGTAGATAAGAAATCTAAAGATACCCATACCACTGGATTGTTGTAAAAATAATAGGATATTTTATAAATTTTTTAATATTAACTTCTAGGAGTTTTAGCCACTATGAAAACTTAGAGTAACTGGCCAAATGCAAATCACTCGGCAAAATTCTAATGAAGAGAATCTTTCAGCACTTGGTGGTGCAAGATGAAATTTTTTCTTTAGTAAAATAGGATTTCTTACTTAACTGAAAGTATAAAATCAATTGATTTCTACTTCAATATAAACCTTAATGTGTACAATTACATTTTGTTTCTAAAAATGTCCATGAATAATTACTGAATTTATCACCTCCAAAACAAAGTACCTTATCTTGCTCCACTCTCCCCTAGATGGGGGCCCTACAGCAAAATCTATACCACTCCTCTAGTTCCCACACGTTTTTGTGAGTTTATATCTTTTGGCTACCCAGTACCATGAGTGCATCCATTATTTACTCTACTCGCTGCCCACAGTCAATGATCTAAATCAAACCCATACAAAATGAAAAATCTGTCATTTCATTTCATGACCTCTTTTATTTTTATGTTGTAAAGTGCTTGCATTAAAATATTACAGCAACTGTTAGTGCCATGAGGACCAAATCACATTTTCTTCACTTTCAATTACTTCTACAGGGTACACACAGTAATAACGACAGGATCACACTCAAGTACTATTTCACTTATGACATCCTCTACTAAACACATGTACCCTGGTTCACACTTGTATCACATTTAGCAAAATCATACAAGGGATTGCACTAAAATATGGTTCATTCATCAAAAATAGGTACATTTGTTTTTGATTGACTTTTCTCCCATTTTTTTTAACAAAAGACCTACCAAAGGACAAGTAGTTGATCCATTCCAAGCAAAATACTAACAAACATACAAACTATATATATATGTATTACAAAAATACAGACATTCAGCAGCCTTAGGGCTAGGATTTTTCAACAAGAGGTCACATCTCTCAACAACAAAGAAATAAGTTTGCAATCTATGAATCTTTGACAACACACACACACTTCAAAATTCTGTCACTGGCCTCTTTGCCACCCACTCTTTGATTCCTGGCAATTCAAAGACCCTCTCTTTCAATGCTTTCAAATGTGGATATTGATCCAGAGCTTCCTTGCCAAATATCAATTCAAAGTTCTCCAAAGATGCAGCATATTGGAAATCTGCCCATGTTAGCTGCAAAGCAAATCATAAATATGTATACATCATTATAAGAGAAATAAGTAATACCATTTCTTTCCTTTCTTGTCATCTGACAAAAAGGGGGTTACAATCTTAGGCAAAATCAAGTTCAATTAGCTCGAATAATCTAGTTGTTTAATTAGTTTATCAGCATGCCATATTTTTTGTTAAAGTCATTCTCAAGCATAGAAAATATGTATGGCAATAGCATTTTATTAATGCAGTTTTAAATTACTTCTAATATGAATGGGACAAGTGAAATAGCAAAATATTCCTTATCAAATCTAAATATTAATCAAAGATTCTAACCTGTCCTCCAACTAAATAATCGTCATTTTCCTTCACAATCTGCTCCAGCTTTTGCAAGTAGAATGGAATGGTTTCCTTTATGAGGTTCTGTTTCTTTTCTTCTTTAATTGCCGGGTCTTGCTCCATTCTATACTGGCCAACCTCTGCAGTAATAATTTAAGGAAATATTTTTAAGGGAAAAATATCTTAAACCTATTTCTTAAAAAACTCAATGAAAAAGTTTACAGGTAATCATGAAAATTCTGTACAAATAAAGGATGGTATAGCAGAAAAGGTTTTTTTTATTTTTGATATGTATGAAACTTTCAGCAGCTGAGAAGAAATTCCAAGCACATTAATCAAGAGAAGCCATTAAGCATTGGTCCAAATACCAAACAATAGAGCTTTTGCATGAACGAATTTAATACAAATACTAGAAAAGCTTTCAGATATTAAGCTGATGTAGAAAAAGTAAAAGATAATTTCTTTGAAAGGGTTCCTGGATAGCCAAGTGGGCTCTGAGCTTGACTTGAGTGGAGGCAGTCCCAGGTTCAATTCCTGGTTGCCCAGTGCAAAATGACCTTAACTGTCAAGGAAATTTTAACAATACTACTACTATTCCCATTTCTTTTGAAATCTTTTAAAAATCTAGTCTTTATATCTAAAATAACTTTGACAGAATGAAAATATTTAACTCAGTATGATACATAAATGTTTTATGGATGTATAAAGGTATTTTATAAGACAGAAATGCTGATGATCATTACATAACTGATAATGAAATTCTAACTGCAAAAGGATCCTGTTAAAGAAAACATTTTGATTACCCAATATGAAACATTTTTATGAGTGATTATTTGAAGAGCATCAAAACTAAATAAATGGAATTAATTTCATTAGAACAGCATGTAAAATTGAATGAAAAGAATGAAATTATTTCTGTCAATAATTTAATAAGAAACTCATCTAATGCCTTGAATCAAGATTAAATCATTTGCAGCAGCATTCTTACTTTCCATTCTATAACTTCACCAATGAGTAATGTAATGTAAAGTAATGAATTATGGTAGGTATATAGGTAAATGGTAGATAAATAGGTAAATTCATAGATAAATACATAAATACATACATAGGTAAATATATAAATTAGAAAATATCTGTCCGTTATACTTACGTTGTTTAAGGTCTCCCAGGGTGTCAACCAGTACATCGCATTGTAGTGAGTCCCAGTCATCCTTTCCTGTCAGATTCCACTTCTTTCCAAGATAGCGACAAATAGCCACAGACTGGCCCACCTTTTTCCCATCAAACTCCAAAATAGGAAGCTTGCCAAAGGGAGTAGCTGAAAAATAATGAAAGTATTAATTCAAGAGAGGGGAATGACTCATTCACAATAGTTATTTCATCAAAGAAGGATGGAGGTTGTTGATTATCATTAGAGACTCTGATCCATGAATTTTATTGATATCCCTGTCACAAAAATTTTATATTTCTACAATGTTGAGTTTGAATCAAAATCTATCAAAATAATTAAGTAAAAATTGAAGAATATACTAGATACTGATATTATCCATAATTGAATATATTCCTGAGGTGGTGCAAGATGAAATTTTTTCTTTAGTAAAATAGGATTTCTTACTTAACTGAAAGTATAAAATCAATTGATTTCTACTTCAATATAAACCTTAATGTGTACAATTACATTTTGTTTCTAAAAATGTCCATGAATAATTACTGAATTTATCACCTCCAAAACAAAGTACCTTATCTTGCTCCACTCTCCCCTAGATGGGGGCCCTACAGCAAAATCTATACCACTCCTCTAGTTCCCACACGTTTTTGTGAGTTTATATCTTTTGGCTACCCAGTACCATGAGTGCATCCATTATTTACTCTACTCGCTGCCCACAGTCAATGATCTAAATCAAACCCATACAAAATGAAAAATCTGTCATTTCATTTCATGACCTCTTTTATTTTTATGTTGTAAAGTGCTTGCATTAAAATATTACAGCAACTGTTAGTGCCATGAGGACCAAATCACATTTTCTTCACTTTCAATTACTTCTACAGGGTACACACAGTAATAACGACAGGATCACACTCAAGTACTATTTCACTTATGACATCCTCTACTAAACACATGTACCCTGGTNCAAAATATCACGTTACACTTGTGATGTCAAAACCTGTATTTTCCCCCATCATTCAGTATTTTTATATTTTCTATAAAGGTGATTAAAAAATAAACATATAATAATATTAACATCAATATTTGTCAAGCAAAATTACTCATTGACTTTAGACCACTGACTGCCTTGAACCCTTACCTTTCATTTGTATTGCATTTGACCTGAAAGAGTCAACCATCATCCCTATGATGGGTCTGATAATAGACATGTAGCATGGTTGTAGGTAGAGAAGCAGCAGGTAAGAGAAATGTACAATTAAGTCTGCATGGACCATACATAGAAAACTCATTTCATACTCTGCATTAGGCATTCTTAAAAAATGCAATCGATTGCCTAACCAAACTTTTATCTCCAAAATCTCCAGTTCCTTTTTGTCAACTAGTAATCTTCGTAGACTAGTCTTTGAATTTGTTCAGGTAATTCTAAATGCCTCCGCACAAATAACACCTAAATTATCTCCTGAAATAGCTTCCAATTCCAAGAGGTGTCTAACAGAATTCCAAAATGAAGAGAAAAAATATTAGTCTAACGTAAATCGGATGATTTTTAAGGACGCTATATACTACGTTTTTATCCTCTGAAAATTTCAGATCTTTACGAGACCCTTCTCAGCGGAAATATGAAATATATAAATTATGAAAGAAGATACTCACTTGGCTTCATACTCGGCCATTGAGGTTTTTCTATCCTTACGTCCTCGTACTCTACCTTGGCATAAGCAAAGAGCAAACGAATAGGTTCTGCCAGTCCTCTCCCGTTGAAATAAGTCAGCTTGTATTGTGTCTCCATCGTTGCAAATTACCTGTTTAAAATTAAAGGGAAAATTATCCTCTTTCCCACGAATATGCAACCGGACCGCTCTTAACAAGTGTATGGGGGTTTAACAGAATGACAGCCGGCAATCATAAGACAAGGTCACGTTTCCAACAGGTCTTTCTTCACACGCCGTCATCCTCTCGAGCGTTAACTTCCCCGTCTCCCTCCCGCACGTCTATTGACCTGTTAAGTTACTCTGAGAGGCGGCGTTGACCTTCTTCGCTGTCAGACAGAATGCACTTCTGCACAATAGCAACAGTTTTAAGACTCCGCCACCGCTTTAATCTGACAAAATGAGCAACTGTGTTCCAGATCTACAGTTCCGAGAAGCGTATTAAGGGATGAAAATTAATCACTCTCCAAAATTAAAAATGGGAGTTAAAAGACTGATACCGTCCGAGGAACGTGTATTGTCTAAATAATTCTTTTTAAATGCCTCTTCGCTTCTGCGTGGCAGAGAGGAATGAAAAGGAATACACGAGAATGAGGAATGCATTCTATACATTTTCGTCGAAAATGTCAATCGAAAAAACGACGTCTAAAGGTTATCTCGATAAAATTTACGAAAGGATTATTACCTATAACAACAGGAATATCTTTCCTGGTAAATAATCTCAGCGTTATTAACTTACTTTTGACTGGGACCTTCCCTGCGGAGGCTTGCTTCCTTCTGAGAGGTTTCGTAGTGAGGGAGTAGCCGGGGAGCCGGTGCGAGGTTTTACGGGAGTAAGAAGATTAGATCGCTAGAGCCATCTGCCGGCGAAAGTTGAACTTCGCCAGTAATTGGAAGATATTATTTCGAGCAGCAAAATCAATATATAGATAAAGACTTAAAGGCTGCCTTAATTTTTATAATCACAATTTTTTCGTTGTACGATGAAAAGTTGCTCTCTTGTGTCATTAATCACAGGTTAGAACTCCTAATTCCGTAAGGTGATAGGGAAACAAATGGTCACTGTCAAGGTTAGACGCATCGGCCTGCGGGGAGCGCGATCGCGAGAGAAGAGGTTAGGAGAAAAGTCAAAATATTCCGTGACGCTCTTGGCTATTGTGGAGCTTGATACAAAATTTTATTGCTTTAAAAATTATTTTGTAGCAATTAGATGAGCATATACGTCTATCGCTACCAAATATTATTCGGGGTAATGATTTTTGCCGTAGTGTAAATAGAGAAGGACATCAACTAATTGCTTAGTTTGAAGGTAGTCTCTTATTAGTTTAAGAAAGCATTCATTTAGTGACATATCCCGAAGTATTTCCTACATAGCTGCAATCCTTTTACGAAAAGAAACGAAGTAACCAAATGTTCATCTGTTTATATATACAGAGGGTTAAAATAAATTTTAAAAGCTTGAGTGTTAATAAGAGAAAATATTTCTTTATTAACGAAAAATTTCCGAATTTCATCTTTTCTCGTTTTCAAGGGTAGGAGTTGATATGTGCTAAAAGTCCTCTTGAGGTATTTCAGATTTCGCTAACCGTGAGACTAGCAGCGAGATAAGGTATTGACTAAAGTTCAGTTTCGTAAACACGCCCTCTACGCTCGAAGCCTCTATGGTTTGCCTGCATCCGGTCCCTCCTCCCAATGATGTATCGTTCTTTCTCGCGATGTGAGCCAAGTTTGTGATCAGCCCAATTTAATAAACGGACACTTTTCCCTGTCTCGGTGACTTTCTTACTTCCATCGCACACGAGTTGAAATTATTTTTCGAAGAAATCTTATAATTGTTAACCTCATCTTCTGTGATTCCTGTGAACTCAAATTTCGATGTATTTTTATTATACGACATTATTCATGACCTTTCGAACACAGTTAAGCTGCTTTCTCGCCATATTGCGATGTCTTTAAGGATCACTTTAAGGATCACATCATGACGTTATTATGCCTTCCATCCCAATATGAAGTCTGAAGATATTCAGATAAGTGAAAGATATTCAGTTTTAAGTACCATTTCATTCTATTTAACGCTTATAATTAATTGTTCCATTGAAAAATACTAGCTGAGAGAGCGAACACAACATAAGATCGAAATAAAAATTAAAAGCCATTCATCGGTATGATATTTCATAACTCTTTTACGTTGACTACAGGGGTTATCATCGTTTGAATGGCCTGTAAAAATATTTTGCTGCTGCAAATAATTTTGCTTTAGCTTAAAGCGTTTGGTGAAGAATTAATTTGTAGATATCCTTATTAATTTCCCTTAGGATTGTTCGAAGGGTAAACGTAACCGAAATATTTATAAAATTTCCCACCTGATCTGAGAAGGAATGTTTATTCTACCTACCATCCTTTAGACATCTATCCAAGGAGAATTGTGCAAACGAGAGAAAAGATTGAAATGCCTCCTCTAAACGCAAGAGCTCACATAGTTAATTCTTTCGGTGTGAAGATAGTGGTGTTTATGTTTTTATGGGGCCTTAATGCTGTTAAAATCTCTCTTTAGATAACGATTTTCATTAGTGGTTTAAACATGTGTCACACTTAACACCTAACTACATAGATGAAATCGAGCATTAGCTTAATACACGGCAAAATCGGAGTTGGAAGCAAAGACGAAATTTCACAGCAGGAGCTCGGCCCCCATAAATTCCGAGGACCTTTTTAGATTTTAGACCGTAGCCCACATACTAAGGATCGCCTCTTTTTACGTTATTTCTGGCGATAAAAATGTCCTGGAGAATTTTTGTTATTGACAGCCGTAAAAATAGCACAGTTTCTCTGTTTTTCTAGCCAAAGTCTTCTCTAAAGTCTGCAAAGCGTCGGGAAATTTATTTTTACAATTTCCTTTTCTTAAAAATCTGATATTTTGAGAGATTGCCCAAAGATTTAGTTGTGGCACCTCATTATTTGAAGCACTTTACTCCAAACCTGAAGAAACTCGTATAAATGTTTGACGGAAGTTGTAATTTGTGGAAATTATTTAAGCAGAATAATTGGAAGTTAATATATTTTCATTTTAGAAATTAAATTTGATCATTTTCAACTAAAATTAGACTTTGGGAGAGATAGGTACGTATACAAGGAAAGTATTGCACGTTCGACCCCTGATGAGATGTTTCCATAAATTATTGAGTTGGGGGATAAGGGAAGGGGCGTTTAACTTTGTAAGTTTGGTCTGAGCTTGAAACCCCAAGGATAAACGGAAGTGAGAAAAAGTTTTCTTCCCTTCCGTCTATCCTTGAATTATTGAGTTCTCGAGATTGGTGAGTACATCAAATGTTAAAGCATTCTGCAAATATCGCCCAAAGTTACACTGCTTGTAATAGTATAGCGGTTCTTGCTCCAGAGTCTCCCTTTTCTCAGGCTGTCGAAGACTCCTACCGTTCTTAACAGGGTAATTAATAAAATATTACATAGGTATGTATGTATGTATGTATGTAGATTTGGATAAAAATGCTCATAATTCCTCAGAATGCGATCCCAGACTTCAGATATCAGAAAGGAATCTTAACCTATTTATTGTAATACCTTTTCAACTTCTCCTCTACACTTTCAGTCCAAACGCTTTTGTTCGAAGTAATTTGTTTCGACTGCAAGCCAAAAGGAGACAGACAATCGTAGCGCCAATAGGATTCCAAGGTTAACAAGGATGCCTAAGGAGACGCTCTGAGCCTCGCTGATCACAAAGATAATGAAATTTCCTTAAAATTGGATCAAAAGAAGATGAAGCAGATACCATCTAGGTTGATTACATCTTTCTCACCCTCCAGCTATCAGCTAAACGAGTGCATTCAGAGCGATATTTCCATTAGTTTCAAAGGCTTTCTTACCAAAAGAAAAGAATGGAAGTCTTTTGAACTGAATTTTTTGTTGAGCACTAGGCATTAGCCCATTAGAGCAAAGAAAACTATTAAAACAGGAATGTCTGCTCTCGACAAAAAAGGACAAAATATTGCTTACAAAGTCCTAAATATTAACAATTTTTCATGAAAAATGAAGAAATATATATAAGCAAGCGGGACTGGTTCTGACACCGCTGCATGGCGGGAGGCTAGGATGAAATCTATCAAAAGGAAGTTACTGAATTGGAAGGGAAGTCATATAGGAATACACTTTTTCCCTTCCTTCGCGGTCATAAAGCATGGAAAAGACAATCCCGCTAGCTGTACTGGTGAGAAAGAGGTGCGCTATTCTATTTCATTAGCGTTTCATACAGCATTAGACCGCCCCCTCCAGCGTACGCCCTGAGGTGTTGCCTTTCTCTACGTCTTAATCCGGCCATGTCTACAAGTACAATGAAAATCTATCAAAAATAGCCGATAGATCATTATACAATTCTCGTTTGGTGTGGAAACTGATTTCAGTTCTTTTAATTCACCAGGAAAAGACCTCGAAAATTTCGGTACAGCAATTCGGAAATAATTCGAATATGTATGTGTGGAATTTGGTTTTGGAAAAAAAATCGTTTCAGTGCTAGTTTATTTACTTGGCTATGCAAATTTTAGCGCGAAAGATTCAAGGATGTAATTCGGACTGATATTTCAGAAAAGGTATAATAAGAATAATCCAAGTGTATAATTCCGTTTCAAGTTTCAATTAGGGAGGTACTCGGTTATATCTGACGATAAGTCGTCAAATAAGTAAAGTAAATAAAAGTAAAATATCAGGAAAAGATGAAACTTTGAAAGTTATGGTGGACATTCTCAAAGGTCGTAGGAGGCATTTTTCCGTTGGCTAACTCTGAAAACTTGCTGAGAAATTCATTGATTAAGACACCATGACATTAAACGATGTCTATTTGGTATTCGTTCTATAAGTTAGGGGTGGCGAACTTATGCCCAAATTGACAAGCGATTCAATTTTTCCAGCACGCACAACTCTAAAGGCATTATCCTTGTTATGTATTCTTTGCTTAAAAATGAAGCCCCGGAGTAAATAAATGAAGATTCTGTTTATTAGTATATACGCGTAAATAATGTCTTAAACGTATCGTTGTCATAATAAAATAGATACTATCAGCATCTCGCTCTATGGTTTGGCACTACATTTGCACGCAAACCTTTTATACTTATCAAATCTGGCACTCCTGCCACAAAACGTTCACCACCCCTGCAAGAGGCCTCATGCGTGGCGAAATAAATAAATGAAATAAAGTATCCACGTCGAACATCGAGTATTACTGATATGAAAATCATAGTACTATTTAATATCCTTGAACTGAATCTCTAGTTTTATGCATACCGTAACAAAAATACTTCGCCGCCGTAACTGGTATATTCCCATGTTTAAAAAAATTGGAGTTTAGAACAACACGGTTTATGTTTGTACTGTTATTTTCCTGATAAAGTGTCTTAAACGAGTGAATAATATCTATGCGTATTAATCCTTTAGATTCTGGTTTCAGTTTTTTAAGGATCTGTATTCACGTTTGCACAAATTACGACATGCAATGATACCCTTTATTCAAACTCTTGAACTATCAGAAGGCGTGAGAGATAAATTATGTCATTTGAAAGCATAAAGATCGATAAACACTTCCAATTTTTGGTAAAGTTTGTAATTTATTTCACACTCCGATATTCAGTTCTAGCGACAGTGCGGTGATTTGCTGCCTCTCGAAAAAAACGTGTATTCCGCTTCTGTGATGGATGACAGTATGTCAACACGATAAGAACTGTGATACTTTTATTAACTCAATTATGTCACAATAGTCCATCGGTGCAAATAAAAGCTCACGGAGATAATTGACGCGCTTTGTTACTCAATCCACACACACTTGACGTGAAAAGTGAACCAAGTACGGAAGCGAACTAGATGTAGACTGTAAATTCCAGGATCTCTCCTACTTTGGTAGTAGAATATATTCTATCTGATTTTTTCTAAGTAAAAACATTTCGTTAAAAAAATGCGGTCTCTTCCGAAGAAATTATCTCGACCATATGGATTCCAATGAAAACACGGCAGGCCAAGGTGTGCTCTACAAAATGCCGCTCTAATTGTTTATCATAGTGAGAGAGACGCGGAAATAAACTCGAACACTTAATTGGACTACCCTTCCGAAAAGGAAACCAGCATGGAGGGTGAGAAGAGGGCCCTTCAGGCGGCATAAATGATTGAACGCTCGTTTCAAACGCGCTCGCTTGTTATGAGTAACAATGGAATTTTCTCTCAACCGCTGGGGACTAATTATATTGACTGCGAATGAAAATGGAATTCATCAGTGGCATTGAGAAATAAGAATTATTCCCCCGTTAAACGCTCCTTCCGAAATCTACGTTGGTTTTTGACTCTTTCCCTTTTCAGCCTGCAAATAGGTCATAGGTCAAGTGGCAAGGTCAAGAGGAAAGTCTCAAATTTAGTTCGAATTAAAGGATGTGAGGTAATTTCCAATTTCCTCATAAATTTCCATCGCAAATCCAAATATCACGGAAATATATACCGTGCTTTGTGGCGAGGAACAAATTGTGCCTCGCACATTTAAAAAGAACCAGAATTAACTCCAAAAAGTCACCTAGAAACCCGTCGAAAAAACCTACTGTAGGAGGTCATTTATAAATCTGATATAACGTAATACAGCAAAAATTTGAGCCGTCATCCTATCTCTTTGAAGATGTTAAAATTTTGTAACAATTAATATTAAAATATTTTAAAATGTAAATTAAGTTGAATTGCCCTGTCTCATTAAAGTTTGCAAACAGAAAATAGCCCTTAAGAGCGTCAAAGCCCATGTTTAATTCTTAGTAAGTGTCATCCATTCCTGAATACTCACACAAAATTAGAATTTAGAAGGCAGGCATTGAAGCGAATTCTTATTCCGGACAATATAACGACGTTGATAATTAAAGGTAATATAAAAGCCGGGATTTTGACTGAACGTTTTGTAAGTTACTATATGTGCACTAATCTTTTAGCTCTTTCATTGTTGCAAAGTTATTTCTCGGAGGGCGCCCGGGAATAAATTTCGGCCATATTTATGTTCCCTAAAAAAAAAATTGAATGAAATTAGTACGAAAAATCCCACCACGAAAAGTATTTTGGTTACATTTTAATCAATACCTAAAAAATCTCTGTTGCTTAAACAAAAGTAAAAGTCTTAGCAAAATTCGTTAATGATAACGAATGGTTAATATATGTCTGTGGAAACGTTCAATAGCAATATTCTCTTTCTGTTTCCATGGATATCCTAAATTCTTATGAGCGTAAAGATTGATGATGCAATTTCGGCGGTTTGATGGGGAGTAAAAATCGCGAGTCGATACAAGCAATTGCTACGAAGCGAGTCCAGCTCGTATCATAGCAGAGTGCTTCGGTGATATTACGGGGGCAAAGGGGAGAGGGGCAAGGGAGAGGGAAATGAAGGAGAAGGGGAATACCCTCATACACTATTGATCCCCACCGTGGAAACCCTTTCTCCCTCCTCCTGCTCAAACTCATCCTCTCACACGGTGGAATACCTCCCTCGCCCAGAAACTCAACAAAAGAACTCTCTCTCCTTATCTTTGCCTCGATTCTTCTCCCCCAAGCGCTCCATTCTTGTTTTCACGTCACTTTCTTTTCCATTCCACTCATCCCTCGCTCTCCTCCCTAATTGACGTTCTGAGTCTTCCTTTCTCTTCTTTTACAATTCTTAAACTTTGTCTCCCGCGGAATTGATCGATTGCGAGAGAAAGACTCACAATGCATTGTTGACATACGCTTGTCTCCTCCCTCGACATGTGTAAATATCACAAGGTCATCGCTCTATTTCACAACTTTGGAATTCCTTGAGCTCTCTCGTTTTAATCTTAAGTATAAAACATGTATCAATCATTTTATTTTCATCACCAGTCTGCAACTACCCCGCTTACCGAAACTGAAGACGCGACACTACAAGACAATTTCGTCCAAACATTCAGCGTTTCTTTTCTTTCAGATTTTTATCGTGAAATTAAATATCGATCAATATCTTTCTAAAATCTTTTCTCTGAATTGAAACAACGTTCTCGTTCAAAATAAATTGAAACGTTCCTTTTTTACCTCGTGCCTCTCTTTCGTGAACGGAAACAGGTGAAACGCGCGAATAAAGTAATCATCAGAATATATTGATCTGAGCTTTTGCGGAGAAACAATTAAGGCAGCCACGGCTAATGGAAAGCGATCCTACACAGTCCCACCCCAGCGTTTCAACGCCCTTTTAAAAGTCAGATCCTAAAGTTTCCTCTTTAATTGCCATAAAGTGGACACAAACTGTTGAATGCAAAAAATCGATGCTTGCCTGGGGTGAAATATCACGAAGTCGGCTAATTGTTGGAGATAATTCGCATTTAGACTTTGCAGTTGGTGTTAATGTCGTTGGAGAGGAAACTGTAGGAGAGGAATTGTAGCTCGGAAACAATCATCTATTTACATTTATATACCAGAAAGTTAGACAACAAGGTTAAAGAAGTAAATGACAAACAAGAATTTCACGAAAATCACGAAGGGTTTCCCCAATTCAAGAAAAATGTTAATGTTTACATCGTTGAAATATTAGTAATTCATATCGCTTTGATTTAAAAAATCTGTAGTAGAAATAGCGGATTTGATGATTAATACGCTAATTTAATGATTTTAATTTAATAGTTTGATATGACGAATCGAATATTCTGTTTACTCGGATATCAGTTTTAGGTTGAAGATTATTGAATAGGAAAGTTAACATCAATTACTTTAGGAAGAAGCAGCAAAGTAGTGTCAAAGACCCCTTAGTAATGTAATTCAATGCAGTCCAAGCCTTATCTATGTTCTAGATATATCTTCAAGCAGTTGCCTCTACTTATTCTCCTAGCAATGAAAGTATGAACACTCATAAGGTTAAAGCTTTAATTCTCATTTATTTCAATTAATTCTATCAATGAAAAATGATTATTAAAAGCAGTTGAACTATACTTAAAAATATAACAAGAATAACTGGGACCTCCATGCCAATATCTCCTTTAGCTTGCAAAAAAAAACGGAGAAAAATACATGGAAGAATATCAGGAGAATAAGATACAGTTCAAATGATTTCCTTCTTTGTCAAATGTAAGATTAAATCATCTCCTTAAAAACAATCTCATAATTTTTCTCTTTTTTGATCTCCATCAAGTACGATGTTCCTCAAATTTTAAGCATGCAACAAGACTTAAACTAAGGTTACTTAGACTATGATATTCTTACCTTATATTATTTACCTTAGCCCTTCTTTTCATTTCAAGTCTACAAGGTGCCTCTTTTTATCAGGGTATATTTGAGAACATTGGAGCAATTGACTTTATAATAAAAATTACTTGACCTTTTGAAGATTTGGGAGGTAAGTGGTCACTGCAAAAGAGGAGCAAGGCTGCTCGATTATTCTTATCTAAGAAAGAAAATTTAGCATGTCTCAAGTACATTTCTGTAGTTGTGTATATTTAGTGCTCATACTGTCTAGATAATATATATTGCTGGAACTGGGAGTTTGGTGTAATAGATTTAAGAAGAAATCTACATAAAATTCATTCATTTTAGAATCAACTTACCATGCTTATGTTCAATAATAATTTCAACAATATGTTTTCAGCTTTCTTTATCAATTAAAATATTAAAAATTATCTAATTTATTTATAAAAATTTTCATTCTAATACAATGGTCATGGCACAATTGTTGTAATCTTATTAATAATACTTTATCCTACAGATTCTCATGTTGAAATATTCTTGATATGCCAACAATAACTTCTCAACAGCAAAATTAAACATCTTAATAGATTAATGAAAGATGTTATGTCTGTTGTAGCATTATTGATGAACATTTAAGTTTCTTCATACATAGCCATATTCTTTACAGTTGCACAAATGTTACTGGTTAAAGCATTTGCATTTCCCTAGGGATTGACTATTTTCATGAGGATTAAATTTTCCTGTCAGTTGTGATATTGAAATACAGAAATAAAGTGCTTTAGTAGAAAATATTTTTATTTTTTTTGCTTTGCATTAATTTAATAATATGCTAGAGATTATATATATTTAGAAACGAATCACATAAAATTTTTTTATCTATTGATTCCATTGAATCAAAAATCCTGACATTATGTAAAATTGAATGGAATATTGATTTAATATGAAATGTATGACATTTAAAGGTCATAGTAAAAGAACGTCCATCCTTGCTTTACAAATTTTGAACAATGAATGGAAAAGATGTCAATGGATATCATTAAATTGGTGCACAATTAATATAAATTTAATTTAATTTGTGGTTAAATTTTCATTTATAGAGTAGTGAGGTTTTCATCCACAATTTACATAAACTATAATAGCTTTTCCATCAGTTTTTATGAACAGCTAAAGTTTCAGAAAGAAAGTAGAAAATTATTGCATTATAAAATCTTACAAAATGTCAATCTTGTTAACCTATTTTTTTTTTAACTGACACTAAAGGAAACAAGCATACATTGATAAGTGAGTGGGGAGTTGATTGTTGGGAATTGATACCCCATCTACTTATTCCTGTAGAGTATGCAACCATGTTGCTGCATGCATGCGTGGTATGTACATACATACAGGTGCTCCCTAAAATCTGAGACAATGTAAAAATGCCCCTTCTATTTAAAGAGATATGCTTAAGGTTACAACTCTTATGTGAGTGACAAATTAAATACCATCTACATAATGGGTTGACACTTGACGGAGATTCCAAATGAGTACTAACAACCACAGATAAGTTACATAACATTGTATCACTAGTGAAATTTAATGTGTTTGGTCTTCCAAGGAAGATTTTCTGCAGAAAAATCCCTAAACTTTCTTCTGTATTCTCTCTGTGCTCTAGATTTGCATCAGAGACTAAATAGACCAACCGTTTCTTCGATCCAAAATTCAGTCCTTTTAAAAATTCCTATTAAAATCAAATACAACAACATTTTATTCTACCTATACAATCAGCTAGCTTTTAAATAAAGTTCAATTGCATTTTTCTGAATGTATTTTAAGCATTTCTAACACTTTACTTCTTTCCTTATATATCAGTGATTTAAAACACTCATATTTTGCTATTAAAATAGGTTACACTACAATAAATAGCTCATCCACAATTTAAACACATTGCTAGAGCATGGTGAGGTAATGCAGTAGAGAAAATCCAAACTTTCTTGTTTGCATTTAAGAACAAAGCTTTTAGTAATTTGATCAGAACAAAGCTCTTAAAATCTACATATTTAAGAACAGAGAATATAGTATTATCTATATTTCACAAATGATAGGCAAAGGTAATAAGATTGAGTAGGAGAAAAAATGCAGAAATTCAAATGGCTTTTAGTGACAATCAAACATCCATTGTCTACTTAATAAATAAAATGAATTGGAGAGTTGAGTACTCAGAGTAACTTGTATATATGTTGTATCTGTGTTCAGGGAGCACACAGGAGTAAAATGAAAGCTTAAACCACTTTTGCAAAAAACATTTATAAGGTATATATCATGAAAAACATGACTATATTTTTCCTCATATACTATTAGTCTGTTCAATGTCATTGATCATTAATATATGTTTAAAAGATAGATATGCATCATGCCAATTTGAGTTTCTTCCTTTTCAATAACTTTGCATCTTCATCATTAATAAGAGAATATCTTAATCTCTTTGTTTCCATTCCAAAATTGTTTTAAATTAATTTATATTGATTGTAAATAAGGGTATCTACAACTTCTGTTGTTTCATTGAATATAATTTTCATTAGTATTGACCCAATTGTGGAGCAAACGGATTGGCTACAGTTGGTCTCCCATTTTTCAGGTTCTTGTAGCCATATGCAATACACATCCATTGCAGATTAAAGAAATAATCTGTAATTTAAAGGCATCACTGTAACATGGAACAATTTCTATGTTGTCTTACCAATTAGTGTAATGAAATAAATCATGATGGAGTTTTGGGTCTCAAGATTGCACAATCTCTTACCTGAAGTTTTGAGTTTCATTCAGGAGAACTTGTATCAGAAGCTTCACCATTTCTCTGCTAATAATATAATTGAAATGGCAAATAATGGTGATAATGTAAAATATTTCATAGGATATAATTTATTATGTATAAATATCTGGCTGAATCAAAATTATTCTATATCAACAGCAAGCATTTACTCACTTAACTTTCCCATAAATTACTCACCCAACAATAAATACCTAATACTTTAAACTATAATATTTGTCATTCTTTCTAAAAATACTGAGTTTGATGATTATTGGTCATGAAGTTAAAAAAAGCAAGTCAAATTTAGAGGGAGATAAAAGTTTTATACAACAATAGCTTTTCAAAGGTAAATGAATGAATAAAATCAAAATACTTACTTTCACCATACCCTCCAAGGTAGGATTCAAAATAATCTTCAAATTAATTTTTTTTAATTGCATTTTTTAATATGCATTTAAATACATTTGAAAATGTATTTAAATGCTAAATGTTCAACATCATCATCTAATGAAACTGCAAAGAATAACACTTTGTTTAACAGTGTGAGAGAGACGCGGCATGGTAGTTCAGTGGTTAGAATACCTGCCCGGAAAGTGGGAGACCTGGGTTCGAGTCCCAGTCGTGTCGCTATTTTCCACACTTGTTATTCCTTTGGGATTTTCGTAGGTTTTACAACCTACTAAGTTACCTTCCTTTCCTTTATCCTTGGTTTCATTACATTGGAACTTTGGAGCATCAGGTGTCCAAAGAGCATAAGGACACACATATATTCTTTACAGTGTTGTCATGGAGAAGTTCCACCAAGTAACACCTATGGATGTTAATTTAATTGTCATCTAAATTTGTTTACTATCATAAAAGTGGTTAATTGCAGCTCTCCAAGCCATCCTGTTACCTGTAATTCTCTCTTTTAGCTAAATGTAAGGATTGTTATAATTCAGCCTTGGCCATATAATACAAAACTTAACTTCCAAGAATTTTTACAATTTTTTTCCAGGAGACTACCACACTTTAGTTTTGTCCAGCTTATGTTTTCACTTCTTTTAATCAACATCTTCCACAAACTTTAACAAGTAACAAACATTAGCTAGTCAAAGAACTTCATTTGTCAATCAGTCTGTTCATATTATTTTCATTGTCATTCTGTGGTTGAATATCTCCATTCTGTCAACCTTTCCTTCTACTACTATTATTTTCCATAGTTTCATTGCCTTACAAGACAACAAGACATAACTTCACTTTAAGTAGCACTTAACATATTGTTGATTACCTCAGAAATAACAAATGACTGGGTATCACTCTGCATATTACTCACCAATAGCAAAATATTACTAGCTAATGATCAACAGTAATATTTCTGATATCTTTCTCCAGACCCAGTTATCAGTTCTCAAGCATTCACAATATATTCCATAATTATTGTTAGTCTTCAAATCTCAGTAACTCTCTGCATCCTAAGGAAGGATACTGCTCAAATACAGCAAATTGATCTAGCTCTACCAGCTCTTTTATTCAACCCCCAAAGCTATCTCAGCTTTTCTTCCTACAGTGAATTCTAAAACTGTAGATTTCTTCTTTTGAGTTTGACTTTATATTCCCTGTAGTAGTTTCCAGAATCCTACCATGTTCTTGTGAACTTCTTGGAATACCAACTTGTGATCAGAATAGCAGGCAATATCTTAGTAGTCTGCATATTTTATTTATTAGTCGACACTAACTTTTATCCTCATAAGCAACTTCTCAGGATTAATTCTTTCATATTTCCTCTTTAATTACACAAAAGAGTAATGTAGATCTAGTTTAAACCTTTTAAACCCAATGGTGGAATTCTGCCAGTTTGCACCAGATCACACAAAGCTGTTTTTAACCTAAGAAGAGTTTGGTACAAACTGTAAACATATCTGATATGATAGTTGTAAAACAATATACATAGAAGTACTACAATCTGCTCTTTACCACAAGAATATAATTTCAATGTTGGACTGTACAATTTTTATTCTTTTTTCATCTTAAAGTCTTAAATAAAATTTTTAAATTAGCGTAATATGGAATATATTACTTAGGATCGAAGTGTGTGGTTGCATACCTCACATGGGTTAAGAACCTGTTTGAAAAATTTTAAATCCCACTATTGGTTATTCTCATATACATACACTTCTCTTCTGTAGCTATCATTATGACTTTTGGTTTATGTTTAGTAGTTGCATGAAATTTCCACATTTCCATTTTAATCCAATATTCTCTGAAATCTCTGTTAATTTAGTTAGAATACACTATTAATAGTCTTCAACTCTTCAACTAAGAAGCAACTTTCATCCCAACCCACTTCATTTCTTTACCATGCTGCTTTTCAAAATCAATATCCTCCTATGCTCAAGCTTTTGCTTCATGAAAACATTACTGAAAATGTATTTTCCCTGTCTATTTCCCTTTCTGGGCTCTAAAAAAAGCTTCAATGATTATTCTGGTAATCTCTGTTTTGATAATTAATAATTGCCTCTATTATTCTTTTCAAGACCCATAGAATTACTTGGCTGATTGTGCTTTTCAACTAAGGAGTAACTAAGATAGAAGTAACTTTCAACCCAACACACTTTATTTCTTTGGCATGCTGCTTTCCAAGAATTCTCTTTACCTTCTTCCAATATCTGGATTGAGTGAAATATTTGGTTTATTTCCAGAAGGCTATTGAGATAGCTTTTAGAAGAAAAGATATTTATGAGATACTGTCTACAAATTCCTTATTCAAATGACCATTGTTTCTGTGTTTGATCAGACCATCATCAGGTGTGAAATAATCAATCATGTAAAGGCCATTGGTCTATGAAATGTATTCCAGGCAAAACTTTTACTATGCACAGCAGATTGACTCCTTGATTGTCAATCAGTTTCTCTATTTCATATCCTTGCTTTTACTTCTAGTGACTTGCTCAAAAATAGTGAAGATCATACAAAGCTTTGTGAGATGCCTCAACTGCATAACAGTATTGATATGGGTCTCATCGATCCTGGTATGCCCATAAAATAAGATAGCCTCAGCAATGATTGTGAATTATTATGATCTTCCAGTTTGTATCAATTTCATATTACATCAGTAGAGTCCATACTTTAAGTGCAGTAAATCTAATATATTGTTCTATGTACTCAATGGAAAAGCTAAGACAATAAAACATTATTTTCAGCCAGCATATAGTGATACATAGTGACTTATTAAGTATATATTTTGTATAATAGTTGGTGGACTACATACCAAATGAAAGGTTAAATACTGGCAATAAGTTACAGATTTGTTGAAAAACATTGAATGTTTGACCATATGATTGTTTGCCTTTTTATTTTCAATTCTCATTATTACTCTTCATATCAATAGGAACAAGAAATACATACATTCTTGTAATCAACTTTCAGATTTTCCATTTTCATATGTGAATATTAAATTCACTATTGTATAAGTTTGATATTTGCAGGAAGTAGAAATTTATCAACTTTTCATTTCAATAGATAAATGAAAAGAAGACATATGATACTTTGTATTAGAATTGTCATTTTTCATGATAGGCTTTGAATGTCATAATTAGACTCACTATATGTCCTGATTTGACCAGGATTGTCCTGGTTTTAAAGCTTGGTCCTTGTCAATTTTTCTGTTGTCTTGCTTTGACAGATATACATGGAGAGGAAAAAAAACAGTATTCAATAGGGATATTTCAATTAGAGAAATCATTTAAAAGGAATTTTTTATAAAGAAGTAGTGAAACTGCACACTCTAGAAGTGTCTTCTAAGTTCAATAAATAAATTCAGACTAAGTTTTAAGGCAATGTTCTGGTGATTTCCTGGTTTCACCAGCTTCCAAATTTAGCAAGCTTGTTTTTTTCCTAATTATGAGTACCCTTGGTATGCTGGGCTTTTTAAGGATATATGTTAGGTTTAATATAGGGGCTTAAGTTGGACTATGGTAAGTACTATTTGCCATCACAATGAATTAGAAGACCATAATTGAAAATCATTTAAATATGTCTGAAATTAAGGTGTATACTTTAATGGTCACAATCAGGTTTTCTGCTGTTGGTGAATTTCTTTTGTGGAAAGTAGAAAACAAAGGCATGAATAACTCTCAGGATTATGACCTAGCCAAATGGCATTCATAGTTGAAGACAATAAGTTAATACTCTGACTTGCATGTTACCACAATAAACTAAATGGAGTCTAAAATAGAAAGCTAGTACCACCCTCACCGTCCACTCTTCTCTTACTTGTAACATGTGCTTACAATTTGAAATTCAGTACTGGGTTGTAAATTCCTGTCCATTGGTTAAAACTCTTCCAATTCTTTTGAAACTTCTCCCTGAGTTTGAAATAATCTACTTTTAGAATACACTAAGAGGCACATGTGACATTCAAAAAAGAGTAGGATTGACAAAAAAGCTTTCATAAAGCAAAGGGAACTAATGCCTAGAGGTCCTGATAAAGTAATAAGAAGAGGATTGGTTAAATCCTTGATCTAGAAGGTACTACTGTATAGAAATATGAACCATAAAAAGGGAGGACATCAAAAGATTGGAGTCCTTAGAGATGATGTTGTAGTGTGGAATGGAAAAAGTAAGCTGGGTTGATAGGAAGACAAACACAGAAGTACTAGAGATGGTTGGGGAGGAGAGGGTTTTAATGGAAGTAATTAAATGTTAACAGAGGAAATAGGTTGGTCAAATATTGAAGGGGAGGGAATGCTGAAGAATGCAATTCAAGGTAAAATGCAAGGGAAAAGACAGAAGGAAAGTCAAAGACAAAAGATGTTAGATGACATAAAGGTGGGGTAAATTATCAAACTAAACAAAAGAAATTGTATTTGATAGGGAATATTAAGGCATACAAATCTACCAACAGGTAGAACACTTATATATGTATTCACTATGAGGCACTCTTCATTAATATTTACTATCATCATTCAATGCCAGACGTTTATTGTCATCCTTTCAATAGGTGATGCTCTTTTCATTCTCATTCTATAGCATCAAAAATGTTAACAATAGTATGTAAACAAAAATGTATGATTTCCATTGAAATAATTTGCAATTTCTAATAACTTTCTTTATTCCAATATCCCTTCAATATTACTATGAACACATGAGTCCTCTCTTTACTGTCCACATTTTATTTATATGTTAGACATTACAAATGGGAATATTAATATTTTGAAAACAGCTTTCCAAAGACATCACTTTATGGGCAACAGGAGCTGAATCACTTTAGGGGCCATTCCATATCTTTAGCAGAAACATTTTCAATATTTTTTCAGATATCTTGTTCGCAACCTTCTAGTCAGAGATCTAAAATTTCAGTTCAAGGGAAGTGGTAAAGTGTGAGGATATATTAATTGAAGCTTAGATCCAAGAGTTGACTGTAACACCTTAATCGATCAGTAGTTAAGATAACTATAGCTGAGTACCTTTAATTCCAACACAAGGATCTGAAGAAATTTGCAATTTTGTGTATTCCATCTAATTTTCCTGGGGATCTTAGCAGTTACATATGACTATATTTTCACAGGACTTCATTCCCTTTCAAACAGATCATTCTCATCATGAATCATTTTAGCAGTAGTCATTAAATCCACAACCACTTTCATCAAAGGCAAAAGAGCTACCCACTTGGTTACCCTGAACCTCTGTATCGTTTTAGTCATTATGAAGAGGATAGATGAAAGCAGAAAAACCAATGCAACAAACCAATTTTATACTGGTCATACAGAATTCCTTCTCTTCCTTCATTATTATCCATTTTCAGTAATAACATACATTATTGATCACAGTTCCCTTAGTTTGATGTGGTACTTGCTCCTCATTTCCTCAACTATAATTATATTCAGTTTACTCGTATGCTCCTAATTATTTATGCCAAACTGTCAAACCAGCATTCGTCTGTTTTTGTGTTGCTCTTCCTATTTTTCTGCTTCATTATGGAAAAAATACTGTCCAAGAATCCAAAGCATCTACAGATTCAATAATCATTTTGTTTTGATGGTGATTCTTGAGTGAGAAAGCATTATCAGCTTATAATAAATTTGCATCTTCAAACCAAGCTCCCCAAAATTTTAACCTCACATATTGTCATTGGCTTTTCTCTTACATCTTTCCAAGAAGAAGTTAAACTATCTTGTAGGCATTGTCCTTATTCTCAAAATATGCATTCCCCTCCTCTCATTTACTTCCTCAGGAACTTTACTTCAAACATAAACTTCCTTCCTAGCATCAATCACTCATCATCCAAATCATACTCCACTAAAGACTACTAAAAGGCAGTAAGATCCACTACTTGCTTCTTGCTATATTCTTTTCATATAATATCCACACACATTCAGTATACTTGCTTCTTGCTCTATTCCTTTCATATAATATCCACACACACTCAGTATACTTGAATATTCTCTATAATAAATTTTTAAATTACTAGTGGGAAAGTTAAGTCATGTTCTGCATGCACATTAACTGGTCTGAAACATATAATGAGGCCCCTAACATTTGCCAATTGCAAACAAAATTTTTCTCAAATTGATATGCAGTTGATTACTGTTACTCATAGGATAAAATAGAAAGAAAGAAAAATTATGTTAGAAAATCAATTTGTAAGTTAAAGCATTTCAAATTTATATCTACCAGGCACATTTTACTAACTTCAAGTTCCCTTTCATGATGATTCATTTTTGGTTTAAAGATAAAATGATAGCATGTATTTTGCTATCTTTTAATCAAAACTCAAGAATTAACATTTAATGAGTGCTTTAAATAGTTTGTAAATAGTTTTTGGGATAAAAATTAATGTTTCTTCTTTATCATAAACTTGAAGAACATGAATATTGTGAAGTATAACCGATATCAAAGTAGCCATTTGTGTTGCTTTGTATCAGTAATCTGAGTCCTTTACTTCTATAACTTCACATGCATTGATAATAATTTAGTGTTGAGAAACCGAATCTCCAGACTAAAATAATCATTAAGTACCATTAATATTGCTATCGTAGGACTTGCCAAAAGATACTGGGAACTTAAACATTTTTCAAGAGACAAAAAATTGGAGGCAGTATTTTGTAATCATTAATAGAGAGGATAAGCTATCCCACCAGTATTTTCCATGAAAAAATCTCTTCAAGGCGCGTCAATTATTTAATTTTTTCCTGCTATATAAAACAATGAATCTTTCTACGAATAATTTCTAGAATTGACTCGGAGCAAATTGAGAGGTGCTTTAAATGTGTAACTTCAATAAAATTAAGATTTATTGGCACAGTTTCAAATATTTTTGATGTAAGAAACAGAATATTCAAGTTCAGGGAACTGAATCCTTGAGCTAGAGGAGTTGACATTAGCTAGTAACTGCAGATTTTCGATAATTGAATCATGTAATTAATTTTGAACTTTTTTGATATTCACCGACTGAGCACTCAATATGCATTTTCATGAAAGAAGAGTTACATCGGTAGTTTATATGCCTTCACGATATTAAAATACGGCTCGAGAATATTGAATAATCCGATTCGTCTGTCAGATTAAGATGAATACAGTGAATTCATGGGAAAAGACGTTGGAGCGTCCATGAAAATTTTCTCAAATCAAAGGCTATGTTGTTAGATTTCGAGCTGAGTACTCTCGCTGAATATTGTATATACTTCCTTTCAGTCGTGCTCTATTATTTTATTCATGTAAATGATAGACTGCATAACTAGATTTACGAAATCAACCTAATTCCGATTAGACCGTATTTTTCGGCTGCTATTATGAGAAATTTCTCAGTAGAAATATATAACTCACGCGTAGTGTAATAATTACTAGCTTGTGAATGTATGAAAAGTTGTTGGATTATGATGGATTAAAGGCGATATAAAATATTCATGTAGTTTACATGATTATACCCAAGATATTTTATTATTCTAAAAGAATCTGTATGTCGTATAGACACTTAATTTGTACTTTGACATTTTCATACCTCAGAACGAATGGCCTCCTTGCGCAGAATAATGCGCAGTGTGCATTGCTGTAAGGTTTCCAGTGCACGACATTTTGTGTTTCAGTAGAATATAGCTTGTGATATCTGTGGTATCCAGGAACATCCGATGTTTATGGTGTAGCTTAAGTGTAAAAGAACTTCGAAATGTCGTCGAATAATCAGAAACTTTCAACCACAGAGCGGGTTATTAAAAGTAAGTGACTTTTAATACTCCTTTGGTATAGGTGTTATATTGCTGCTTTACATGGATTGATTTTCTCAGTCGCCATTTCTATCGATTACTCTGTGTTTTATTGTATTTATGTTATTAAATGCTTTCCAATGTAAATTTTAAGATGATTGTAGTAACATTTGCTAAAAATACGTATATTCGTCATACGTAGCTCGTAACTAGCTTCGGCATTCGGTTCACTGTCAAGGGTCGTCTGCTTGGAGGATGGGCTATTATGCTTTACTTATGGTTGCTCCAAATTTTGAATACATTCTTTCCTCATTCTGTTATCCTCTACAAGATACACAAAAGACTTAAATAGATTTTATAGTTTTTAAGGAATATTTTGAGCATAGTGATGTTTATGCTCGAAGTCTCTTGGATTATTGTTATGGAATCTATAATTAGCTGTATATACTAATGACAGCAGTCTTACGGAGGGAAAACTCCCAGTTTTCTATGCTCGAATAGTTTATTGTATTTTTTAAACATATTGGGATGAAACTGCGGTTTAACAGTAACATCACCAAGTGTTAGTGACGATGAGTGTAAGACTTTCAGCGAATCATTCGGCTTAGTTTAGGAAGATGTGCATTCGCAGTTCATCATTATCAATCTCTTCAGGAAGCAACACTATCCTTCAAATGAAATTATTTGTGGAATTTTGTTGCACTCGGGCGACTTTAAATATTTGCAAAGGAAACATCGTAAAAAAAACATCTTATCGTGCCGAATCCTTTTAAGGGATCGGTAATTCCAATAACTATGAAGTATTTATCTTCCTTTGTTTTCGACAGTCGCTGGAACGGTAGTAAATAGCGTGGATGTTGTGTCGCGCAGCACTTGATTGCCGGTCCGCTTTCCCTTTATCCCCATTCTCGGTCGACTCCATTACGTACTCTCGCGTGCGTAAAATGCGAAGGCAACGAGTGCGTGTTCCAGCCGTTTGACACACATATCTTGGTCGTCTCCATCTCTCGCGCGGCTTTGGCGCCAAGAGCGGAAGGTGCTGCTGCTCTCGGGAATTCCGCAGCTCTATTTCGATCGCTACTCCGACACGCAATCCCTCCCACGCCCCTATTCTGCCCATAGGCGTTTATATATTGTAAAACTGCGACGGGTCAAGTTGCCTCCACGAAGGAGTTCTTAACCTCTCCTCAAGGAACGAACACAACCATTTCTTAATTACGTCCACCTCTTCAAGGTGCGGCTTTACAAATGTGCATGGTTCATACCGCAAAATGTCTACTTTTGGTCCCGGTAGATTTAGATCGTCGGTTCTCGGTAAACTATTAATCTAGATCTTCGGTTTACGATCCATTTTCTACGGCTGGCGCAAAACAATTTGAACCGCGAGGCATCATTCTGCATAGATGCACCTGGACACAGAGTTTATTGAGAGATGTCCAAGAAAACATACAAGGACAAAAGTAGATTAGGCTTTGGCGATTTCGTCATTGATTGTTTACACGTAACTTAGCGTCAGCGTCCATTCTTGGAGCTCGGTTTATATCTGGTTTTATATGAAAATCTTTATGGGAGTTTGTTGGTATTGGGTTGTGGAGAGCTCTCTAAGTTGGTAATTTAGGTGGGTTCTTATCAGGTCATTCTGCATAGATGCAGTCTAGATGCCCTATGTAGACAAGTATTGGAAAATAAGTTATTTTTTACTATTTGAAATAACCTAATTGTGCTCCAGCATTCAATATTTGTTGCCAGGACGCAGCATATCTTGTTAATCATTATCATTTTCAAATATGCAATACTATTCTGAGAACTATCTGAGAATTAGTTATTTAACTTGTATTTGAATATCAGTTCCGTAACTGTGATTATACCTTGTTATACAACTTCCTTTGTGATTACACTTACTGCAGTTTAAGAAATAAAAGGTTTGCTTTAAATCTTCCGATCTCCTGGATCTTCGTGTCGTTGGCAGTCATTAAAAATACGTTAATTTTTATGTACTTAGTGATGATAGTTCATTTTGTTTTGAATCGATAGCCATTGAAATTGGCGCTAGAAATTTAACGAAGGCTGACTGCAAAATAGGAGTGTGCATTTATTTGCCTTTATGTAGTTGTGGTGGATTTACTACAAATTCGTTGTCCGGTGGTGTTTTGATGACGGTATTGATTCAGACCGATTGTTGTAATTATTCTTTTATGGTGTAGGTTCTTTTGATCTGGATCTATGTTTTCCTATCAAAACAATTGCTTTCCTAATTGGTGCAATTGGTTGACGTTTTTTCACCACCTTCACATCTGTGCTCTTTTAGATGCTATTTCTATGCATGCGTTCAGAAAAAACTAAATAATATTCGATTCTAATGAGATTATATCAGTGAAATTTTTGTTTCGTTCCTATTCCTTACTATCTACCATGAAACATCCTGGATCACGAAGATGCATGGAAAATGTTTCATTAAATTGTTTGCTACAACTATTAGCCTCTCAGCGATAATGATAATTTTTCGTCATTTTAATCATATGCGATTCTGGTAGATAAGTCTAAGACCTGGAACTAATTATAGTCATTTCTAAATTAAAGATACTATCAAAGAACAAGAAAGCAGAGCTTGGATGGGATTTTTTCAGTTTTCGCGTGTTAAACCGCTTGCCCTCGTGTCAATTTATCGGAACATCTTGTCACGTTAACATTTTCTCGGAACGTGCTCGTATGCAGAAGCTTTGAAGCATTTGCATGCAAACGTACTGCCATAGTTCATCGTCTCTTACGGGGTCAGAATTTTCTCGATTTTGCTTTAAATTAAATTAATTAGAGATTTGAATGGCGCGAGAAATGATGATTTATCCATTTTCAAGTACATACGTATTAGTTGTGGTTTTTTAGGTTCACGATTACGGTAGATTATTAAGGTTGGCCAAATTTCGATATTTATTCTTCTGAAAGTCTTTCGTTTCTATAGCTTTGGGTGTATTTCATATCAGTTGACAACCATGGCAAAATCTGCCGTATCTCGTTACGATCTGGTTGTAAATTTCGCAAATGTCAATGTTTTATTATCAGTGCGATTTTTGACCGACTTCGCCCGAGCGACCAGCAGTCTGGAATTGCGAAATAAAAAGACTCCGTTTGAAGGGAAAGTGAAAAATTATCGAATATGACCCACTTGTTATAACATATTCAACAAAAATATCGATCGGGAAGAGCTCGCTAGCGTTGCGGATTAATATTTATTCGATAATCTGCCGCCGCGATTGTTGTTAAGTCACAGTACATAATTGATTTTACCCGCTGAGCTATTGAAGGCGATTGCAGGTCCGCGGCTATTGCGACCTCCCGCAGCGATAAATTCGTGTAAATCAAAAATCCCGTTTTTCAGGTCGATTTCTTCACTCCGCCCTTTTTGAACTGGGGCCTGGTTTTTCGTTCGATGGGCTGGTTATGAACCGGATTCAGGGGAACCAATCGAGGCACTTGCCCAGGGCGTCGTAGTTCTGAGGCGCTACAGTCTTAAGTTTTTTCAGCAGAAACGTCATAAAAAAGATTGGGCGCTTGTCTATTAGATTTAAAAAGTATTAAAATTGAAAAGTTGAAGAAGTTACCATTATGATAAATTTAGGAGGAAATCAGTTTTCGCTGAATTACGAGTCAAAATTCTGCTTCTATTGCTGGAAAGGAATGTGGAAGTGATTGGGATGGTTGACTCTTGAATTTTTCGACTTCAAAATCATATGTTTAGACCATATCATCCGTATTTTAGAGATTTTCAGGTGTAATTCCTGAGTTGGTTGTATTTCTTCCGGTGTTTTTTGTAGATGATAGACGTGTTCTTGCTTTTACAATATTGACTATTCGGCAGAAGGCAAGGTATCTTGCGAACCTTTGTTTCTATTAGCTTCGTATCTTTGCTTTGTAACATAGTTGACAGGCGTACACGTTTCTGCTGAAATCTTTCGGCTTCTTATCAAATAATAAACGTTGACCAGTTGAAGTATTTTTGATCAAAGGTCAATTGTTATGAGAATTATCTAATTCAGTGATCTCCAGTATTATCTCTCTCTGTATTTGTGTTTGCTGTTAGTTTTCATTAAAAGTGAAGGATTGTTATTTGAGAAATATTTTTGCCTTATGTCATGGGTTCAGACACTTTTTGGATAATTGATCGCTCATTTACAATGCAGGTATAATAGTATTAGTGTAATATCATGGGTGATGATGAATTTGTTCGCAAAGAGGGAAGAGATCTCTGTCATCTCTCGCTAGATGGCTAGGTATCAAGTCACTTTCTATATCTTTGAACACTTATTTCTGTTAACTCGATGGCTTCTTTTAACTCAAAGCAATGGGAGCATTAAAACGCTCGAATAAATTGTCAATGTAATTTATTTGCTTGATTACTAATCCCCAAGCCTCAAGATTCATAACTTTGGATGATAATTGAGCCAGAGATATGTTGCCGCAAAGGATTGTGTAGTTTCATCCACGTTGAGGTTTTATTTTATTAAGCATGCATAAACGAGGGCTTGATTGAAGATGATCGAAAGTACCACTGTCGTATTTAAGGAAAGATAACAGTCGAATGCAAAAAAGCAGCTATTTGCTCTTCTTATCAATGTTATCTTTACTGTACTTGATTTTTCTTTGCATTCCTCGAAATTGCCAAATATTCTTTTTATAAGTCCATTAATTGGATGACATCAAAAATGAAACTCTTCTTTGAATTTGATAAGTGGTGTGAAGGCAGTTGCTTAGCTCTCATTCCCCTTTGTGTAATTTGAAGATTAAGTTAGCTATGAAATATGCCTCCGTTTGAACTATGCTGCTGTTTTACATTATTGTTTAATGGTTTGATTGTTATTATTGATTTCACCTTTCGTCAATTGTGATGGAAATCCTCCAGTTTTTTATCTCTCCTTCAAAAGGATTATATTCCAGCTCTTCTTTAAACTCGGATGTGAGATTTAAACATAAACTATTTTTATTTTGGCAGTCCTCGACTCTTTCCTTGTTTACGTCTGGGTGATAGGAATTTTGTGAGGCCTCTTAACTACTGTACGATTCAGGAGTGGGTGTATCGCTGAATGAAATATTTTTGTGAGGTATAAGCGTCTTAAAGGCCATTTCACGCCTCCACCTCGATGCCGATACATTTATAAATTACGATTATTTATGTGTAAATCATAACATAGTTGCTGATGAATTGTTTATCTGGGTAATACATTCGACTTGTTTTCAGTCTTTCTGAAATTCTGTTTTCTCGATAAGACTTGGATATGTTCGAAGATGTGTTTATCTCCTCCCTTAGCTGAAGAAAAAATGCGATTCCTATAATAATACCAATTTATTAAGTTATATGCGCGATAACCTTTAGCTTACGCGTAGCCTTGTGTCCAAAATCTCGAGATATAACTTGACTATCTATGATTCTGTTACGATTCTGTTAAAAAACCGATACTTCTCTTTTAATTAGTTTATTTTCAATCAAAGTGGAATCATCGAGTAGGAACGATAGAAGGCCACTAAAGAAGCGGTAATATACAGAAAAAAGTTGATTATTGTCATACTTAATTGTAAAGTTATAGTCACCCGTATTTTAGATTTCTTATGTAAAAATGCCTAGGAAACTTTCCGCAGTTGTAGGAAATCTATTGGTATTCTATATAGTATTTAACCTTACTGTAATAGTTGAGAATTCATATATTTTCAGTGAAAAGAAAGATATTTTTATCTAAAATCATAGTTAGAGTATTGTTAAAGTAAAAATATGCCAGTGAAATCTATTTTTCTACAGGAACTGTTCAGTTTCAATAGATATAAAGTATATTTTTCACTAGAGTTAATGGTTTTCTGATTTAGATAACACATCCATAATGTGGTTATGTCAGAAAATTTTAATGGAAAACATGAATTCACCAATTCGATAAATTTGAAATATTCACATTGCTCGAACAATATTTCTCAAATTTTACTTGCTGTTCCCATGTTGGAGTTTCCATAAAGATCCCCTTAGAATACGGGAATAAAAGTTAATGACTTATTTTCAATTTTTTATTTAAAAACATTTCTTAGATATAGTTAAGTTAATGGAGCTCCTACTTCATGCGCAAAATCTTGTAACCTGTTTATTTTGAGAATAAGTAGTTAGCGTATAATTATATGGGAGTAAATTATAAAAGTGACTTTTGAAGTCAAATATAAGAAATGAAACATTAAAACGAATGAAAGATAATGTAAGATCGCCTTAAAAATATAGTTGGAAAGTTACTTTTTCCTGGAAATGAGTACGTTAGACCTTTTTCATACAAGTATCTATTTGGATGTATCTCTTAAGCGAACCGCGATTACTTGTTTGTATTCCGTTTATTTGCCCTTCTTTTGAAAGCTAACTCGATGCTGATTCATATCGACTCTCTTTATTTTCAAATATTTGCTTCCGTGTGCATTTGTTCCGTTTTACCAGAGAGTGGATATGTACTCAAAGTTGGCGATGAAAGTCTGTAATAACATAAAGTCCCCTTCATTTAAAGTTACACAATTTTTGGTAAATGATGAAATTTTCAATCTGCAAGGAAAGACACGTTTTGCTTAAATATCTGTAAGAAGTACGAGGTCGCTGTAAACATTTAAACGGGTTGTTGGTGGGATGGTCATTTTGATCCAAAGAGGCATTATATTGCGTAATTTACTGTTATAATTGACAGAAAAAAATTAATCGGGGAAAAGAGAAATCCGATAAAATAATTGCTGACCGAATTCCTGAAATTGCTCCGGAAGCAATTTAGCGAGCTAACCTTAGTGACAGTCTTTGATATTCTGTAATTTACGAATCTAAATAATAAAATTTCTTCTTCGATGTTAGGAGGCTTTAGCCTCTGAATTCAATTAGATATAGGAAAATACCTTTTTACTTCGATTTAAAATTGGTAATTGATGTGCGAAATATGTTGATGTTAAAAGATCACGCTCGATCTCTTGATCAATATAGATCGGCTCTCTATTTATCGGGAGTCTGAAGTACTATTTGAAGTTGAAAGAGTTGCACAGAAAGTGTAGAAGATTAAGAAACTGCGCTGTAAGAAAATAACTTTTAAAGTATCACTTCTTGAATGGATGACTTCAGTTCCAAAACCAACAAGGGGAAGGGAAACAGTCCGTATGGATTGGAATTGATTGAAAGGAATACTCCAGTATTTGTGGAATAATTGTAAAAATGATAGTTTCATACAAACACATCAATTCGATCTTGCGACAGTTGTTCACATTAGATCCAGGAAGGATCGGAAAATGTTGGTAGAAAGTCCTTTTAGGTTTCGATCTGCAGTGAAGCATTCGGAGACGTGGCGGGGACGACATATTGCGGACTATCGGATGAGGATGCGTTTTCGTCTTTTCTAGAAGTAAAATTCACGTTCTGTTTCGGAAGATGTCTGTCGTCTGGAAGTCTTGCGACTTAACTTGCAAATGCCAGAGTTTTGAAATACGTGCACCGGTGCAGCTTGCTCGCTGGCTTCCTTTACATTCATCACCCTTTCCATCCGAGATCCCTTCCAGACATTCTCATTTCTATGGAGGTCTATGTACTATGGAAATCTTCCTTTTTTTACCACGTCCATTATGTTGTATCGAGGAAGTACTGGTAACAGGACATTCTCGACATCTTTGCGGAAATGTATTTTCGATTTCTCCAACAGTCTTCTGTGCATCCGTTGTGATTATTTCGTATTATTCGAAAAGGTTCTAATTGAAAATGTCCTATCATTTTTACATTTCTTACATAGTATGATCATAGGAAAAGTTGTTATTATCTGCTATTTTTATTCCTTAAATGCCGGGTAATATCTGCATAAATCATGGATGATATTTTGACTGGAATTTTTGTCTAAAAATTTTTTATATCACCCCATTTCGCAATTTGTTTGAAAATAACCTTTTTAATCGAAATCCAAATAGGAGATGAGGATCTGCTACTATTTATTACAGATTCTCATTTTTTGTCTTATCGTCATGTACGGGTGTGTGTAATATAATTTTTCATCTATATTTTTTCAGATGTGGCCACAGTCTGAAAAACTAAAGATTGCCAACGGATTAGCTATCGTAAAGAAAGTTATCAAAAGTGACAAAGTTGTCCTTACAAAGATACTCTTTGTTGGCAAAGGCAGTATTTTGAGCTCTGAAATCCATTCTGTGATCTTACGTATCTGTTTTGGATAACTGATTATTTTCATTACCCACCGAATTCTCCTAAAGAATACTGAAACGTATTTATCAGTCGAGTAATCGCTTTTATAGGTCTTATTTTCATTGTTATTTGGAGTAACCAGTTTTGAGGAAGTTTAAATATCACATCTCTTTTAATATGTTCATTTTTCAGTTTCATGTCGCATAGGTCTCATCTCTCAAAACTTCTGTAGTTCTGATTTTCGAGCAGAATTTCTGTTATCGTTCCTCCGTCCCTATCTTATTCCGCAAGGTTACCCGAGGGCACTTAATTGCTCTTCGCGATTTGTAGCAGGATGCGGGCCAGAAGCATTTAACCCAGTTGCGCTCTGGTACAATTAGCTATTTCCGGGTAAAGTTGACGTAAACGTTTTTTTCCTCAAGTATTTCCCATGCCTTTGGTTAGCGATGAAGTTCCATTCGCATGACATTATATTTAGAATTAAGTGCGTTCTTTCTTGAAATGCCAATTTGATATTCCTACTGAAGGGCCGCGTCGTCATTGTCTTAAATGCCAATTATGTAACATATAATGTAAAAAAACTTCCAAAAATCAATTACTTACTTGTTTTCTTTTTACATGGCGTTTCAGTTTTGTCTGTATTTATGGTTGGAACTCGTCGGAGGTTGATAATCATTGTTACTTTTCCATTCTATTGAATCGGACAGTTAACACGTTCACTGCGGATCAATTTCAATCAAAATCAATTCTCAAAAGTTCTCACGAGCTAGGTGCGTTATTATTTGAAAATTCAATATTTGAAAAGTGTTTAATACTAATTTGCACGCCATGTACTTTAACAAATGAAGTATCGAGTATACATCCAAATTATGTTATTCGATTCATTTGATGTAACTTTCTAGCAGTTGAATAATCCCAAATATTTACTCCCCGTTCTAGGAAGAATTCTTTCTCTTGAATTTCCATAGTTATGTATTATTAGGATTGAGGTAAAGGTGTTAACTTTGCACATTGAAGTTGTGCGGCTAAATCCCAAGGAATAACAACTGTGAAAAAACGTTTTTTCACACTTGTTATTCCTTATGTATTATTCATCATCTTATTAGTTATCTTTCAGTATGTTCGATTGGAGCAGTTGTATTATTCATAAAATTTTCAATATCCGGAAAGAGTAAATTTAACCTCATCCTTCAACAGAATTGTGGTAAAAAGCTACTTTACCTTACGCGGATTAAATACGTTCAGTTAAACTGTAATCAAGTCGTTGATACTTCGTTCTAGGTTCTCCTCGTAGTTTCTCAACCATATTCTCATCTATTCTCTCTGTCCGTCTCTCTCTCTTAGTTTCCAATTTTCTTCATCAAATGTTGTGAACAACGATAGGAGAGAAATTTATATGTTGTGTGTGACTAAAACATAGCGAAGCCGTTATTTACATACCTCTTAATCTTTTCCCGTTCCCCATATGATATACCTACGGTTTAGAACTCCTGCTCTAACGTTAGCTCACGATTATGTATTTTCATGACTTAAGTGAACCTCTATTCACTAGAAATGATATTATAAAACTTGCAATCGGAGAAGTACATATTTAATAGATCTTGCTTCTTAGTAGACGTTCCAATGAGGCGCTTTCAAATGTACGAGTTTTGTCCTTCATTAAGCCATGCACGAAGTATGTATTAGCATCATTTGATGAACAGTCTACTGCAAATTAAATGGTATCAATATTTGCTATCGTTTATTTACAGATTGTAGATGACAAATGTTGGTGACTCAGTGAAGGAGTTTCCATTTATTTATATCTAGAAGGCCGCTGGGTGAGAAGCATGGGGAAGCACAGGTCGGATGTAGGAAGCTGTTTGTGTGACTTGGTGACACTATTTTTGTAGCCTTCCTTAGAGATGTACAATTTGGCGCGCCTCATAGTGCAACCGCTTTCGGTCAGGCCAGACTTCCAGAGGAATGGATAAACCCTCGAATTGTTTTGTTTCCTCGTTTCTGTCGGTATTTGTTACATTCTTAAGCCTCTTAAGACTTATAAATGTTGCTTTATAAAGTAATAAATTCTTCGTTTCGTGGAACGAAATCAATCTTATTCACAGGTTACAGTTGCTGAATCAACTTGTAGAACAACTAGAACGAGGGATCTGTTTTCTCAGATTGATTGTCGTAGGTCTTTCCGAGGTTCGAGCGGGTGTGGAATTCTCTCGAAATTCCACTGATTACGAGGAACGAGGTGTTAGCTCTACGGTGATTTTTCGGATCGTTGGAGTTTAAACCTGTCTGTAAAGTATGCGGTTTTAAATCATCAGTAAAAGT
Organism: Ladona fulva; assembly: GCA_000376725.2. Classification (NCBI taxonomy): domain Eukaryota; kingdom Metazoa; phylum Arthropoda; class Insecta; order Odonata; family Libellulidae; genus Ladona; species Ladona fulva. The sequence goes on from KZ308238.1 coordinate 461,216, forward strand.
TAGAGTAAATTTCAGTTATCGTATACAGTTTTAACCACCGAAGCTTTATTATTTACGTTAATAGTTATTCTATATTGAAAGAAGGAATACTTCGAAATTTCTTCGTACTTTTCGTCAACGAGTTGACACTCGTTTACGAAACTAGTTAAATAAAAATTTGCTGGGGGGAATTACGAAGTATTTTTCTTTCAACATGTATGTTGAGTCCCAAGAGGTCACGCTTGGAGGATTAATTTTATTTTAGTTTATTCATGCCCGAAGCATTTCGAATGCGTAAACATTCTGAACTTTGTTCCATATATAACCCATTATATACCAGTTAAGAGGGAAGTATATTTGTGGTTCATTGTTAGGAAATTAAATCTTCCTTTTGATAAGCGATAAATGGGAATATCGCGCGATAAAATTTAGTAGAGATTAATTTTATCAAAGAAATCCGTAGATTGATTATCTAAGATACATTTTGGTTGCGAGATTTCGAGTAGGTAGTTTGTTGAAGTATGATTGATCATCTTGTACGTTTAAGTATTTCCGAGATTTTCAGGAAGAAAACCAAGAGCTTGAACGTTGAGCGAATAACAGTGAATGTATTAAAATAAGGGCTCTGATTGTTTGCCGTACGACAATTTAACTACGCGTATCGTAAACGAGGGAAATTGAATGGCTGATATTCTGTTAGTTATCTGAACGACCGTTTTCCATGAGTAACCGTTATATTAATCTTAATAAACGTATATTTTAATGAATATAAATGTAAAAAATGGAGAAAATTAACAAAATTCAGGGTATCTGTAATATTGCTTGTAATAAAAGTGTTGAACTAGTAGGCTACGCGTAGTGTTGGTATAGGACGTAGGACCATAGGGCCATAGTTGTAGCAACCGGCTACGGGGAGCTTAAACTTAGTGACGGGCGAGTTTGGTATCTTATTTAACTATAATAATTGTAAAATTTGAACCATCACCTTGAAAAATTCTATCTATGTCAAATTGATAACTCGAAATTTTTCTCCATTATTTCATGATTAATAATTATCGGGGTGCCAAGTTATTTGGAGAATGTCATGACGTCTACAAGATTGTTTATTTTGATACATTTTTTCTGTGGCTTATAAGTTAAGAAGAAATATTATGTTTAAGTTATAATGTACGAGTATGAAAATAAAATTTAAGGGAACTACGTTTGTAGGCTGTCTTTGCCCAGGACTTCCGGTTATTTTCCGGCCTGTAATTAGTATTAAAAATTTACTTAATGTGACTAAATGTTGCGTATCGAACTATACAAAGGGTAGAAATCAAATGTTAGGCATTTAGAGCAGTCTAAGCTGTCGCAAAAGATTTTGTAGCCAAGATACAGCACAGATTACAATGTTTCATTTTCATTGCCACGAATAAGATGCTTTATGATACCCCGTTTTTTGTTCGAGTTAATAATGGGCCTCATAGAGAGATTATTTTGGAGCAGTGGGACCGATTGCGCATGGCAGCCAGAAGTGGAAGATTGCGGGTTATTAACATTCCGTAAGAGATGTAACTATTGTTGCGTTTATTGCAGTTGACTGATAGTGTAAATTTCGATCGAGCGAACCTCTTAAAGTAACTATTTCCTTCCGGTGGACCAAGGGCAGAGAAGCAGACAGAGAACTTGGCTACGCACACAAGTGTACTTGGCCGAACTTTGAAGCAGGAACATGAATATGTTGGAAGGAGACGTTAAGCGCACGCCGTCCTTAATTGTACGATACGAGGACGCTTCACTTACGGATTTAGGAATTTACGGCGGAGGTATGCTATAAAGTAACGGAAATACATTTCACGCGCCCGTTAATTTTACGAACAAAAGCTTTTATTTCTTCGCGGAGGGTTCGAAATCGCCGGCATAAGAGTTGGAGAAGGCGAAAAGATCGATTCAACGTATAATGGTATACATATACATCGTATACATAGTTCCCTATGACTCTAAGACTTCGTCGGAAGTCTCCAAACTGCAGTAACTTATATATTTTTGTGTGGTCTGGAGGTTCGCTGATTTTTTCTGTCCTTGTGTCCACTTCATAGAGAGAATACCAGGAAGTCTTCAAAAATCGCCATTGAATTAGATGAGGGAATTTTAGGATTACTTTCGATTCTTTTTCAAATTAACTTCATTAATTCATGAATCCTTTCATGAGGATTGATGCGTATCCGGAATTCCGTTTTTACGACTTATTTCTAAAGTTTTCTCACCAGAAATAACACGAAAGGAAATCATTAAATGCATTAAAAATACGTATTTAAAAATTTTTTTTTATCTTTTCCGTTTTCCAGTTTGGTTATACTAGAATAACAAAGGTTCAGCGAAAATACAGACGTTTGAGGAAATGTTACGGTAGTTCGCTATTCGTCAACGATGTTTTTCTTTACTTGGTTTGGGAATCTTTGGAAGAAAATACAAAGTTTGGGAATCGTTGGAAGAAAATGCAAATAATATGTTTAGCTTTCTCTAAAAACTAGAGATATTATGTTCTTGGAAGGCACTCATGCGTTCACCGTGCTGAATTGGCCGATAAGATTCCGCGAGAAAATTAAGGAAACAGTTGATTGGTCTAATCTTCTTAAAAATTATTTTTTTTTGCGAATGACACGCGACGGCCACCGACTAGAAAAATGAATTGATCGATGCTCCACTGCAACGCGTCAGAAGATAACCGCCTGGATATCCTTGTAGATGTTCATTAATTGTAAAATTTATTACTTAAAATCGCAAGATTGCAGAAACTCCTTTCTTTTTCGTCCAACCAAGGTTTGTAGGCCACCACGCAGCTACTTAAACGGCTTTATATTCTCTGTCCAACATCATGAAGACACAATGGATCTCTTATGGCCCCATGCATTTCTTATGGGAGATCGGCGCGCGCTGTTGCCACTTTTGGACAGTTGGCAAAAATTAATTTTTAATACTTTTATCACACAGCAAAAGCAATTCCGCACAGCATGGTGCAATTTAATCAATGTTAAATAATATCGTAATCGAAGGAAAAATAGGAAAGTGATACTTTCGAGAAAATCGGGAATAAGTTGCGGTTTTCTTTGAACCGATATATTTAGGTCTACCTTTCAAGAAACACGGTCTTTCTTTGTATCACTATCTGTCTCATTTTATTCACATTCCACCAATGCTATTACTTTTCCTGTTAAAAATTTTGGAGACAAATGCTGTAGCGAAATCTTTGGGAGTGCCGAGAATTTTCGGCAAAATGCATTGAGAAATGTAGTCGCTAGCTACTTTTCGTTATTTATACGTAGGAAAAAACTTGAAGCGAGAAAGTTTTTGAGAAAACACTGAATTTATTTTCTCTGGAAGTTTTAATCCTCTAACTTTATTGATAACCTTAAAAAACGAATTTATATTTCGAAGGTTACGCAGACCTCGGCGCGCGCGCCATTTACTCCAAGGCGGATATAAATCGATTCGCCTATTTTCCCGATTGCTTGTTATGTTCTCATTAACGTGATCACCAACAAGAATTCTCGTGATTGTACGTACGTAAAAGTTCATTAGACATTTAGTGAACTTTCCGTTTTGTAGTATAAGCGTGTTTAAATAATCACTTTTTAATTAGGTTTGAAATTGCGTTAAATCACCGAAAAGAAAGCGAGGGAGCATATTTTAAGTAAAAAGAATCTTGGAAAAGGAGAAAAAATAACATATGAGGGACTATTGGGCATGTCTTACGAAACGATCTGGCTTACACTAACCTTAGCTGCCGAATACAGATTTACCCCTCGCTCTGGAAAAAACTTTTTCCGCATTTTCTCCCGTATGTCCAAAGTCATCTGTAAACACAGATGTGCTTTTTAAGCTCTTAAGTTCAAGTAATCCTTAGAAGAGTGTAAAGTGGTCCTCTTACGAAAGGCACGTTGGTGAGGCATGTCCTCTCCCGAATAATACAGTTTAGAAGAAATAAATAAACTCGAATAACAGGCCGATACGTGTAAGACACATAATTCACTAAATGATTCGATCCTAACGACATGAAACTAAACGTTAATCAAGAAATAACGAAAATTAAGCGACGCAATATAAAATCAGCAATAGACGAGTATGCTAATGTGCAAGATGTTTTCATTGCAACGTCATCAAATTCATCCTTATTTTTAGAGATTAAATTCCTGTCTTGAAAAACCAAGTCTACACTTTTAGAGGGATAACAGCATGCTCTTTTATATAAAGAAAATCGGAAAGAGTAACGAGAGGGTCTTTTTGTGTAAATGTGAACTGAAAATGTGATTTCCGTTACGACGCCGACATTCATGTTTTAACCCATTAACGACCAAGGTTATAAATAAAGAGTAATTTGCCATATTTAATAAAGACTGAAGACAAAGTTGGTTTTATTTTTAGTAATACCGGTTTTTCTTTTTTAATGTTGTATTGACGTGTTAAATATGAGTACAAAGTATGAATTCTGTAAAGTAATTGTAAACGTAAAACATAATGGCGGGTTTTCGCAACTTTGGTCGAGATTAGTCTTAAGTTCTAAAATTATAGGAGATAAATATATTTTCCTTTGGAAATAAATAAGGGAAGATGTTCAATATATATTATTCTTAAAAAAGAGATCGTTCAGAGAGATAAGAAAATTCACAGCAAATATTAATTGTATAGTAAAATATTTACCTTCCGGTAGGCTCACGAAACGGAAAATTCCACGTTTAAAAATTTATTATGGAATGATAATAATTGTAATGATGATATTTCTTTATTAAAAATTAATACGAGACCGCGACTACAACGTAAGCAGTAAAAACAGTCGAAAATTTGTCTAACATAACAATTTAACATTCAACGATAGTGTTCCTTTTAGCAACTTTGGCCAGAAATGCGTTATTTATCATCAAATGCAAAGTTAGATGCTAAAAATGCTGTTTATAGGAGGTAATTAATATTAAGGCTGACAAATCTGATGTCTAGGCTCACGAGTTTCCCTGTTAAGGAATGTTTCGGTTAACGAACATTTTTGGCTGCTTTTTGGACTTTGCTTACGAATACGAAGCGGCCAACTTATGGTTCGTTGGACGTTCACCCAAGTATGAGCAAAAATTCAGAATTTTCCCAAGCATACCGTCCATTTTTTATTCTTTATCATGAAGTTTTTTCGACAGTGATAACTTGTATTTCAGGATTTAGCGACGTAAGAAAAACATCATTTTGAGCTACCAATACGATTCCGGAGCGAATTATCTTCGTTAGCCGAGCTATCTCTCCGCTTTTTGTAGTGCTCGCGGGTTTTATTTTTGTAAAAACAAACTCGCCGATGGACGAATCCGTTTCGAATTCTGCGATCAGTGTTGTTTGTGACCAGATAGACCTTTTCACTGCTTTTCAAGGAATTCCTGCCAGCCGCCCTCGCATGCTCAGATTTCTCGGGTATACGTCGTTCAAGACGCCATCTGTGACGTCAGACGAGCGAATTTCATGTTAGGCTTTTCAAAATGGATTTCCGAGTCGTGCGATCGGCTTGACGGGGTAAATAACGTGATCGGCTCGGACAGGCAATACACACACTGTACCGGACTGCTTGCCAGCTTTAATGTCTTCCGCGCAAAGAACTCTCCTCCGATTCTTGTCTATCGAATTATTTTCGCCGTCTTGCTCGAACCCTTATTATTTTGTCGTCATGTAACATGATACTCATCTAGGAATTGCTTTTTAAGTTTGCTATGTTTTGTTTTTTGTAGTCATCTTGTAAGGTTATAGAAGTCCTTAAATCGTTGGTGTACATACGAGTGTCGTGGCGGTCGCATGCCTGTCTTGGTAGATCTGTTTATAAAGGACTATCATTTCTGTTTTAGATTATTTTTTTTGGATGCCTAATGCTTTTTAACTTCCCTTTGAGATAATGCCTTAATGCTTGGGCGCAGCCAGGGTATATCAGTTGAGAGAACGAAAATATGCTTACCTTACAGGGTCCGGTATAATCATGCACGAGAGATGTTAAAAGAATATCCTTAGAAAATTTAACTGGATAGAAAACGAGGAGATAGATACGGTTATGCGGCAAGGTAATTGGTTTTCCGAGATTAGGGAACTAGATTTTGTTACCTTTCTTGAATAGTGTAACCTTCAGGGGGGGGGGGAGATTAACCCTGAAAACCCCACCTGTCTGTTCCCGCTGCCTTTGGGTGTCATGTTATGGAATGTTAGTTAATTGTTGACAATCGTATTTTTTGTATTGATGAAACGTAGTAAACAGACACAATGAGCATTTTGCTAAAGTATATTCCTAAATTAATTTCTCTGCTCATCGCTGTCTGAAGCGATTTATTTTTATAACTGAATGATAATGACTTCCTCGTAGCAATCTGGAAATACTGTACCTCTCTCTAATCTGTTTCCTAGTTACTTGTAACTCTGTTTTAATATATTGTGAGTTAATATCTATCTATATCTCATATGTGCATCTTCCTATGCTGAGGTATTCCGTAATTACCTCTACTCACGGAAATCATTGTTTCAAATCGATGTTACGCCAGCATTTAGAAGCTTGTAGCGGGAGAATGCCTTTAGGGCCTATTTTTTTTTTCAATAGTATGAATATCATTTTTCGATCCATTCTCGCTCCTGTCTTTAGCAATGCCCATCTCTGTTGATTTTTATCTTATTTCAGATTTACAATTGTTCCTGTTAATTTCCTCGGTTCATCCATTTTAGTTACATTCCAAGAATGGCAGATTCCTTTTTCTCGTATTCTACATCAATCTTCACGAGCATCTGAAAGTAGTCTAGTCGAATTCATACACGTTTGATCGCGTTCTAGAATCGTAGTTATATCATTTTATCAAGTTTCTAGGCTCACGCTTTCTTACGGATAACCCAAATAATTTGCGAGGAATCCAAATTTCCTGTGAAAAGAATTTTTCTTTCCCAAGCGGGAGCTTCATTGCAGGAAGTGGGTTTCCGCATTTCCTCTTCTGCTTTTGTTTCCTTCCTCTCCGTAAGAGAGATAGAGGTTTGGCTTCTGCTCTTAAAGATAGAGTTACTTTGACCGTGTAGACGCATTATTTTTTATAGTGTTTGTAAATATGCGCAATTTTTCGTATGTCTATGTCCTCTATTAGGTCGCATAGTCGTTTATCTCTCTCACGTTGAATTATGAAAATAATACCCCGAGTATTACAAGTACGATTTGACTGAAGATATCCATAGAGGATTTTGCTTTTCCTTTTGGTTCTCCCCATTACGATCAGTTTAGTAATCTATTATCTGTAATGAATTCTACTTAATTGCATGAGTGCAAAAGATTTTGCAACTTATTCTGTTTGATTTAATTCATTAACATATTATGTAACATTGGTAGGCTTTCTTCTCCACATTTATCGTGTTTTACGAGAAATTATATTTCTTTATTCAACCTCAACCATGAGAAACACGTTCTATAATGAAAGATTTTATAATATACTTCTCAGTTCGCCCTAAAAATTGCGAATATCGTAAACTTACGTACATAACTCCGTTTATGATCAACAGTTTCATCAGTTACAACTTATATTTAATCCAGCTGTAAAATTCAAATAAATCCAGCTGTCCATTTGATAAAACAATCAGACCCTCAGAACTAATAACTTCTCCGGAAAATCGTATGAATGCTGTTCTTTTATTGGGCAAAAGTTATGTCATAGTCAGTATCTTTTTTTAATAAGAATTGTCCTGAAGTTACGATCCCTTTTGGTAGTTAAAAGAAAAGATTTCGTTTTGGTGACTAAAGAACGCAAACTTTCAATCCCCTATAAATAAGTTATAGAATTTGTATTCCATCAAGTTTCAACTTTGGGGTAGCTCATTGCGAAGTTACATATCTACGTTTGAATACAATTATTTTTGCAAGCGTAACGAGAGTGATGACAGCATTTTTTACCATTGAAATCAAGAGTAACCAAGAACTGCTTACTCGCTCAAATTCCTACCATAACTTACGCATTTTTAATTCTATATCGAGCATGAAGCGCTCGAAGTTCCTTTTGTCGTTTCGATTAGAAACCTACGTAATTAATTATATTCTATCGTTTAATATCTGAACGTTTAATGCTTATGTATTTCGTACCAGCGAGAAAAATAATGGAAGATCTCCAAATAGGCTAAATAATTGAGACCTAATTTTAATTTCAAGCGAATGTATCATAAAGGTCTGCAAAAGTTTTTTCTCCCCGGATAGTTAAATAGCAGTATGTAAGTGCAGCGGTACATTCAGGCTCCGGGATAATCAATATATTCAGCTGGCGAAAGAATAACGTGTGGGATTTAATTTTTCCTCATTTCCTCTCTGAAAAACGGGTGTCTGTCCAAGTTTTGGAAGGGACTTAAACGTATTAAAAAACCACTACGGTTATCGTATTTTGCTCGTGACCATTTTATCCGCTTTGTAACCCTGAATTATTATTGCACATTTTCCTTCGAAAAAGACAAGTGGTGATAGGACGTTATAAATTTTACTCTACCATTAAAATAGCGCATCTAATGAAACTAACGACTGGTGTACATATAATTATAATATACGTGGTTAATTATTGAGATGTGCAGTAAGCATTTACGTTTGTATTTTCATAATTCGATACGATGTAAGCTTTCTTTTAGTTAATATTCAAGTTCTAGACACAAGTTGTACCAACTTAGCAATAAGTTTGTTTACTTTTTGACACCCATCTTCTTCTAGATTTTATTTGTACTCGGTGGTTTTATTGGGAAAATTTTACCCATTGGACGATTTGTTGTATTTGTGAAGAGGTTTTTTTTTTAATTTAAGAAGGATTGTATTATTATTCAATAAAAATCGCAAAAGATTGTGTTTAAAAGTTCATTAACAAGTTTGTCATTCGGCATTACTCTTACGTAATGTTCAACTGCGAATCTCTCAGTTATCAACCACATATATGTAATTATATTAGTATTTGTTCTATTTTGAGAAAATTGATCATCTCAGTCGTCAAATGTGGAGGGAGGATTTCGGGGATGGTCTGGGATTTATTCAAATGAGTTCTAAAAATAGCTTGGATGCATGATCACCTCCCTCAGCTGCCCAGTGAAATAGGAAATGTTCCCATTCCGAAGTCGTTCTCGTGCAGTGACAAGTTTGGATTTGCTCCCCTTGGATTCCGAAGGAAATTATGAAACCCATTCTCATTTTATTCATTAAAAATTCTATTTAAAATGATTATGAAATGGGATGGAACCTTTCTTACTTAATATTCGGAGTTAATTGACTTGACGTAGCTTATATCTTTCGGAATCACCGTAATTCTTTCTTCCGAGATAAGTAAGCGGAATTGTGATATGGGCTTGAAGGTCCTCTTAGGGTTCCTCGCTCTTCCTCCCAAAGAATTCAATTTGGAGACACCGAAAAATACGTGGACGTGAATAAATGTTAAAGGTAGCTGTTAAATAATACCTGGAAGTTAATGCTTGGGTTAGTAAATAATTGTTCTAACTAATGCTAAACATACTTACTATCTGAATCCAAAGTTTCACAAAAAGCGAATTTCTAGTAAAATTTCATAATTTTAATCGGAGTGATTGCGAGATTAAAGAGCAAATTATCTTAGGAACAGCAATTCTGCTCTCTCATATTGGTAAAGTATGAGGATAAAGATGGATAGGTCATGAAAATAAATAGCATATCCTTCTTTTTATAGAGAACTAATCGCAGTACAGAATTATAGTTAAAAAAGCTTCGACAGCTGAGGTTATCTCGCACATATGGGCACCCGTCGGAAATCGAAACTGGGTCCGCATTCACCAAGGGCGAACGCGCTACCAGCTCGGTTATCAGGCAGCCGCTAGTTCGTCGCACCGTTATATCGTTGCTCCCTAAATCAATTAGGCTTAAAGGTTTGGAGATTAAATATTGGAATTAAATAGCCTCACATTAGCAATATTTTAGATCTATTTTATCTTACATTCGAAAACCTGCATTACATATGGGCCCTATCATTTTTCGCGTATAGCATTGGCTATGAAAGGATTAACAAACATTTTCTTTTAAAATCTGCAGCAGGCTAATTCGAAAAATCGACGACATAAACACATTTTAGAATCAGGGTTAACACATTTTCATTACTTTCAAAGGAGATATCACGTTTTGAATGAAGCGAATCGTTATGTGAGAGAAATAGATGTCAAACGTGCTATTTGTTTTCAATCCATCTTCTCGTTAATCCTAGGCATTTACGGCCAAATTTACTTTTCACTCTATAATGGATTACAGGAGGAAGTTTCGTTATGATGAAATGAAAATTTTGCTGGAGGATGTAGGACCACGGGGCCTCATTTCGCATCATCATTGCCTAAAATTCTTTAGAGCCGAAATCAAATTTGGTCTGTAATTGGATTCTTTTATCAGCGAAGTTATCTTAGCTCGCAGATTGACGGAAAATATTTTCCTGCTATGAAACGCTAAATGAGATGAGGTAATCGGTGAAGGGGAAATCCCTACGAGATTTTTTGAACGACTTCTCTTATAAGTTGAGATTTTCCGATTAATGATGACGAGGAAATTTTCTTAGATTTTTCCATAGATGTAGATATTATTTGCTCTGTTCCTATTGCTTTTCACTCGGCCGCAGGATCCCATTGCAAATTCCGTCTGAAGATTGAGGGGAAATGTCTGATTAGTTAACGATTTCACCGGCTGAAATCTAAGGCGAGGTTTCGAAACTGAAACTCTTAATGGAGCAAGAAATTGCAGTCTCTCGGTGATCAGAGACGGATTCATCATTAGGCGCTAGAGGGCCAAGAGTATCAGAGTAAATGGGGCCCAAAAACGACGAATGGGTCGTTTTTTTAAGGAAAATAGTCTCTAGTCTCTTTGTGTGGCTTCAGAGAGGTTCTTACGTCTAGGGCCTCTGTCTGCTAAAATCCTCCCGTCAACGATGGCTATTTTCTTCTTCTCTCGCATTTTCTATTTTGTGATAAATGAAAACGAGTTATTTATTGTGTTCTCTTTATTGGAATCGTTTTTCAATAATGTCAACTGGCTGATCTTCAACCTTATATAAACTTGCTGTCTCTAACTTCCATTTAAAAAAATATCTTTTATCATTCCAGCGTGTCTTTTCCCTTTTTTTAGTTGCATTTTATATTTTCAATGTTTGATTCTTCGTATCGGCCTGATGGAATAGTAATACGTACCTCAATCAAAATGTATTTAATATCGATCGGTTGGACCATAACTTGGTGGTATTCCATTACAGAATCGAGTAGTCGAAAATAAATACTGTTACTGCTTGTTTTCAAGACTTAGATCTCTTTTTTTCTCAAAAATTTTCTTCCTTATTTGATCATCAGTGCTTTCTCGTTTTTCAGCATATCTGTCCGCTTTACCAGAACAAATTATTTTTAACAACCACGTTTCTCTCTAATTACTTCACATCCTACTTGATTCCACGAACAATTTTTATTTAACAACCATTTCTTCATCTTCCGTAAAGTTCCTATCGGAAAGTAAGTTGGTGTGTAATTGCGGAGTACGCCGAAGCCTAATAGAGTCAAAGGAAGCTCTTTGGTGCGGTTAGGTTATCTTCTCATTTTCATACGCTCGAGGTTATCTTCTCGTTTCCCCAAGCCACGTCTCTTATCTGACTACGAATCTTTCTGTTACACGAGTGTGGAAATAAAATTTAATTTGCTCTCGGCGTTTTATCTCATTGTCTAAAGATCGCCATTGTACAATCAAAATAAAGCGGACGTGAGGAATGTGGTGGCACAAAGTACGTCTCGTATGGAAAGTGCGATACGGGAGCGAACTATCTCTGGGAAGGTAATAGCCTCGGAATTTCATTCGGCGACTGCAAGCGCCGTTCTTTGAAATGCGGGTAAAAAAGAAAATCTCACGTAAAAATGCGGGAATTTTCTGCACGAAGAATCCGCTGCGGAATTTTCTGAGCCGTTCTCCGATTTTATAGTTCTTGAAACGTTGGTACTTAAACTGCAGTCACTTTAACAGTTGTCTATGTCTGCGTATTTTAACTTCTTTTATTTTACATTTTGAGCGTAAGTGCGAATAAATGTAAATTATAATGGATAAATAAGGTCTACTGATGGTTGTAATAGTCAAACAGAAAGTCACACCAAAATCATAAAAGAAAATTTTTGAGTTTTGTTGATGGTTTTAGTGTGTTTTTAGATTATTTACTGAAAATGCTCTCCTAAAATAAATCCTTATTCGATTTGTGGAATATTATTTTTATTTAGGGTTTTACGGTTAATTTTGCTATCTTCTATTAAAATTGGAGTTTTAATTAAAAATATCAAACACGACATTCAAAGCAAATTAATAAATAATACGTTTTACATTTTGATATAGTTTTTCAATTTTTCATTTGCTGGAAAAGTAATTTTTACCGAAAAATCTTATTCATAAGAAAATAATATCGCATAAATCCTTTCCTTATACGGCTGTTTCGAATTCTCTGATCTTGATGCGTCCATATATCATTCGGTATTGGAATTCCCGCATGAAAAGGTAGGAATCCTGAGAAGTTTCGTATATTTCTTAAGGTTAAGTTCGCGAGTATTTATCGATGGTATTTTTCATTAAATTAAATGAGAAATTATTATTTTCTACGGGCAGAGAAAATATTTAAGGCTAGGGTTCATCCTCAGTATCTCAAGGGTAAGGTTTTTGTAATCTTTCCGGTAAGTGAAAATTAGCCACGGTCTTCGATCTCATAAATTCATCCCGATTTGAGTATGGAGAAATATTTTGATTCAATAATAATAATTTTATTGCGTCACAAGAAATACATTCATTACAAACAGAAACCTTCTGTCCTGATTTGGTGACAATGTCAAACAATTGCTATTAACACCAATAACACACAAAACTTAAGAATATACGAACGTTAAAAAAAATCAATTTCTACAAAAAGTTAAATTATGTTAACATACATTTCTTGATTACTTTACAATTTCACATCATAATTCACTACTATATAAACAAAAATTGATTACAAAATCTCATAATAAACCTTAAAAACATATTTAAATCAAACAATTGCTACTAACACTAATAACACGTAGATCATAAGAACACACAAACTTTTTTTAAATCATCTTTTACAAAAAGATAAATTACGTTAACATACATTTCTTGATTACTTTACAATTTCACATCATGATTCACTACNCAATTATTTTTTACGAATTTACACAACCTTAAAACACCTTTAAATATCAATATGGAAGGAGCATGGTGTGAATCTTTCTGAAAGTAAGAATGGAATCCCTAAATGTCAGTAAATTGATCATGTTACTTTAAACCAATTTGAAAGCGTACGTCTCATCGATTGTGCATATTCTAATCATCTTTTGAAAGTTTCCTGCAAAGATTCAGGGGTCTTAATGGGGAATCAAAGCCGGGGATGGTTTTTGTCAGTTTCGTAAGAGTGTCGAAGTTTAGCAGTTGTCGACTCCAAGTTTGAGAAGCCTTCGACGATGGGGTTGGACTGTTAATGGGCTCTTTGATTGTCGATGGGTTAGCCGTAAAATCCGCAGGATCCTTTGGTCTGTCATTTACCTTTAAATATTAGAGTTGCGGCAAAGAGAGCGTCGTTTTAAAACGATCGCGAATAGAGTCGTATTTTCGCTCGCATTGATTTCTATTTGGAGGTCTGGCCGTGATAGTCTTATCGCAGTCCCCCGCTGCATTTTTGCTTCATCCTCATCCGCTTGTTAACTTTTTTCGATGACCTTATCGGAAAGCTTAAGATGCGCTTGTATGCTTATAGCATTGCATATCAGATTCTTTTTCTCATTCTTCGTTCAAATCAAAGAACATGGTTAAGTGTCCCTAAATTCATTTTAATTATGGGAAAATATTATTCTATTATATTCACTATATAATTAATCTTTAAACATTCTCTGCAAAAAGTGATGGTCAACCCCCGGCGTATTCGCCGCATGTGAGGGATTACATGATAAGTGGCGCATTGCACCCAGAAAAAATTAAGTTGATTACGCATTCACATACAAGGATAACATATTCTGCTTCCGAATTCTATAGAACACATCATTATAGTTTTTAGCGCATAGTNAATATTTTACTGATACATTTAATTGTTATTTATTTATTCAAAACCACCCCCACAAACATCTCTCTATTAGAATATTACGGTGAAGACCCAAAAATTGGACGAACACACACATCAATGCCTTAAATAGAAAAAACCGGGTTAAAACCCAAACCGGGCGTATGTAACCTAGCTTGCTAACAATACCGCTACCGCGGTCTGCGCTGGACGATACCTTTGTATGAATGCCCTATAGAAGTTTTACAACAGTTCGGTTCATTGTGTAAGGTACATTCAGGTTTTTTCCTGTGGTTTGTTGTCCATGTTTTTCGTGGGCGCTTTGCTATCGTAGAATTGCAGTTAAATAGGCGTGAGTTCTTTCCGTCGTAAATCCTGTGAGTGCTTTAGAGAATATCTCTGAAGTGCATACATGTAACTGAACGCTAAATGAAGAGCAGTGAAGATAATCGATTGATAATATATGAAGATTACATGTTATTAGCAGTGAATTATGTCGCAGTTATCTGGGCGATTACGTTTGTGGAACCGCGTGACTGGAGATAGTCGCGAATTTATTGGAATAATAAAGCCGGAGCATGCAATTAATGGAATTGATGGGGTCAAAGTTTTCTAAAATCGAAGGATGTTGTAACGCATTTCTTCGTTCTAAATATCAAGTGCGGATCCAGATGCTTGTTATGGCGGGGAGTTTAAGACAGTTTTCATGTGAACTCGTCTCCAATGAACTTTAAAACACAATTTTAATGTGATACTTGCATTAGCCGTGTCATATTCGTAGAAACACTTCATTATCAGAATCTAGTTCAAGATCTTCATCCAATACTAATCAAATTGCTACGAAGTCATCAACGTGGTGGTTCGCTCTCTCCTTGGATCCGCAATATTAAATATGCGTAATATTTGGAGGTATTTTTTTCATTTACTAAGGTAATAATCTTATCGTAATTTTCTCCTCGGATCTACTGTTTTAGGTGTTGGTTCCAAAAGTCGGTATTTTAAAATCAATTTTAAAGTTTGTGATCCCCGAACTAGGTCAAAGTAGAGCTTCCAATTAACTCCTCTTTGTAATCCCTCGTTGTTTGGTTAAGTCGTAAAATTTATGATAGCGTTGCCTTTTGTTTTAGTTTTATCGGAATAGCTGGAGCAACTGTGTTAGACAGCAATAACAATCGGATGCTGTTTTCGTAGCAGTAGAATTTTCCTCGAAATTGGGGATTTTCATCATGAGTTTCTACTTTTGTTATCGTGGAAACTCTGTCATTACAGTACAGACGACCAAAATTAATCAATGCTGGCGATGCATTGATTAATCGTTGGAGAGGTGGAACTTCTCCATCATTAGTTCAAAGAAAACACAATCTAACTCCGTTCACAGAAAATATATTTGAAAAAATACACTTTTTCTGTGGATGGAGTCGGATTGTTTTTTCTTTGAACTAATCACAGAAGACCTGTTATCCTACACCTGGTTTCCAACAGGAACATCAAAAATTCTTAGCGTGAATGTTTTCGGTTTTATCGGTAAATATTGGGTACGAAGTGATTGGTTATGTACGAGGTAATTCTTTTGGCAACGAGCTATAATTATGTCAATAAAATTCATTTGAGTTGCTTCTGGTGGTTCAAGATTCTGGGAAGCTTTATTGGAAGAATATTTCTAAAAAACAAACGTGGTTTTGTCATTCTTTCATAAGATATGTGTATAATTTTTTCCTCCCTGTTAATCTTTGATTGGATTTAGTAGAAAGATCATTTCAGATGTATCTATCAAAGATTTGAAAGTAAATCTTTTCCTGGATTCGGATGCCGTCGAACGTATTATTTAAATTAGATTTTAGAAGAGTTATAACAATGAACTGGGACGGTAAAATTTACGAAAATTCATACTTGGATTTATACCCAGAGATAACAAACGTAGATATCCAGCCGCAGAACTAATCTATGTCTGGAATCTCACCCGGTTGTAGTTAAGGATGTACGCATCCGAAACCCGCAATGCCGTACTTACGCTGTTGTCGGCGGTGTAAATGGCCAGAGAATCCGAAGGGGTAACATTAAACCGTAGGAGGCATTTCGCGTTTAAGTTGATAACGTGCAATGCCGAAAAATCAATATCCTGCTCCGTGGCGGCGATACGACGACAGCGTCGCCCAAACGTCATGTCGTACCCCCTTTCGGAGCGCGTCGTCGCTTAGCAGCTTCTTTGCGATCGTCGTAAGCGGAAGTATATGTCTAGGCGTAAATAATACGGCCTAACGGTTACTACGATCGCCTCATTGCCGTGGTTACCGTGCTTTTGCCGTGCGTGCTTCCGCGTGTTAGCTCCTCCAGAGGTGTTCGCACCATGTGAAACAAAGGGATTGCAGCTATCGATCGTTCATTAGGCGAATTGGGTCGCCCTTCGTATTTTTGGGGCTTCGCGATGGCAACTCTTTCCGACCTTATGTAATTCCATTTCCGATGAGAATCGAACGGCGCGACCTTTTTCATAATTGCCGCCTTTTCTAATGGGTCTCGGGTCACTGCCTTTGGACGGTCCTTCTTCTCCCTTACTTTCCAATATTTTGGTTTTGTTGCTGAATTTGAACCTCTCATCTTTATACTTTTCTTATGCTTTCATTTAGAATTCTTTATGTTGCAAATTACCACTAGGCACATAATTTATGTTACTGTTAGTAAAGGAAGGAAAGCTAAGTAAATAATCATGCTGGTCAGAAACGCTGGAATAAGTCGCCATATGTGATTAATGTTCTTTTTCGGAAGGTGCATAAAAAAAGGTTAGACCAGGGGTTGCATCCAAAAATACCAATTTATTTTTGAGAATTTCGCTAGATGCACCCCGAAAAGTACCTAAAAGTCACTAAACTTAGAATAGAAGAAAAAAATATCTCTAAAAAGTATATTTTTTCCCCGCAAACAATCTTGTTTTGTTTATTTTGTGTGTCAACCCCCGGCGTATTCGCCGCATGTGAAGGATTACATGATAAGTGGCGCATTGCACCCAGAAAAAATTAAGTTGATTACGCATTCACATACAAGGATAACATATTCTGCTTCCGAATTCTATAGAACACATCATTATAGTTTTTAGCGCATAGTTATGGTTTGTCAAATAATAACAATAATATGGTTTGTCAAAATGGTGTGTTAAATAAAAGTGAAATGATTGACGCGTGAACTTTGAAGGGTTGTAAAAGTCCTGTTTATTTATTTATTTAATAATATGTAAATATCATGCCCATAATTACAATTTAAAATGAAGCATAAAAGTATANTTTTGTGTTTTAAAATTTTTCTTTGCATTTTTTAATAGTCAATACCAATATATAATAGTATGATACGAGGTTAGGTGGAAGAAATGCCCACTTGGGCCTAAACTCGCCAATAAAGGGTCAAATGATAATAATAGAGTGAGAGGTGTCGCTAAAACAGAATGAAAATCACTAATAGGAGAAAATTGTCGCTATATTTGGCGACAAAATCGCTATATTGGCGATCGGAACCTTTTTCCATCGGAAGGTTAAATCGATCATAGACCTAACTTAGGTGATGTATTTAAGCAGGTTATTAATCGATCTGCGTCTAAATTGGTCATAAGATATCTAATGGATAATGTAAGTTGAATGTTTTACATTTTATTTTCCCTTGGAGTAAGAAACCGGTTGAGGTACAAATTAATTTTAATATCTGACATGAGTTTGCTTCGAGGAATGGAGGAAAGGTCGCAGAATCTCCATCTCTCGGTAAGGCGAACAGCAGGAGCTAAGAAATCTATGGAATCGTAGTGTTCGCTGTGAAGCGGAGAGAGACGGGTTATGAAGAGCCTTGAAATAGATTCAGGAAAAATGGTGCATGGGTGTGAAAAGTTGGCCCTAAGAAAGAGGAAATGTTGGGTTAATAGGAAAACGAGCGAGGAAGTGGTTGAAGAGGGTTTAATTTACGAAATTTCACGAAGAGTCAGAATCGGATGTTGGATGGGTTTTTATACTGATTCAGAACTATATTTAGAGATTTCACGCTAAATAAATTGCGGTTTGTAAAATTTTGAAATAGGTCTAAAAATTCTCCGAAAACTTCATTTAGCCCGCAAACGAGAAATCATTTTCCTTAAATTTTATTTTCCTTCAGCTTTTTCTTATGTAATCTTTCACTTCTCTTGAAAAACTGAAATAACTTTGTTACTCAACACGGAAAATTCTAAGGAAATGGGAATTAAAACAGCCGATTCCCACTAGAGGAAGTTTCTTCCATGATTCAATTTAAACTTTTTCCTCTGAAGGAAATAACTCGATATGTTTATTTACTTTTCCTTTTTCTGAGTCATACACCGGGGAATCCAACAACTAGAGGGTGGAGAGTGAGCAAACTTTTATTTTTATATATCTTCTTTAACTTAACGACGAGGAATCTCCAGACGTGACGGAAGCCATTGAGTGTTAAAGATTATTAGAATTTTTTCGTTCTTAAATGTAAGGGAGTACTTACGTTAACTGCCTTAATTCCTGCCTATGGTGCTTATGCACCTGATTATAAGTATTCCAATTTTGTTCGGTTCATTGAGGGGAGAAATCGCCCTTCTAGTCCGTTTCTAACTACATAATCGGCACCATATTTAGGCACCTCTCCGGTTTGAACTCAATTCATTTTAAACGGCGGAAGTTCTTTACGGGAGGAGAAATGAACACTATTTACGCAGGTGCATTTGGTGCTTTTCCATTTGAAGGAAAAAAACATTTTGGAATGTGTCCTAATCAAACTTTTAAAAGATCACATTGTATTCAGCTATCCGCGAGTAGCAGGGGGTACACGTCTTTCAAAATCATCTCTGAGTGTGTTAAAATCTCGAATTGTTTTCATATACGATGAACTTTTGCATTCGTTGGCCCTATCTATTTTCATCATTTTTCTCAGGTTATCTGGAAACTTTATTTAGTAGCATAACATCTTCCACGTTATTCTAGAGGTTATTTTCTTTGAATTTTGTTTTGTAAAGTGTGGAACTCACACCCTCTAACAATGTTCCCCAATCTTTATGTCCCATTTTTCCGATTTCTTTCATTCCCTAAACAACCAGCTTCTGCCGAGGCGCGAAAAATTTGTGCTTCTAATCATCTAATTTTACATTTTTGAACTCTTAGTTTACAGATGATTGACAGTGGAAATCTCGGAAGATTTTCATAATTTAGGAAGCAAAATATTTGGAAATAGGTTAAACGAATAAAATGAAACGATTTCTACCTGATTACCACCTAATTGGCTCGAAAAGCCCATCGGTTGCAAAACACTGCATTGACGAACCCCAAGATATATTGAGAAGCACGTTTCTAAGCCTTGTGACAGTTCCTTCCTCGTTCAGGTATTATCTCTTGTAATTATTTCCATCAGTATCCCGTTTCCCTTATCTTCCTACATCTGTTTAAGTCTGATGAAAATTCTTTTATCTTATTTTAGCCTATTATTTAGCTCGTTTTAAAAACGGATTCCCAGCTCGGTTGTCTGTCGCTCGCGTTGGCCCTGAAAACGACGAAAACAGTATTTTTCGCCGGTGACGTCACTGCCGTGGTTCAAATGCACACGTCAAAGGAGTCTCTTATTCGGGATCGTTGTCCGATTTTCTGCGTGGCCGCTTGTTTTAAAGGGTTCTGCACTTGAACTCGTTTGCGCCGGAAATTATCAGGGACAGCAGTTAGCGGTTGTGACAATGCATCATTGTTGCGTATTCATCAGTGTAGCGCTCAGTGGTTCGACAAACGCCTAGTGTTTTTAGCGGTACGTTGATCGGTTGAATTCATGGTCGAATATGTTACTCATACAATGAGCCTGCCTTGACATGGTCGTTCGTGAAATATCGGACGTAAAGAAAAACGTTTTCGTGTAATGTTCGTATGCCTTTATTTACGCTCAGTTATCTCCCGATTTAACGTTTTGTGCGGAACCCTGACGATTTTAATTTGGACGTTAGATGCGGGTGTAATATTCGGTACCTCATAATTCACAAGTAAGTGATGGAATGAACGTTAGAATGAGTTCGGTGTAAGAATGTAAATAGTAATTGCAATACCATGCAAAAAATTGGTTCGTGTATTTAATGATGATCATGATGTCGTTTTTAATATTCGGACATATTTTAGTCAAGGTTGACCGTTCTTACAGTTAATCCCTTACAAAGATACTCATACACACACAAACAACCAATCATGCCCTGACCAGGATTCGAACCCGTGACCTAATTGTTGCAAGGTTAGCACGCTAACCACTACGCCACCGAAGCCGACAATGGATTTTAAGACTACAAAGTCAATGTTTTGGCTGGTTGACATCCCTGTATTCCTGCTGAAACTCTCGTAGCATGGTACAAAATGAGTGGGCAATGTTTTGAATAGGTTGTGTTTTAGTAAGTTTTATGAAGATCACATCAATAAGTTGGCTCATTTCTGTGACAGGTTCTCAGGAAAGTTTTTTCACGCTTGGAAGACAGAAACCGTCTCTAAACCGGTCCAACTCTTGCTAAAAACAGAATCACAGTTCAGGTTTGCGAAATCGAGTAGTTCGGATTTTGTTCGTCTTGAAGTTCTTGGTTACGTTTCTAATCCACGTATGCCGTAATTTCTAATTTTAGTTTTCCTTATGAGGATATTAGTAAACAAGGAAATTAATTCATGGCTTATTGCGTGGCCTTTACAAAAGTACGGCAATTACTACTACTCGACTTCCAGAGTGTAACAGTTATAACAATTTTTTAACCCCTTGGGCCGACAATGACGTTCCATGAAAGTGTGAGTACGGAGTGTCTAGATAGGAAATCTCCCCGTTACGTATATGGTAAGCTTACTACTTACGAGTAAATATTTTGTATTTAATCTATGACCAGATAGGTTCTTACTTCACGCATAAAAATATTATACGACCCTATTACCCCAACTAGCGTCAGTGTATTTGATTGCTCCATGTATAACAAAGAGAATGTGTGATCCTGCGTTATTTTTACGATTTTACCATTTACTGAATTTTGAATAAGAGGAAAGCCGTATGTTTCCCACGTAAGGGTATGAGGTTGATTATATATCATACATTTATGCAGTCGAAAATGTATCTCCGAGATGGGAGAGCACTAGAGTCACATCTGCCCAGAAAAAATTCTCTAAATTTCCCTCAATACATTTCTCATGACTCTTTATTGGCGTAATAAAGGAATTTTATTTCGTTTTTGGAGCATCCCTCAGCTTCTCTGGAATGAAATAGCTGAATAGTTTTATTTTTTGCGGTTTCAAGGAGGTTTGGGAGAAATTATTTGGACGTTTTCAGACTTGTGTTATCCATAAACATTAATTTCTCCTAACCATGGTGTCGGTGTTCGAGAATATTTTGTTTGCTTTTGTCCAGTTAGATCCTCGTTTGTTTGTGACGTCGAAAATTGGAGGAATTATCGCGGAGGAACAAAAGAGATCGACTAGACTATCCGCTTTAAATTTCATTTCGTTTTCCATTTATCGATATGTTCATGTAAACACACAAGTTATCGGAAAGAGATAATCCCATTGAGCCGCCGTCAAAGTTCGGCTTCGCTTATTCTTGCATACAATGGAATAATTATTGTCCTATTCTATAGGATTATTTAAAGTAACTACCGTGCGATTTTATTTTAACTTCACCGCACCCTGCGTGCATGTAAAAACTCACCCAGACCTCGCGATGGTCAGGGTTGCTACGTAAGCTGGTGAAGGAACAACATTAAACGAAACTTTTCCGAATGAGAAAGATGTAGAATAGATATTACATTGCTGAGGATTTTTTATTTTTCGATATAATTAATAATTTAAGTAGTAATTTTGTGTTTACGTGAAAGGATAAATATATTTTGAATATTAATTGTTATATATTTTGAATTCTTACTAAAATATAAATATATTTTGAATATTCAGAACAATCCGAAGCTGTATTTCTTTGGAAATCTCTTTTTTTTCAGAAAAGTGATTCGGCAAGTAAACCCTAAATTTGCATTACTTTACGTGAAATACATAAAATTTAAAAACGCGTGCTGCGCGTGGGTTGCGAGGTAGAGCACAACTTCTGTTAAGACTTTTTCGCTGTAGTAGAATATAATCATTCACATCCTCATACACGATTTTCCTTAAACAACCACTAATGACTATTCAAAAATTGTTCAGTGACGGCTAATAATTATAACTCAGAGTTAAAGGATAGAATTATTCTTAAGAGTATTAAATATTGGCTAGGGGAAGTAACAAAAATGGCCAAACAATAAATTAGCAAATCGCGTAGATGTTGCAATGATTTGTTGACTATTCATGGAATTGTTGAAATTGGCAAAAATGTTCGAACGACGGTTAAAAGGTGGATATGGATTTAAATGTGTAGAATAATGAGAAAACTTAAGTATTTGGTTGATGGTTGGATTCCCTCTAAGCTGCGCGCTTGGACGGCCGAATAATACTTTAGCGCCGCCAGGACATCGAACTGTAATACTTCTTGTTCCGGTTCAACGAAAACTGTCGGTTCAGTTCCGGTTTCGCTCCTGCCCGCGTCGAACCGGTTCGAACTTTTTTTTTGCTCCAGTCATTGTTTCTTAATATTCTTCCGAAAGCTTCTTATATTATTGCTAGCTTTCGTTATTTACATTGCATTATATTAAGTTTTAAAATAAAAATCAGTTAGTCAATAGCCAGTCGGTCTAGTTACACGTGATCAGCAAACCTTCCTCCGATTACACACAGGAAAATATGCATTGTAGGGAATCGAAAATCGGAACGGAATAGAAATGTTTCGGTTCGTGTTCGGTGTTAGCAAAAAAAACGATTTTTTTTCTACTTTCGGCTCAGCCGAGTGCAGCCCAAGTAATTTATCCAGCGCTCACTAATTATTGAAAAATTTGAAAGTCTTGAGCTTAAGCTTTTATAAAGGAATTGATGATTTGTCATATTAAGAAGTTTGTGAAGTTACACGGTTAATTTTGACATTTTTATAACAAATTAGAAAAATCACAATTTAAAAATCTTCCTTGGCATTAACATAGGTCCGTGAACTAAGTGTCCGCGGCAATTTTCTTGCAACTCTAAGATGGGAAAAATTAGAGGAACAATGGTTGATGGGGGCTGAAGATTAAAAATCTGTAATTTGTGAAGAATTCAGCATTTTCCCTAATTCTGGTGTCATAATCGCCGAGATTCGACGGACGACGCATACGCGAAGCGACGCAAGCGGAACGAGTTTCCTCAATCGATTGGAGACTTACGTGCTAAACGACTCATAGCTGGGCGTTACCCTAAATGTTGCTGCGAGTGCGGCGATCGATCCTCCATTCCTTCTCTTATTATTTTTATTACGCAGACCCTGCGCCAGGAAATTTCGTTATTATGCCTCTTCCAAGATCACTTTGGCACTGAACGTTCACTTTCCTAGCGCCTTCGTATTTTCTCGATTATGTTTAATAATTTGTCACGAATGAATTTCGCAATATTATCACAGGGTAATTCAAGGTAAGAGATTTATGTTGTTAAGTTTCTTATTGCGTGAGCTTGCTTTTTAGCGTTGTCAGCTAACAGTTTGCCTGTAAAATATTTAAAACTTCGTAAGTTTATACGACTTCTATCTATGTCTTGATTCATTAATTAGATGAATCTTCTGTTGTGTTCAAGTTCAACTTAGTCGAAAGGTGCCATATCAAGAAGGAAAACAACCTTTATAACCAGATATATTTAGGCACCTGAAGATATCTGAACTTTAAGACAATACTTGTCGCAATAAACATTTTCTGTGAAAATTACGGGATTGTTTTCTTCCTGAATCAAGATATATCGTCTTCAATACCCATTACATGGAATTTATCAGGATTAGTAACATTTCGCCAATGTTTGTTAGATTATTAGTTATTTAACGTAATAATTCTTCTTAATTTTTATACCATAACCTCGTACCCATTTCTGTGAGGTTTCAAAATTCATTTCTAATCATTAGCAACATTAGTCTGAGGTCTGATATTATAATATATACTGAAAATGGACTTAAACTAAAGTACACTGTAGGGAACGATATTATTATGGTTTATAATAGTTTACATTTTATTTTACATAATTTACATGCTATTACATCACATATATAGTAGATTAACTATAATCGTCATTTTAACTCTAACAAATCGTTATATTACCGGGACGGAAAGTGAACAATAGTTTAGGTCCATTTTAAGGCCTAAATCTAACGAAGACGGTTATAAGTTGCTCTAGCAATCATGCAAATACATTTTCCTGAAGCTAATCAGTAATGGTCTATACTTTTTTATGAAAATTTGCATAAAACTAAAATGTGTGGTAGAATTTTATGGAGCTGTTGCATATTTTGAAATGTAAATGCAAGCACTTGCTAACGTACTTTGGGATAATTATTTCTAAAAATAAATTAATTCCCCTGAAATGAACTCACTGAACCTTGCAGGTCATATTTTCGTGTTTCTTCTAGAGGAATGAAACATCCCTTAAAATGGAAAAATAATTAAATTTCCTTAAAGGTATGCCAAGGAAATAATTATCTTCGAGTACAAGACATGGTCGAATAATCGTTTGATGAACTATTTTGTCGGGGTATATTTTTTGCAAGATATGTGAGGTTGTTTATGGTAGGTAGTAAAACGATCGTTATGATGAATATTTCGCGGTTCTTGGACAGGCACGTGCACGCATGGGTATTGGTTGAGTTACCAATTAAAGTTAAACGATTAGAATTGATTGGGAAACATTGCTTAGTTTGTTAAAGTTGTGGTCGTTCCTCCACGGAGGTAAAGGTTGAGGAAACTGGGGAGCTTGGAGTATTGATTCCTTGGTACTGGGGGAAATTTTGGACCTTAATCCATATAAAACTTCGTGGTCCATAGAGGTCTAAATCTACATTAACATCATGAGTATCTGCGTGTTTCATGGGTAAATACCTAGAGAAAGATCTATTTTTAAAATAGTTGTTGAGGAGAGCTTGCGCTATTTTTCCAAATATTACAATAGCGTTCGTCTTTCTTGCATTTATGCACTGCATTTATGACAGAAGTAGCAGAAAGGTCGCATAATAATTATTATTTCTTTGGGGAACGTACTTAATTCCACAATCGGAATCAAGATTCCTATCATCTTTCTTAAAATAATATTTATCTTTGCCGTCGCATCTTAGTAATTCAGCGTATCGCCGTTCTATTTAAGTAACTTTTAGCAAATTGGGCCACCTTACATTGCACTTTCCGTAGTCCTCCAATGCAGGTGTCATCCGCAGAATCTCATGTAGTAACTGTATATTCTAGGCAAAGCTAAGTAGCACCGTTCCATTACCTTTATATCGCACCCACCGATCATATGTTTCAGAAATCGCTTTTTTTAATTGCTTTATCCGTCTCCTCGGAATATCCTTTGGGGATATCCGTATCGGAAGTTTGAGAGATTACTTTGATGTGTTTTTTACCCCCTCGATGGAGCAAATGCACCCCCAGCATCTTTGCAAGCGGACGAGCTGTATTCGCTGCATCCGAGATGGTCGTCCGTAAAATCCATGAAATCGCGAGCACGACTTGAAGGATGAGAGAGAATGCGAAATTGAAATTCGGTCTTTGCGGCGGGGAAGTCGTCATCTCCGTGGTCGCTGAGAGAGAGAGAGAGGCTGCGGGGATCCGGGGGCAGGATCTCCTGGATCCAGGGCTTCGAGCGACCCGGGACGTTCAAGGAGAAAGGATGATTTTTTTAAACCCCAACTCATCTGAAATGCGGCGCAAGTGAAACGAGCGGAACCGAAAAAGGGAAAGAAACGAGATAGGAACATCCCATAAAACTACCGCCAGCTCCCACTCTCTGATATTAAGGGAAGGAAGACACGTCAGTTAAATTAATTCACTTGCATAAATCGTCACGTTTGTTTTAACTAAAGATCATTTCTAAAAGCAAACGCAGGTCGTATCGCAATTAAATTTCGTATTTGATCAAAAGTTGAAACGAAAAGACAAACGTTCTTGTTTAATCCTGGTGGCTTTCTGTGTAGATAAGCCTTCCTGATTATCTCGCCCTAGACGGTAAAATATTTGTGCAGCCTCAGAGTACAATTTCTCACTTCTTTTATCGTGTAGATATTTAATATCGCAAGGAAGCGTCCTTGTTAGTTTTTCTCTCGGAAGTCCTTTCTGGTTTCGTTGTTCAGTCTTCTGAACGCTAAAATCTTGCATTCTCATGTGTGACATGCGGATGAATGCGAAATTATCAAAGCAAAAGAAAGGAACCAGAAGAATTATTTTCTACAGGAAGGCGAGGAGAACTGTTTTACTACTTGTTCAGTCATTTCTTTCTGTTATCGCCGCGTTGCGTCAAGCGAGGGATATCTGAAATTCCCATTACAGGTGATGTAGCATACTTAATACTGGTGCGTAAACATCACTATAGTATCAACCTTTGTGAACGTAGAGTATGCGCCATGTTTTGGTATTACCTTCAGGATCTGCCGCTATACATGCTCTGCTATCAATAATCTCGCAAACTTAAAGGTAAGATTTCGGGTGGCCAAAGACTTCAATCAAAATCCATCGTAATCTCAGATTTTTATTGGGAGTTGTTCTGGAAGTTAAAGAGCGATAAGTAATAAAATACGCGTTGAGCTGTATAGAGGTCTGTGGAGGTAATGGCATTTTTATTACATTCTTACCCAGTTGCCAACGTATAAACGGGGAAATATTGTTCCACCTCGGTACTACTCATATTTTCCATCTTGCGGCTGTGTGTGTATCATTTTTTACGTGCGATGAAATGGTAGACCTTTTTCGATTCAGCGTCATTGCATTCTAACGTCGAGACAACGTGAAACGAAATCGGTAAATTAATCTTGGATTCCTGGAAGCTGAAATTAATCTCGGACAGTAATTGAATTCGTAAATAAAGAGGAAAGAAAGCGTCATGACGCTCCCAACTGTACTTGTACGTCTATGTTGTTAGTAACGGTCCAGGATTATATCTCTGGATAGCCCTCTTAAGTTGCCTTTTTCGGAATTTTGAGTGTAGCGGGTATGTGCCGATCCCTTAACGACCCTGAAGGTCAGGCTTGCAAGTATCCCTGGCGGATCCGGAATATTGATTGATCGTTCTTCTCGTGGCACGACGTAGAAACTTCGAAATTTGATCGAAGGGTACAGCGCTTCATTCCATGCACTCAGCCATGCTGACCTTTCTCAGCGCCCGCAAAGTAACGCGCTGGAAACCCCTCCACATTTTCAAGTATCTCGTCGCAGAGCAGTTTATTAGCCATCCACATTGCAGTCATATTTACCCTTCTCTGAATGTGTATTACACGTACTTACGACTGTAGATGATGCGTCAGGAGTTAGCGATGTTTTGCAAAGTACACATTTCGTTCCTCTTCGTTTGTGACTGTCTTCTTCTAAATTTTGAATTTGAAAAGTTGTGAAGTTTTACTTTATCTGTATAATGATAATTTTCTCCAAACATCCCTGTCATAGGGGAACCTTTGGATTTAAATGCGACATTTATCGTACGGCTCCAGTGTGTAGGCGACGAAACGTTATGCACTCTCGTTGGTAAATGAACGATAGCATCAAAATGTCATCCTTCCTTACCAATGTTACATTAGATTAATCACTTTTCTAACATCTCTTGCGGAGATTCTATGAAATTGGGTTCCTTCAAGTAATCTGCTTTGAGTAACCAAGCCCCATTCTGCTAATTTACGATTTAGATTAAGAAAATCGGCAATATACGAAGCATCGGTTATTTTTCTTGATGTCCAGAAAAAATTAATCTCATTTTCGATTGCCTCGTTTCCTAATATCTTTGTCCTGCTAATAAATTTTAAACCGAGTTAGTCAACCAAGCTATCGTTTATCAATTAAAGTAACTACAGCTTGAAACTTGGGTTCTCGGATAGCCAAGTGGGCAACGCATTCGACTTCGGCGAAAGCGGTTCCGGGTTCGATTCCCTGTGGGGGCTCACGTGCGAAATTACCTCAGCTGTCGAAGGTCTTTTAATATACTACTACAACTTGAAACTGTTAAAACATTTAAAGCTGTAATTAGGTTTAATTCATATTGATCGTGGTTGTTTTTTTAAAGGAGTGAGTTGTAATTAATGTTGTGTTAGACCGACTTCTTTTACTCAAGAGATTTATATCCATTCTGTTTCTTAATCATCGGGTTATCGGAATTCTCATCATAAAAATGTTAGTTCGGTAACTCAGTTGAAAAAAACATTCTTGTGATGTTATCTATGATATTGATTGGTAGCTTTGCTTCTCTCGGCACTTATTCAAGGTCTGCCTGGGGGTAAGACGATCTCCCCTTTTATCCTCTAATCTTCATGTCCATTATACGTATTAAAGCTTCCCCAATTATCATCGTATGGGGGAGAAAATGCGACGGATGTGAATTCTCATACATCTTAAGATTGAGACCCAAAGTATAAGGTAGAGAACTCAGTGGAGAGGAGGTGATTGGAAGTAGGTGTAACCGAAGAGGCTCTTAAGGATGTGAAGGGTAGTAGGGAAAACAATACGGAGAAATTGATGCTTGGTATGTACATTGAAGGGTCTTTCGAAGGACGAAAGCGTAACGATGTTTATGAAATATTGCAAGACAGCCATGGACGAGACTTTTTTCCCTCTTCAGTTCGCATCCACAGTAACACTTGACACAGATCCATTAATCCTCCCGCCGCTTTAAGTAAGTTCGAGCGTAACGTCATTAGCAAGGTAAAGGAAACATAGAGCTAATCAAACTCATTGCACGGAAGGGAAGTTTCTGCAAGTGTTTTGCCCTATTTCCCTACATTTGGGCTGTATAGAATAAAACATGTTGATAGAAATATCGTAAAAATGGATTTAGCTACATCATTTTATTCCCTTGTCGTTAGTTAATAATTCTTCTAATTATGAATAATACATTTAGTGATTATTTTAGCTGTAGGGATAAATTCTTAAATTGGACTAGAGACGGAACTATTTTCGTCCTGGGTGTGTCGTATTGTCATCGCAACCTTACGGTAGGTTCGTGTCTTCTAAAATTCTCCGCTCAACGCCATTCCCTTATGATTTATCCCGCCCTTTATATCATCCAGCATCTTTTGTCTTCCCCTCCGCCTTTTCCCTTTCATTCTGTAAACTAAACTTACCTTTCCCATTCTATGCCACGCCCACTTCTCGAAGGCCTTCGATCTTTTGATATCTACTCTCTTACTGTCGACCTTTCTCATTCATGGAGCAGAAATGTTCTTTACGCAAATTTCACGTAATATAGCAAAGCAGTCCTCAGTAAAGATTTTACGAATATTTTCCTGATTTTCTCATCGACCCCTTTCGTCATCAGTTCTCTTCGCCTCGTGGAAACTTCCTTGGCTAATCCATTCATTTTCCAACCACCTCTTTCGTGATGCGCAGCTATTTTATTTCTCCCGGAAAGTCGCTTCCAAAACTGGTGAGCGCTTAACACTCGTCCCTACTTACGCTAGGAAGTACGGAAAGATGAAAGAATAGGGTTCCGCGCCCTTTTATAACATTTTTTACGACCCAGACGTCCGGGCATAACGCGGCAAGATATTGTCTCGACTGTATCACAGTTTTAAAAAGCCGATAAAAATGTTATAGGTAAAAATCGTCGTAATGGCCAGGCAAATGAAGCTGGCGGAGACAATGGGCATACGCCAGAGAAGAGCCGCAGCACTCGACATAGGCTGCACCGGGATGAAAGGGAGAGGTGGGGAGCGGCATATTCCTTCGTGTTCGGATCCATTGGCGCAGCTGCGGAGACACGCGCTGCACCATTCGCTTGCGGCGATGAAAGAGAGGCGTAGACGCTTTTATTCGCCTCTTTCTCCGGGTCACCGCTATGCCGTATTATCGAGTCGCTCGCTTAGAGGGAGGTGTCGCAGGAAGGCGAGAAGCGACCCGATTGCTTTCTGTTTGAATTTGATGCGCGGCCTCGTTAATTAATTGGAGGATTTTGTTTTTTCGAAAAAGTCGCTGCATTATTATGGAGTATCGCAACGTTGCGGATTGTTCTGTCATTTAGAATAAAAGCACCTTTGAATATGTAGGTCGGCGGTGCCCTAGCTCCGCGGTGCGATCTGCCGCATTCCTCCGCGCCTGTTATCCTCTTTCTGTGGGTTTTAATTTTATATATGTGGGGTTAATATAAAGATAATCATTTCGTAATTTGTTTAAAAAAATATTTTTCCGTAACTGCTCCTGTTCGTAGTATTTAATTGTGCACAATTCAGGTGTAGGAATCGATTTCATGGCTAAACGCAGTCAGGAGTAATGGACATAGGGTTTTCTCTGGCGTACCGCAGATTTTCACTTGACAAAGAGTCAAAGTTTGAAGTAAGTTGCATAAATTGCTACTTTTTCCCTATGAATTTTTCACCTCATGAATTAAAAGAGCTTTTGCTACGAGTGATAAACGGACTAGGTGTGCGAGTATTTCATGATATATTAACAGTAACAGTTTAACACTGACACACAATACCTGCTCTGAAAAATTCATAAAATAAATGTATATGCTTTACAAATAACATCAATTTCACGTAGAAGGGACTATAATTAAAACACATTGTAAAAACTTAAATCTTACTTTTAGGATTACGAAAGACAGTTGTGAAATAACTTTTTTCAATGTGCATTTAAAAACTTGAAAATTTTAAACAGATTTATAGTTTTATCGTAGCCCTTATTTGTTTAGCCAAGCTATATAGGTCGGAAAAAATGATCGTTTTACTATAAGTTCTATTTTTCTTATAGTCTTCAAAGCTTGTATAGCCCTTCACAAGATATTATTTTGAACAATCCCAGCAGAATTTTGTAGGCGGTGTCTCAATCGCTAGAGACGGAAACGGAATACTGATTAGATCGTCATAGCCGTGCTTATTTAATCCCAATTAAGTAGGTTAGAGTTAATGAGGCTGAAAGAATGAAGTCCTCTTTAATGAAGTTAAATTATGTCGGCAGATTGGTGAAAAGATTTTTCCTACAGAGGGATCAGTAATGTTTTTATTTTCTCCTTTTGATGATAAGTAAATAGTCCCATCTTGTCTTCCTCTGATTGTGAGTGATTTCGCATCTGTTTATCTTTGAAAAGTTATTCTCACCGGGAAGAACCTGATAAGCGGAGGGAATGGGTGTGATACTCGTATACGCTTGAGAATGGTTTTCTTGTGATATTTGCAGTTGAGGGAGTACTCGTTTTCTGAAGATTAAAAAAATGATTTCGGTGATGAGTAGACTTAGGTCTATACAAAAACATCCGTTGTTCATGTTTAAAGGAGTTATCGGCCTGTGTCCTAAAGCCCAATGTATTGCCTTTAAAGATATGTAAAGCTTTATATGGATATGAGTTATTAAATCTCTAGTTTCTATGATATACTGCGTTTAAACTTTTTCTTTGATAGGACGTCATAGTTTTTAGTCGCAAAAACTGCTTCAAGTGGAAGGATCTATAATAATCTATATTCTGATTTTCGGTGTTGGAACTACCAATTGGATCTCCTCGACTATTTACATCATCACCTTTACAGACATGTATTCAGCCTGGGTAATAACTTAGCCGGCTAGCGTTAGCTCACGTATATGGAAAGAAACTTTCTCGCAGCCTCCCAATACAGATGCTTAGAAACATTTTTTTACCATCTCTATTAAGGGGATGCCCAGGGATAAACGAAATTAGGGGTCTATTACCAATATTTTAAGGTTTCTCCCGCTCGTTTTCCTATGGCCTAGATTCATCTCAACACCCAGTCTTCGCTTTTTTTTGTACAACTGCAAAGGCGGTTCCAGACAGCCATAAAATGTTCAGAAGGCTTTCCTGACCCCCTTCACTTTCTCTTTGTTTCCAAACTCTGGCGGGCTCATGTGTTCCGGCTATTCGAGGGGAATAAGGTCAGTTTCCTCTATCTCACAATTAGCACTGGCAGTGAAGGACCACTCCCTCTTTATGCTTTTGGGCCTACGTTTGGAGGAGGAGGACTTGGATGCCTAGTTGAGAATCGTTTATTTGGGAAATGCATTTCAGTTGATCCACCCTTGTATCTTTTTATTGGTGCTCACAGTTTTCATTCTTCATGGGTGTTGATGTGGTGTTTAAAAAATTCTATTCCCCCTAGTTGGTGTATAATTTAGACATGACATTTCAGAATGCGTTCAAAGTGGACATATTTCTTGAAAAACGTCTTTTAGTGTCCTTGTTGCCGAACGAAAGTGGAAAACGTGAACTATTTGTCGATATAAATTAGTCAAATATTTTCGAATTCGTTTCTATGTCGAAAGTTTTGTGGAAGGTACACATAAGTGGAGTTGTAGTGTTACTAGGGCTGGGTCTATTCGGAGGCATTCTAGAAAAAGTGATTATCTATCAGAAGTAAAATATAAATTGATACTTAGTCACTACCGCTGCGGTGGCGGAGTGGTTAGCGTTCCACCCTCAAAGTCTCCCGTTCGAGTCCCGGCTAGTCAGATTTTTCCGGTTGGGGAATGGCTGTTTGTGTTCGTAAATAATAGTTATTAAAATGGATGTCTTGGGGACCAAATTAAAGAAATAAATGAAAAAAGTAACTTGTTTATTCGAAATGCAATAAAGATGCGGCTGTATGGAACATATGAGATCAAATTAGAATAATAATTATTGGTATTTTATAGCGAGATATACCTATTTGTAATACATAAGGCGTGTGTAATACTGTTTTTTTTTCCTTCGTGGCCCGTATTGTATCCCTAGTCTTCGAAGTCCCTCAGCTATGCATTTTTCATCACCATTGATTGTAACTCGCGGGAAAAAGTTTTTGAGACGTAACGGTCCTCCCATCTCTTTTGCCTGTTTAACATTCATTATTAAATCGACCATGGTAGCGTGGATATAGCTGAACAGCCTTACATCTTCCTTACATCTTCATTGAAAGATCTCTGACTGAACTTATTTAGTAGTCCAACCCAGCTTCATGTCCATGGCATTCTTCTAGTCCTACATGACTTCGTGACAAATTTTATTTTGGAATTTTTCGAGATATAAGTTAACGGAATTAATCTGCTGGTTTTATATCCAGCATTACATTAACATTAAATTTGCCCTGTGTTCCTGAATTTTGTCCTATTTTCCCGGCGAATTGCGATTCTCGCAATCATGGCGTCTGAACTGGACACATTTCAATGATCTATGACCGTATTAAATCGTTGAACAGTAATACCTGCAGAGAAATAATAGCAGGACTCGGCTGGTAATACACTGCAGTTGTAGTGGAGAAAATTATCGCTCTCAGAAATGGGCATGCAAGCTCGCCTTTTCAAATGTAATCGTGCGTAGAAGTGTTTTCCTCGAAAAATTTCAAGGAAGACCAAAAAACTGTCATAACCTGCGTGCCGAGTGGGATCTCGCGTGCCGATGATGGATTAAAAAAAAACGAATTGTGGGAGTGAACGTTTTTCTGCCATTCGAAATCGGGCTGTCGGAATTAATTAATTATTGAATGGACGTGCGATTTCTTAACTCATGGTTAGATTCTTTCTTTTATTCGCCAAAAGATAGTGCATCTATAAACTTTCTCTTCGGTAAGGCTTCGAAGATTATGATGATGATGTAAAAACTATTTCAAATGTTTTGCTTTACTATTGGATACACTGTCTTTCACTAGCAGCTTGCGTGCCTCGTTTTATTCGTCTTTCTTGAATTTCCGCAGCTTTCCAACTGTGAGGTGGATGTAGACATTTCCGATTTTCTGCCTCTACTGGTGCACGAGAAATGCGAATTATTTTTCCATCGCTTAAATATCATTCCCATTTGAATGGCGTGGCGAAGGTCATCAAATTCAGAGCAGAAAACCTTTTGGGTCCTTTTACCTCTAAAGACTCAATATTGTTATTTTGAAAGGAGATTAAGGGAATCGTTGGAGACTTGCAATCTCATCAGAATCAAAAATAAATTTCTTTGGTACTCAGAGAATATTATGATATCATCATCAAACGTTATCCAAACCGAGGTTTGATTTGTTGCAGCTCCCTAAGCCACCGCATCTCCTTCCGGGAGCTTCATTCCCTCGTGATTCTTAACTTTAACAACTTAACCTAGGAATTCCTCTGTTATTTAACTTAGCTTTTTAACCTAGGAATTCCTCTGTTATTTTTTCCTTCCGTCGTTCCATCCGTCATACTGTTTTTAGGAGACAATCGTGTCGTGGCGTGTGCCTGATCAATTTGTCTTCTTTTTACCGACATTTTTCCATTGATTTCTGTCTTTTTTTGCTCTTTTGCTGAATTTTCTCATCTAAGGATAAGAGAGATAAGGATAAGAAAGCAGATAGAATAACATTAGTTACTCCATCTGCTCATTTAATATAATCATCTTTCCATCGCGCCACATCTCCATAGCTGCTGATCTTCTCTAATGCTTTTACGGTCGTTATGTCAGAGGTATAAAAAGGGTGACTCATTCATAGAATTTCTTAATATGCAAACTGATTATGATGTATCTTTCTGAAAAAAGCTGCCTCGTAGTTCAGCAAAAGCAAATGGCTCATTCGAAGTGAACGCATTCCGGATTGGAATCGTGCATACATTTTGTGAAAGAATTCTAGAGGAAATCGTTATTTTATTCTTGGAGAAGAACCTGTTGAAATTACTTGGATGAGATATGCTGACAACTTAAAATATAAATTTATGCGTTTGTCTTCCCCTCAATTTAAACGACATGAGTTTGAAGCATTATCTGCGGGACATGTGGCTTGGGGCTTGCTTGGATCGGTGTGATTGATAGTTTTGTTGGAAGTCAGTCACCATTACCGAAAACCAAACCAACCGACCGAATTCAGCTGGCAGTCACGTTATCCTTCATCTCTGTGATAAACATGGCAACTGGTTGGGTTGATCGATCGATACTGTTATGGAAAATCAATAGTGAATTAAGGTAGGTTACGTTTAAAACTTCGGTACGCTGCAAATGTCGTTAGGCGTGTTTCGTTAATATGCTACTTAGGATCAGGTTTTTGTTTACGAAGAGGTTTATTGCGGCGAATGAATAATTAAGAAGCAAATTCGGAGTGGGTTTGAGACCGCCCTTTTCGAAAGCGGCTCGCATGTAAATGTAAGTGGTACCCTTGTCCAAGGTAATTAAAGAGGTAGATGGTAATGATTGCCTCATTTTTCCTAGAATCATACTCCACTGTGTTTTAATCGAAAAGGAATGTTACATTATTAATATAAGAATATTTATCCCGGATTCTGCAGTTTCATCTACTGAAAAGTGGCATGGCATAACTTTATTTTATGCGGTGGTATATCCAGGAATTGGAATTGATTTAACCACTGTTTTCAGATAATCGCGGATTTAAGAGCAAATTATGTATTTATTTGTAATTACGTTATAATTTGGCCATCTGACCAGGTGGCAACGCTGATGGGGAGTATAACATAAAAGTTAATATTCATATTAATTACCTGGCATTCGCCCATAGTAGGGAGGGAAATCCCTCCAAAACCTCCCGTAGGCAATGCGGGATATATAATTGTGTTATAATCCACGAACAGGTGCATTATAATTATAATTCGGGTTATTTTTGCTTTGCAGTACGCAAATTTTATAAGACAGTATGCATAAAATTTTGGTGCTCAGGGAATTATAAATTATAAATTTTGTTTTCACGTCTCCTTTACGAATCTTTAATATTTAAGGGGTAAAAATCCCTTGCAATTTCAATGAAAACTTTTCAAACGATTGATTTCTTTTGTTTATATTAAACCGTGTTGAATATTATTTATTTTATTGCATGTACCTACATGTATATGGTTTGATCAATCAACCAATCTGCATTCAAGCAATTCAGCCATCAATGCATTTTAAAGGTCTATTTCATCTGTACAAAATATTTATCTATCTAAAATATGGTGATTTGAATATTTAACTTGTTATCAGTTTCCACTGCGTCTGAAGTATTCATTCTCGACTTTGCAAATTAAAAAAAATGTAGGCCATTCTCTGTCACGCGCAAGGGTTTATGGCTGTGCAGTTTTTTGTAGAACGAAAATTATCGGAATCGCTGTAGTTTTGTGAAACTGTTAGTGTTTCTTCTATCGTTATGAATAGCGAAGTTACTAATTTGATGAAATCGTCCTGAAGTTATACTTCCGGGCGAGCGCAGTCTGAAGCAGGGCCTCATTGAGAATATCGACCACAATTCCTACGTGCCTCTCAAGTCAGGCGACGTCCAAATATCTACGGAAGGGTTGAGAACCGCTGGCTTAGTAATCCGCAAAGTTTGAATTAATATGCAAGTGTGCAGTGGAGGAAAGGAGCCTATGAAGCGCTGCATTACCCTCTTGGATGTTCGTAGAATGTATTCGCTGGTGTTAAGTGAGTGGGGCGGATAGGCAAGTGGGAGAGTCGGGCTTATATCTCTCTAAGATCGATTTGCTGCTGGTGCAGCCTGTATGTGTGGACGGGGTACGCGCGCGCGACCTTGTTTGGCGCGTTGACCCTTTCTCTCGACCTTTTGACCTTAAGTTCTTCTTCCTTGTTTTCATCTTCCCTTCCATTTCCACGGCCGGGCTTTTATCGCTCTCAATCTCTTTATGACGAAAGACGACTGGTTTGGCTGTTTATTTTTTTCCGAGATCTTGTTTGATTTTTCTTTTCAGCTCCGCGTGATTTAGTCCTTTTGTATCGGAACGAATTTCTTCTATTTCCGTCCCCTTTTGATGTCCCTTCAGCCGAATTTCAAATGTAGACGTCGAAAAAGATTCACTTTCAATAGCGATTTTGTAGGGGAAAGAGAGGACAGGTTTTGCACGCAGGTATCATTATGTGAGTGTTTTAACGTTTAGCTGATTGATAGGGGGTTAAATGGAATTTGTTGATCGCATAAATGGCTTTGGGGTTGCGTTTTTATCGGTAAATGCGAGGGATGATAACAGTGAAGAGGTAAACAATGAAACCGTAACCAAATGATGGAAATGGTTACGACAATATTGGATTTTGCCGATCATACTAGCCTATCAACGCTCAGGTTGTGGGTTTGAGTCCCGGCTAATTGTTTTTTTCCCTGATTTAAGGCAAGGGAAGCTGTTCATCGCCGTAATTGTTTGTGAAGGGAGTTTTAAATGTGAAAAGTTTAAATTGCTAATCGGCGGTGTAACTATATAGCTAACCCCACGTATGATTAGTCCGGGTTGGAACGTCATACCAATACGAATTACTGTCTAGAGCAATGTTTCCCAAACTTTTTCATGCTACGGCCCCCTTGGATCCATACCATCGCCTCCCAAATATGAAAATCTTCGAAAATTAATGTCTGTAGGCCCATAGCCGAAAAAAGATAAAAGGAAATTAAACACAGCGATGATGATAATATCCACCAAATTACTGCATGGCAATCCTTATATGTTTTATTAATGAATTGATTCCAGTAAAACTCTAGTGAGGAAGAAAGATGATAAGCAAAGGGATAAAATTCTTTTTCGCCTAACGCCCCCTAGATTAGACCAGCGCTCCTAGAGGGGCGGCGTCGCCCACTTTGGGAATCGCTGAACTGAGTCACTTTGGGAATCACTGAGAGTCTTGCAAACGAATTTATTTGTTGCAGCATGTGTCCTGTTTATCGCTAGCCATCAACTATCCCCTGTCTATTCGTAGGAGGGATAATAAATGGTGGAGTGGAAACTTAGGAGATTAAAAGGGCTGTCTGAATGCTAGTGGCAGGTGGAGTTCCTGACTTCGTAAGCAGGAGTCGTGATTAGAATGAGCCTTCGGAACTGATTCATACAACTTTGTGAAGGGATCTAGAAGCTGCTTGAACTTACCGGACGTCTTTGAAATGAAAGGACTCTAAGCTTTCAAATCTCATGATTCCTCGACCCTCAAAATTAATAGCGCTTCTGTAACTAAATATTGTTAAGCACTCCTGAATAACTGGGTCCATTTGGGTATTCGATGTTTTATGGGTTTAACATATCGGAATGCGTTACAGGCCTTTTTTTACGAAATTATTTTATACTCTATAAAATTGGGTCGTATTTTTATCTTGGAAACGTTTTCATATTCGTCAGTGTTTACAGGATACATTGCTCATTCTTCTTAAAAAATAATTTCAATTCGGTTTCAGAACTTTGATGGATTTAGAAATAAATCCATTATCTGTTGCTAGAGTTACTATTTCATTTATATCGGTGCATAGATTTTCTAAATTTCTTAAATTGTAGTTGAAGCAGCAGCAGCTTTCTGATTCCAGTTTCCATATTCCTTTCAACTGTCCATTTACCTCCGATTCCGTCACACGAGTGGACGATTTGTGAAAATCTGCCTTGTTGTCGATGGTCCGCATCCCATACCTTTGTAATCGCTCCCATGTGGCCTTTAATCCATTTAAAAGTCTTTTTCCGAAAGGTCGGCCGCGGCAACGCGACGAAGTAACTTCTTCGGATTGCTGGCGTGCATAGGTCATTCGCTTTGGTGCCACTTCATTAAGAATTCACTGCGTGGGCGTAAGTCCTTCACTTACTGCCACGAGCAATGCTGTCCTCCTATCACTTCTCGGGCTCTTTTGTATATCGTAGAAGAGCATTTGTGAATTGCGATACGAATGGGAGATACCATTGTTGAATTTACAAAGCAAGGGGCGATTTCGATGCAAATCCTAATTGACGCAAAGTACATCTAATACTGCTGGGACACCTAACTCCTTTAGTTCATATTTATTTGCGCTTATTTTCGTATGGTATTATATTTTCGTTTAATGCGTGACCAAAATAGCCGTGTTATGACTATCCAGCACCATTTAGGTTTTTTGTATGAAATAATAAGGTAGAACTACTTAAATGTATACAATGCAACAATAAATACACTCACGACCTAGATTTCATTGCTTAGCAACATCATCAGGTCATCATCATCATCACTTGATGATGTTGCTAAGCAATGAAACCTAGGTCGTGTGCATTTACTGTGGTGTTGTATAGATTAAAGTAGCTCTACCTTCTTATTAATTCTGTTATGGCATACCACCAAATAAAGGCCGAAACCATCAACCTTAGGTTTTTGTTTTTATTGATCTAAGTTCTTGCTTCTATTAAATTTTTAAAAATGTAGTTTTCAGTAAACACTACTTAGCTGTAAGACGCGACTCTCTAAATCGTATTGATGATTTACAGTTTTTCCTAGAATATAATTAGGTAGCGATTACTTCAAAAGAACTTTGGATCAGTAACTGTCACGTCACTGATGAAATCGTTGCAAACTAATATCAAATCAGCAAAGCATATTGTAGCATGAACTACAAAAGAGATTATAAATAAGCTTCATAAAATCCGAAAATATCTATGGATGCAGTTTAGTCGAAGGCTAGGGTCGCGCTATTCCGAACACCGACAATCCAGAAGTTGGGTTTATCTGAACAGAATTTTCGGAAATAAAAAAAAAATTATGTATATTTTTTATGTATAAATTTAATAATATAATAAAATATAGAAATTTAGGGATAAACAGATCAAAATTAGAGTACAAGGAAGAATAAAATAAAAAGAATTAACTAACTTTTACTACGTTAAGGTACAAAACTTTTTGTAGTTGACATAATTTACTCTCTACTGTATAAAATAAAAAAATATGAGCTACGTTAAAATATTAATGACTTCAAATAAA
The DNA here is from genome assembly GCA_000376725.2 of Ladona fulva. Classification (NCBI taxonomy): domain Eukaryota; kingdom Metazoa; phylum Arthropoda; class Insecta; order Odonata; family Libellulidae; genus Ladona; species Ladona fulva. Next base: position 500,931 of record KZ308238.1, read on the forward strand.
ATTAATATGTTACGGGTGGACTTCGTGGAACACCATACGGAGATGGTAAATAAATAAAACGCATGTTCCACAGTAGAGATTTATTATTTCGAACGGTTTCGACTATAGACGGTCATTTTCATTAATGACTTTTATATTTTTCGATACATAATTTCACTACTTCATACCGTATTGTATCAATACAGAAAAATTCACAACCCGAACAGTGCCCAGTCCCAATTAATTCGGATTACTGGCTGGACCCCAATGTATTAGCTGATCTTTCTTCGTAAATAACCGTATATTTTTAATGTTCCTTGAACGAAATCGCTTGGTATTTTGGATTTAATTTCTTAGTTGAACCGCATTTTTTCTTGCTCATCGCTCTTTTGGTCTCTGTTATTGTTTCGACAGGTGGATATCCGAAGTAAGATTAAATTTTAAAAGAATGGTGTTCTTTCCTTTGCCTCAAAATACTGAAACGCATTATCGTAATTGCGAATTCGAGCGGTTACGGAAATTCTTTATCGAAGAGCGTCCTTTCGAAAATCCATGCACTTCTCTTAAACGCAGCCCTTTGAGATGCGTCGGTGTTTTAAGTTGGCGCACTCCTTTCTTTAGCAATTCTAGCGAAAATGTCGCGTGGGATGAGAAAAGAGCGAAGGAGGTTTTCATTTAACCGAAAGGTTTAGTCTATTATGAAATGACATTAGAGAAAATGAGCTCCTCGCCAAGTTAAGGACAAGATTTGGCTCCACTCATTCTCAGTGCCTTATGAGTGGAGAAAGAAGTAAATTGTTAACATTTAAATGAAAGGTTGAAAAATCTGCAAAATTCTCCAGTTGCTTTGAAGTTAAATCGTTTGGTTGAGGGGGTGAAATTGTTGGAAGAATTTGTCCTTAACCTTTAATATCCTTGCTTCCGAAATCGTTCTTTGCTTTATCGTTAACTGGTGAATTTTTCAATATATACCGTAAGAAGGGAATTATTTTGAATCAGATCATGGCAGTTTTATCTAGAATGATCATTGTAACGCCATATTTGATAACAAAATCTTGGCTGCGTGGAAAACCAAAGGTCTTAATACTATTGTATCCGGAAAATAACAATTTATATTGCATTATTGAGTGGATATATGCTTACGAATTTTTTAAATTATTTATCAAAGTTTTTTAACTTTTAAGTTTATATTAGGGCTAGGAAAAATTAACAAAGATGATCTGTAAATAAAATATCAGTTCACAAACGTTCTTACCTCAAGGGAATCTTAATAGCATCTTAGGATGATAATGATCCAGTGAACTAATTTCGATTACATTTCTAAAATAATTTCTATTTATAACTAAAGAGAATAAATTTTGCTGAAACATCACAAGATTAGAAATTCTCCACTGGTAACAAGGGTTAAAAAATCATATGCCCCGAATCGGTTTGGACACCCCTAGGTTATAACTGACTGACCATTGAAATACTTCAGTAAATCGACGTACGATAGTTTTACGAGACATTTTGCTGTTACCACAATCAAAATCCTTCCTCTTGAGGTTGTTTACGTTCCTATCTCGTGTATGTACATCTCGTGCATCTCGTGTACGATGCGAATGTTGTAAAGGCGTTCCAGAGTAGAGTATCAGTTCGATATGGTAGAGATGTCTTAATTTAATGCACTGACCATAGCAATCGCTCTCTTCCTCGTTCGCTCCGCAACAGCGGATGATAAGCGAAGGCTCATGTGTTTAATACAACAATTCGAAGAGTCGCAGGAGGAGGCAAATGAAAGAAAACGCGAGGTGAATACTCGAAGAGCAGCGACGAGTTAAAGCGATTAGGTAACTAGATTGTGGCTCGAGGTCAAGAAATGGGAATTACGCCAATAGTCTTTGCGGAAACGATGTGCGTCACATTATTACTGGGAATGCATCCGATTACACTGTGCGCGAATGCTCGGAAGGCGATGAGCGAAGGAACGTTTAGGGGCTTGCAAAGAGAGATTCATGGATGGCTCGTTAACATAACTGTTATCTCAACTACTTTACCCTGTTACTTTAACGTGTCTAGGGTCTCGAAGAATTTGCATGATATTAAAGAGCATTAGAGCTCTAAATGTGATGCTGATGTTGGGATAACTGTAGTCTAGATATAGTAACCGAGTCTGCAGCTACAGAATTTTATAGCTTGCTACAGTTGATACTTTTTAATGGAACTGGTCGTGTTATGCTTGGATTCTTTGACCCGTGAGGTTTGTGGGTCACTGTTGGGGTTTGTAAGGTTTCATTAGTTGTTAATGCTAAAATGTTAAAAAATGATGAAAATTTTTAATTAGGGATAAGGGTTTCTATTCGGGCGCTCGTTCCAAATTAATTTACTTACATCGAGATACACAAACACATTTGATTAGGTCATAAATTAATTTGTCAATGAATGACAGTTTCAGAAATGAATTGGGGGCCAAACAGTTTACAGAATGATATAATGTTATTTTATTCGCACAGTGAAGGTAAATACAGTTTTATAAACGAATCGCCTGTCCTTGGTCAAGAAATGAGCCGTAAGCCGGTCGCTTATATGAAAACTATGCTATGCTTGATAGATGCCTCTTTCTCATGGTATGTTTTATGAAATCGACGTTGCTCAATTTCTGCAATTCGGGCCGAGTGTACAGTAGAAGAGTAAATTTCGAAGCCTACGAAGGAAATTCTGTTCTACCATATTTTTATAAAACTCTCTTTCTTTGCAACTTGATACGAGTTGGTATCGTATCTAGTAACGTAACATTTCAAAACAAACACTAAGCTGATACCTGACATTGTTGGTGTAATCTCAGCATTGCTAGCTGTGCTCAAAAGCGATTGCTTTGGGCTCAGATAATTTTGAAGGTTGCTTCATAAGCAAGTAAATAGGTTATCGTAGCTTCTTACCTATTCCCGCTTCGTCCTGCGATATTTTACCTGTCCAAACAAAGTTCCCTAAACTTGATATTCTTTAATGCTTTATGAACTCGGCAATGGCGCTTTGGATTTTGTCACCACAGGCTATTTAGGAAACCATGAATTTATCCTTACCTCACACTGTCTTCGTACTCTTTCAACGTAAATGTCGCCTATGTTTCTGCATTTTTCTTGAATTGTTTTGGAAGAGTAATGGGAACGTTATCAGTGTTAACAAGGTACTACATTAAGAATATTTGCTTGAATGAGCATCCTGGATGTCATCACTTGAAGATTCCGACGGTGAAAGGGTTGATTGAGGTCAAGTGTTCCAATCCACATTGACTGTGTGAGTTCTTTGCAGTTCCACTTTCATCTTCATCTTCTGTAGTAGTAGTATTTTTCAGTAGTGCTTCGGCAGGTGAGGTCATTTCGCACATGCGGGCCCTCCACCGGAAATCGAACCCGGGGCTGTTTTCACCAAAGGCGAATGAGCTACCCACTTGACTATCTGGGAGCCCTTTCATCGTATGTGAGAGAGTTGTAGTTTATAATTACAGTAACACAGTAGCAACCCTTTTGTAAAATGAGATAATATAGTCCTTGTTAATAATTATCCTCGATGGCCCACGGTCACTGAAATTCGATGTAAATAGGCCCATCCCTTGCTTTAGTTTGTTACGTTAAAGTTATATCGTCTTGTTAGATTATCTGTAGCCAATTCGCATCGAATATTTTTCGCAGTGAACATTTTTTTTGAACATATAAAACTTTTGTCTTTATGTTTTAACTTGTTTCCAAAAATCAATGCTTTTGTATATTCTAATATTTATTTTTCCCTTTAAAGGTGAGCCAAATCTAATTTTTACAATCTGCTGAGGAAAAACATATTCAGTAAATGTAAATTACTTACATTATACCAATAATTTCTCCTTTTTAGGTGTTTATATAAAATGTCTTGATAATTTAATATGGAAATTAGGTTTGCTATTTGCCCTTATCTACAATAATAAAGTGCTAAATTTCATTTCAATAATAGGTGTAATTCCGTACGTGTCACAACAGATCATCTCCCGTAGTCTATTTAACAATAATGCCAGTGCTAGTCCAAAATAAAACCTGTGAAAATACTATCATCTGGAAATAAGGAAGAGATTTTCCTTTTAATAATATTAGTTTGTTTTATTTTTTTTAGCTCCAGGAGAGAGTTTTGAGAGGGATTGCGTCCGTGGAACTTACTTTTACGATAGGGGGTTACGGATAGAAGCGCTGTGCAGGCACTCCAGGAAGGTTTTAGATGGTTGGAAGATGTCTAAAATGAAACGGAATCCCAACGTCGACAGATGAATACCCGTAGACTATCAGAAATCGATCAGAAACGGACCTCAGTTGTAGAAATACCGAGAGAGCGGGGATTCAAGCGGGAGATAAATGCTGGTTATTTCGCAGTTTCTCAATCCGAACGACTTTTCTTCATTCAATAGTATATAAATTATTTTGAATTATGTATAGTTATCTAGATAAAATGGTAGATGCGGGAATTTTTTAAATTATGTCGTTTTAAATGTAATATTTCTTTTGTGAATGTCATATTTATACATTATTTAAAAAAAGACGAATAATGACTTCGTTAGATATGTTGGAAGTATGCTTCAGTTGGAAGTCTTCTTAGCTTCAGGAATATTCTCTGTATCGTCTTTCTTATTCAAGGACGAATTTTATCGATTCTTAAGATTAAAGGTCTCCCGTGATTTATATTGAAACTGTCGCCTTGAGATTCTCTTTTTTACTTCCAAGTTTCATGTTTGTAATAGTATCTTTTGTGGCTTTGATATAGAAGTGTGGGTATTTGATGATAACCTATCAAAAGACCATTGTATCAGATAGTATGAAACAATCTGTAATACTTTTTACGCTCTGAATGTTTCGGAATCACTATTACAAGATGTACTTCAGTCGCGTTTATTTCCGATTGCGGATTGCCGTATTCATGTTTTTATGAATTTTCTTATATTATATTATGTTATATTAAAATTTTCTAGAAGTAAAGAAGTATTAATGTTACAATTTTTGCTATGTTCTGTGCTGGAAAACTACTATTACTACTACTGAAACTACCAAAACAACAGATTTTATCCTGTTATTCCGACTGTAAAAAAACCCGAGTTTTTAATATTTCCTTGGTGCGATTTAATCTATGTTTCACATTTTGTTCCTTTTTACAGCTACAATAAAATATTTAAAATATTGTTCTTGTTGTCGCTCTATGCATTTTCCCATTTAGAAATTACTATAAATAAACATTCTTAAATGCGTAGGAAACTTCTAATTTAATCCTTTCAAGTAAAGAAATTTAAGTATTCAAAGCATTAGATGGTTAAGTAATCACTAAGTTTATAAGTGAACGAATTATAAGGTCAACTGTTTTCATGGAATCAACCTTTACTTGGTAGTATTCCTTTAAAAAAATCAAAAAATACTCACCGGAAACACTTATAAAATGTTATCAACCACTGTATGTTAGCAACAAAGATGATCTGGAATGTTTATAGTATTGTATCTGGAGTTAGTTTTCGATTTTAAATATCAAACAAACTTTTCCAGAGGTTTGTTTTCCTTGGTCGAAAGCCGATCAGTGAAAGTAGCAATCAAGCATCATTAAAGGAAATTAAGATAATTAACAGTTATTTTTCTTTACAACCTCATGAAATCATGGTTACAGTTTTTCATTTTGTTATCTCGGAACCGCTTCGTTTTTGTAGTTTAGTTTCGTTATCCCTACACTTTCCATCACCGTCTATGACTTTTACCCACTTGATTAAATCGTTGACGCCGAGGTTATTGCTAAAAACAGCGAAGAACTCCCTGACATAGTGATCTTGTACCTTCTCAGGATCTCATTTTTCACGAAGGTAATACTTTCCCTGCGCTCCGCGAACGACGAAAGTAAAAAGGAATTCCAATACCAAAATCCCGTGACGATCTTATTACTCTTTTGGAGATTGTGCTTTTCGGCGTCGCTCCCCAGTCAGCTCGGACACGGAGGGAGATATTATTCTTCTCTCTTGGCCAAATTGAGTGCCCCCTCTCTCTTTCCCGCTATCAAGAAAGGTTATTGCGCCATTCGGCACCTGTCTTGGATGGTCTTTCCCCTTCGTGCACCACAAGTAACGGTTGTCGCGAGGTTATTGACATCTCGCTGACCGCCGCCTCTTTCCCTCTCTCTCTCCTTGCTCCTGTTTTTGCTTTCGGCTGCAGTTGAAAATACCCGTGTGAAATGGACCCGTGTCGTGCTTCTGTAGCCCCCGTCTTCTCATTATCCGGAACTGATTCGCAAAGGAGTTTCGTGTTATTCAGTTAGCAATTCATTGTCGGCCAATGTCGATGTAAGGTGCGAACAAATGATGATATCTCTTTGGCGAGGCTATTTTCACACAATGAACCGCCCTCTATAAGTTAACAAGTTCCTGATGAATTTCGTTTCTAAAAATTAGTATCCGCAAAAGTCGATCTCTTAAATTCAGCCTTAAAATTGGACTGAAAAACTTAACTATTTATTTGGGTATTTACGGTATATACTTTTCCTAGTTTCATCAGTCAAGTATATATAAAGAACTGTATAAAGTTCTGCTTGGAAAATTGAATAGTAAGTTGTTCTTTCGAAAACTTTCCTATAACAATACATACAGTTTTCTGCAAAAAATGTTAACGTATAATAAATGACTTAGTGTTTTGTTACTATTAATAAGAAAAGTATGTTACGATATGTTTTATGTTACGATATATAGTCTAAGAGGTTATTGCTTCCGTCCAGCTCGTGTTTGTAACTTCCAGAAAGAGAAATTAATTAGTCATAAATTAAACCAAAAAATGTATTACTGTAGATGTATTAGTTAATAAGAGGTAAAACGCCTCACTAAAAGAAGGAAAATTTTATTATTATATTATTTAAATAGCATTCATCATCCACGTAGAAGGTGGTGCGTAAAACCCTCGTAAACCTGCGGATCGAAATAGCTAATTGATCTCCAAATAGAAAGCTTTCTTCCTTGCGTTGCTACTTTTCAACATTAAAAGTAAAATCATAGCGCAACATCCCTTTAAAGGGCAACATTATTCGTACTTTCAACATTATTCATATTAAAAAAAGGTACGATTTTTTATTTATAGATTCAGCAAAAGTCGACCCTTAAATATCAGTGTCATTTATTCCATTTAAGTGCTCTTGATTTTGATCTCTGTTGACCATTGGTTCTGGATAACCGTTCAAAATGAGATTTGCCACAACGTAATGCGAAATTTTATCATAAAAATTTCAGAACGCTTTTGGAATCAGATTTTTTTATTTGATCGCCATCGATGGCCGTTTCCACTCAAAAGCTCTTTAATCAATTTTAAGCGCCCTTAATTTTCGAATCTGTATCCCGATATTTTGGAAAATAACTTGACCTAATAACTTCCATAAAAACTTTATTAAAAGTCGATCACTTGCTCTCCAGTTAGTCTTAACACTTCAAAGGGACACCTTTTTTTTAGTTATTTAACATAATCTCTTTCGATGACATTTAACGTAATTTGGTTAATTTTGATAAATTGCTCTACCCTCCGTGAAACATTCCGAGAAGATATTTCAATTTTTATGTTTGTGGGCACGAAGTTTGTAATCCTTCCCGTAACATTTTGCCTGCCGTTTTGTGCGTTTCTCTTCTTTAAAAAGTGGAACCTTATCACGAATAGAGATGGACGGTAGTAGTAGTAGTATTGTTAAAAGTGCTTCGACAGCTTAGGTCATTTCGCACGTTGCCCACTTGGCTATCGGGAGCCCGAGATGGACTGTAGTTTTCTGGATACGTAAAGGGATATTATGATTTCGGTAGTTATTACAGTGTTACATGAAGGTGTTTTGAAATGGTTCAACGTAAGTTGAGCATTCATAAATCCAAGTTCAACCATTATACTGAGGGTAAGCTCACAAGTTAACTTTTCACGCTCATGTATGGTAAATATATAATTGTAAATGACTGTAGGAAACGATGCTACTACTTTCTCTCTCTTTTCTTCTCTTTTACTCTTTTAGTGGTCGTCGTAGAAGTTGAAATAAACAGCTTTTGTCTCAGTTCGGGGGAATTCTTTACTCATTATATTAATGTAATGTTATACGTACTAATTACGCTAATTGTGTGTAAATGGTTTCGAGGTAATTCATTGTTGTAACACATTACGTCATCGTTAGGTGAACGTTAGAAAGAATTAACTCCAAAAAATCGATTTGTTGGTGTCACTTTAATAGGTTGGTTGGTGATTATTTCATAAATGCGTTTGATCAGTAATTTGTAGCAAACCGAAGTAAATTACGTGTTATAAATTATTAATATAGAATTTTACATGTATGAGTAAAAGTAATAAAATGTTGTTGTGAGACTATTTAGACATTTTAGTCATATTTCAATGTTAACGATTTTCTTTTATACCATGGCAGATTCAACATATAAGTTTACTAATACGTCTTTTTCGTAATGTTGTTAAGTAGGAATATTATAGGAATTTCTATTAAATTTAATATCAGATTGAAAGATAATTCATGTATATAAGATATAATGAATGGAAAATAAATCTTTCTGCTCTAAGATTTCCATTTGATATAATTTATTTTGCCATTTATCGATTCTCAGCAAAGAGTGAACTCTTTCTTTAGCAGGCGAATTCCCAAACACCATATTTACTAAATTTGGAACCCATGATTTGTAAATTTCTTGTTTTTTGCCTTCAAGACATGCTGTTCAAGACATCAAAGAATTAAAAAGGCACTCGGTTAATACGTTGAGGATTCTTAAGTGTTCTTTTAAGTTCTTAACTGCCAAAGACTGAATTGAAGCAAGCTTGCGATGTCAATGAAAGCGTAACTATTTAAATTGTAATTATTACCGCTTAAAATATCAGGCGTATGTACCATTTTTTTAAATCAGTCATAATTTACATGCAACGGTGTCGCATAAAAGCGAGGTTCGACGTAATTGAATGAATTAATTTGTCGCTAAAGAGCATAGCTGCCGAATGTTAAGGGCCAATTCAGTGCATGATTGCGTGATTAAAACAATTTTTGAAATTATTTAAGTATTTAACTTTCGGAGCCCCTAAAGCGTAGGGACCTGGCCAAATTACCTCGCTTTGCCCTTTGTTATTGCCAGATCTTATCGTATCCGGTTACGTAGTTTCCTGTTCACATTCATAGCCTTCGAAAAGTCAATAAAATTCCGTTTTTTTCATAACTAGAAGTGGGATCCTGGCCCTTCCAATCCTTTCCTCCTTTAATATTGCTCATTCATTTCGATGAAAGTCTCCATATTTTTTCTTTAGCGCCTTTTTACGCATCCTCTTATTGCTTTCACCATCACGACGCAGCATTTCTCCGTGAAAAAAGGTGCTCTGTAATACCCAGCAGGTTGCTTTGACTCCCACGCGCAACGATATTTGAAAGTGCCTTATTAATTTACACCGCTCATCGTCCTTTGGCGCTGACTCAATGTTTAATAAGCTGGACTAGCATATAACTTGATTTGGGAAATTCCTGTTGCTATGGTCGATTCGACTCTACTGTTGTGGCTCGATTTTGGGAATTCGGGTTTCTAGGAATTTCTTTGCCGCTATACCGGACGGATAACGTAATTGCCGTATGATGAAACTTAATTTTAATTAAATACTGAGGTATATATTCCCTTGATCCTATTACCATCTTGACGGATAGAATTTTATTTGTATTTTGGTACAGGATAAAGAATTATTTAGTGAAGTAGTGAAAGTAAATGAATTCGCTTACTTTTGTCTCGGTCATATTTATGTCTGTGGCGATGTTTGAAAGTTATTGAGGTTTGATTTATGCTTAATAATGTTCTTGTGGTAGAACAAAGAGTGTAGCCCAAATTTTGTGAGAGTACCTTTTGAAAGAATTCCGAAGACAACTTCTCTTGTAATATAAATAAATTCACACGATTACTATTCTTCTTCGTTTTTTATTCATTGATTCTGCACATGAGAATGAATTAATACTGCTATCCAAAAGTTTAATTTTATCTCATTTTTTTAAGTAATGATGAATGCACCAATGACGGGAGAGAAAAGTAGTACAAATTGCACAAACAAGAACGTAGTTACACGAAAATCTGTTGGATATTTTCTTCCTCTAATACGATGTAAACGGCATATTTCTTGCTTAGAGTTTATATTTAATTTCTTCGATGCTGAATGTCGATATACCTCTTTGAATTGCATATCTAAATCGACATTAAAGTTCATGGGTTCATATATCAGGTTCTTTGCTATCACATTTCATTGATTGTTTTTGCCTCATTTTTACATGTTTTTGTTACTATACAATTATATAGCTGTCATCTGAGGGCCTAAATAAAATTGGTGCCAATGTTACGAGAGGTGTAAGATTCAGATTATGGAAAGACGAATTATTAAATAAATTTCTTCTAACCATTCTTATAAATCATTGTGTCACTACCTCCCTTCGTATGATTTTACAATGATGATATGAAATGCCAACTAAGGATATTTAGTGATTCGAGGCACCAATAAAAACCACTCCCACTACTACTATTTAGCGATGGGTAGTGTATGAAACACCTAAACAAGGAAGTTCTTGCTACTTGCAGAGATATTCAGGTTTATTTCAGATTTTCTTTCTTACTTGAAAATACTTTGATGCCTGGAAAGATTTGTAATGAATATCAAAATGATTTTCCACCAGAATTTTTAACCTAATATTTCATTTTAATGTCAAAAAACATTTTATTCCAAATAATTTACGGAGAAAGGAACTTGGATTACAATTAAAAACGTTTTATTGTTTACTTTTTGAAATGAGTTCCAACTCCTTTAGCCGCAACTGAGTTAAGTCGAAAGGAGTTAGAGCTTATTTCTCACTATAAAATCAATAATTCCTCCGTTATCTTACACAATTTTTGAAGGAACTCAAGTAAAAAGATACTGGTGAGAGTTTTCTTTTGTGTTAGTGGGAGCCATCGTTTCATTAATAAATGATGAGATGGCTATGAATGCAGATAAAGGTGCGGTATTGATTATTTTAAAAATGAGATAGTTGTGAGAAAAAGTAAGAGAGATGGTTAAGAAACAAAACTTCCACTAGAGACTTTTTTATTTCGATCGGAATCGGACAATTTTAAGATTGGGAGATTTCAAATTTGGAACAGTTGATAAAATGAAAAGGGTTGCAGTGTAAAAGAGAGGCGGCTAAGAAAAAAGCCTGTAAGTATAAATTATGGAAGGGTTCAGTGATAAGGGTAGAGGAGAGGGTTTTAATAAATGATTTGAAAGGGAATTGTGTAAGTCATTTTTGGGTGTACAATTTAGGTCAAATTGGTAATAATGATTATTTCGTAATTCCTATTTTTGATGACGATTAAGTACACTATCTAAACGTGATTCTGTCTGAAATATTAATTTTCCATTCACCAAAAATATTTTCTCTGTGGATCCCCTTTTTTTATAAGAGAATAATTCTAAGCTCTACTCGCATATTTCTGAGATGTATCAAGTCTAGATCTTCTAGATGTTATACTTTCTTGAAAAGTGATCTTTATTTTCATCTAATCTTCTCCTTTAACTTGGTCCATTCTCCATCAGTTTATCCCCTTTTTCGACCGACTCACTATATTGCTCCTATTTTTTTGGAAGCGATTGATGAAACCGTAAAGAAAGTCGGACTGCTCGTCAGGCGTTTTTTCCTCATCTTTCCGTTGCGAGCTGGAACCGTTTCGGCCCCGGAAAGTGCACGATTGGTTTTATTTACGATCGTTGCGTAGACGATGAAATTGCTTCGAGGACCGTAAAAATGACGCAATTAAAGACAGCCTCCGGGAGTGATTTTCTCGGCTTTTGAATAAGAGGCAAACCCATCCGCGTGTATTCTGACATCATCGGGTATCTTCCTTTTATGGCATTTGCGCAAAGAGTGGTGGGTGGAATGGGAACGGTGTAGTCAAATGTGAGGCTTTTGAGGCGAGCGCGCGTTGTCAAATGAGACGGCGACGCTTTCCCGCGCTTCTCTCTGTTCGCGGTTGTCGCACGGTTTGATCGAATTAGGGCCGAAGCATCCATCCATTCACTTCTCAGTTTGGGTTTTAATTAGAGATGGAGCATTTGAGTGATCGATAGGAAAGTCAGCGTTGCCAGATTTTATCATTCCTTCGATATTTTTTCTCGTAGATTTGATGGGCTTACAGAAAGTTGAGATGGTGTTGGATCAGGAGTGTTTAACAGGTGTAGTGTATAGGAACCTCTTCATCACGTACAAAATGATATAATCTTGTTAAATGTTTGTTATCCTGAGATGTTTTTCCACCTAGCATCTATAAATGGATATTCACCTGCGGAGTTCGTATTCTATGACAATTAGAACAGTGGAATGATGCTTCGCCCGTGGCCCTCCGCTATGTTTGCTCTACGAAGTCTAAGTTACTCGCGCAGTAAAGCGTCCCTTATCCAAGGCACCACGCAAGCCATCGCAGGAAATAATGCTGCACGCGCAAGAGGTCACTGCGATACTTTCAAGGGTCCCTGAAGACGATGCGCGTTTAGTTGATAAGCGGCCACGTGCTCCGCCATTTCCGCTTCCGGTCAGCGTTCGACCACAGACCACGTGAAGAAGCGATGCTATCACAATTCTTTTGTCAACCAACCTGGCGGAACGGCGCTACCATCCATATCACATGGTTCCTTCTCGTAGTGCTTCTACACAGTTCCGAAGCCTTTATGTCGAATTTATCTGCTTTTGTCGCAGTATTTCAGTTGTTCCGTGTAAATTTTTCAGGGGTAGGCGTTGTTTTTCATTTCTTCCTTCAGATCGGAGAAAAATGTAAACATTCCGTTTCATTTTGTTTACCTTTCCACGAATAATCGATGCCCTCTACCTTGAAGACGCCATTGTGGCTTTTGCTTTCAGTTCTGTAACTTGTTGCGAAATGAAGGTGATTTGATACCTGGAAAAATAGAGATGATTACTTGGAGAGTTTCCTATCTTCCTTCCTAGATAAGGCCTCACAGTTTGAGTACTATGTTATTTATAGAGCAAATCAGGAAGAGATTGAGATTTTCACATTTGGACTGATTAGCGATCCAGTACATATCCAGAATTATATAATTAAGAGGAACTGCGTATTCCCTTTGAAATTATCCCTAAATAATTTTAATCTGTTTATGTTACATTTAACTTGTTTGTTTAATCGAAGAAAGAATTGATATAAGGAAAAATGTCGCGATTGCCTAACCGTATGTTCTTCCTATGATATTATGAAAATATAGTATTCGTTACGAATGGAGACGTAATTTTCGGATCCGCACGATATGAATTTGCATTATAAGTTACGATAGACTGAACGTCTTATTACCATTTAGATTAATTGAAGTGCTCGCTAGCTTATTCGTTCTCTTCTCAATCTCGTTATTTTCCTAACACTAATCTGTGCTTCTGCCTGCAGTTAGATTTCTTGGCGCCCAGTAACTCATCACTCCTTTCCTGCGTAACATTAACCATGATGTATTTCGGTAACTCCTACCCGGAGCTTTAATGATTGCCTAAAATTAGATTTTAATTTTGCCGAAGTATTCCTCGTAGAAAACGAGCAATGAAGGATGTTTTTTTCAAGTAACGATGGTATCTCTTAGTTCTTTTTGATTATTATTTTCTCATTTAGGCGACCTTGTTACTTTTCGAAAACTCTTACGCAGGAGAAGGAAGTATAAAGTGTATTAAGAGGCCTCCATAAATGCCTTCTTTTTGTAGTATATTGCAAATTATTTCTATAATTATGAATATTAACTGGAGACGTTCTCTTTGGAACTGGAGTAATTTTTGTTTTTATTAGCCTAGAAATTCCTGTTTGATTGTATATTCACATATTAAATCTTAAATATTTCCGAGAATAGTCTCGTTTTCTTTCGGAGCTGTTCTCTTTAGTTGTTTCAGATGTTTACTCAAAACGTAGTTCAGTATAATTCATCTCGACCTAATTAACCGGCCGACGGATTAACTGGCCTTTTTACTAGATATATGCACAGCGTCCTGTTTCTTCTCCATTTCTTATTTTTAATGCTATGGAATTATGTTCTTTCACGTGGAACTACATATGTACACAGAGTATGCTAATACACGTCGGATTAACCGACCTAAACGGCAACCGGTCTGATGTGCAGTTCCGAGGTAGCCGGTTAAGATGGATGACACTGTATTGTAAATATTGTAAATCGCTTGTTTTTGGAAAGATTTAGAACTAAAGCGAAGAGCCTCAGTCGTTTATTGGGTTTCAGCCGAAGCGTTCGTACGAAACTTCGACGCTTCGGCTTCGTAGAGAAATCAATCGATAGCTCACGGGGAGAGCGTGGTTACTGCTATCTCGCTTTATTGACAAGTTTTCTGTGGAGAGCGAGCGGTAGTCCTTGATCATTGACTCGAATAGTGGAAGTTAACACTCGCTGGAACCATAGCGGAAACATTGTGCATTATTCATGCGAAATTCCTTCTTAAAAAACTAACCAGGTATAAATTTCAGATGACGGATTTTTCGATATTCCTCGGCTTAAGGAAGCTATAATCCGAAGTTACAATTGGGAAAGGACGATGCCTGTCCTTGAAGTGGCAGTGATGTAACTGATAAGAAGTTGAAAATCAGTGCCAATCAACGGAGTGCTAAGGAAGAGCAATTAAAAGATTGCTGTTTCCCGTTTTTGGTACATTTCCTCATGTTTTCGTTTTCTCTTTAAGGAGATTTTTCGTTAGTTACTTAGGAAATTCTATATGCAAGCTGTTATAAGCGTATGGATTGTTTATAAAAATGACTCAGTACGAGGTCAATCAAAAAACATAAGACTGGAATAACAATTTCTTTGTATACATTTATGGGAGATAAAATTTCACAAACGCGCCTCTTCATTTGGGAAAGTCATTCCTGTATTTGGAAGAATGGTGATGTTGTTCTGAGACTTATACTGCCAATGTATGAAGAAAAATGTTATGGTGAATTCCACAAGAAAATTTAATTGTATTCAACGTGAAAGTTAATTATTGCGGAGTTTACCATAGACTTTTATTATAGTATGAAATTAAGGATTCTAATGAAGGAATTCCACACAGTCACTCCTTAGAAAGTATCCTTATATTGCTATTTGCGGAAATAATAACCCTTATCGAATACATGTGTACTAGTAGTAGGAGGGAAATACATTTTCGGTAGACGTAATTGGTATTATGCGACCCCCCTGCTACTTTGGCCGATCCGACAGTGAGCGTAAAATAAGAGAAATAGACGCGAGGACGGGTCGTTTTAGGGACTCCTTTTTTCCGCGAAGGGTACGTGATAAAAATAAATTAAAGAAATAATTCTACTCATGGTGTTTACACCCCCTGCCACACGCCGGAAGGCGGCTTGCAGGGTATTTATGTAGATGTAGTAGTAATGTATTTCTTCTACGTTTATTATACTATTATTCATCAGCTAAAATTAATCTCGGGGATAGAGTATCACCCTTGGGTAGTGAAAGTCTTTCTATAGGTTGGGATATACGTCACCAATTAAAATTGCTTTCCAATAGAAATGGGAAGCCCTTCTGTTTATTTCATCTAGAAATTCCTTCTTCGTTGCATTCTTTCTCGAAAAATTAGTCTTATCTTATGGAACTCGATGATCCAATTAATTAAATGTTATTCCCGCCCTGTACGTTTACCCTTCAATGGATTTTCTTCTTATATCTCGTGTTTCAAACATGTGCACCCATCAGCGTCTTCATTTATGTCCTTTAATTTATCAAAGATTAATGCAATCGGAAAAGCCTCTTCTCTATTGCTATCCTTTTACCACTCAAGATAAGGACACTTCCCTAGTACGAGGACTACTCTTCACATCCCCAAATAGGCTTATATGTAATCCTCTGACCTCTGCTGAATCTCGGGTTTATTTCTCTCTCCTCCCAAAAGATGAGAAAGTAATTTCAGCTCTTCCCAAACTGCGTCTGTTTGCCTTTTCGTATTGATTTGATAATCGCTAACGCTCTCCTCTCCAAATTTTGGTTATTCATGCTTTGTAAATAGAGTTATACTTCCACGGCAGAAAGTGTCGGACTCGTGACGTTATTCCGTAGCAACAAGACGAACTTAAAAAAGTAGCTTCCACTTAAATTTCGCTTTAATTTATACGTTTGATTTAAAAATTCTCCCCGTTTGAACTAAAAGGGGAATTTAAATAGTGTTACGTATTTGTGTGAGGTGTTTTAATGTTATGGAGGTGTATTATCTTGATAAAAGCATAAAATATTTTCCCCTGTAATCATATCGCTAATCGACTCAAATCGTTTCTGTGAAGCTCTTCAAATATTCACTAAGTATAACTGACGGAGGACTTCGAAATTTCGAGTCTCTGAAACTTTATATTTTGTTTTAGTTGAAGATACGTGTATGTCAGCGTTTGCTATAGGCTAATTACGTAGCTTTTCCTGAATTTCTGAAGTATCGCGTGGATCAGATATGATGGGGAAAAGGAAAGCTCATATTTAGCCCTCTTCCGCAAAGAATGTAAGTCGATTTGATACCGCCAAACATACATGCAATACCTGATGTATAATCTAGGTATGGTATCTAGTCCCTAAATATTTTGGTGCTTTGGTTGCCTAAAAGTAAAGGTTTTTAAATGACAGTGTATACTTAAGAGTTGACTAAGATCGTTTGGAATGGTGAGAAATATTTTGCCAATATTAATAATTTTCAGTGTTTATATATGGAAATGTTTGGTTTTCTTTTCATGTATTAATAATTTTTTCTTTTGTTTTTACAGGTAAGTGGAACTATTGAGCCATTTCTTAAGTGAAGCGTTAATGGAGTAAGTTATCTATTATTTATATAAGTACGATTCACAAGGCATTCTTCTTTCTGAATTCCGGATAGCAAATTATGAGGAAGGAAGTTCGTGATAGGTTTCGTAATGGCAATTGCCTCCTAGGCATACTTTATGTGGCTTCATCGCAAACTCAGGTGTTTTTCGCACTCATACTTCCTTATTAAGGTTTGGATATCCGTATGCGTACCTTTTACGTTCTGAATTTCTGAGAACATGTTTATTCTTTGGAGATCATGTTTGTAGATAAGATCTCTTTTTCGTACTGTATTAACGTGTGAGCTTATGTTAGAATTATCTTAACGGTATAATCCAGCCCATCTAAAGGAAAAAATATTTCATTAATTAATCCAAAACAAAGATAGCCAGCCGGGAAGAACTTTCACGCAGACAATTTCAGTTGCTACTTTAGTTCGGGATCTTCCCAGTCATTGCTTCAAAATTAAGTGTTCGCAGAAGCTCTAGGAACAAACGAAAGTTGAAATGGTTTACGAAACTGGGGTTCGAACCCAGATCTGCCAGCTTCGGGCTCGGTGCTCTAAACAAGTTAAGCTTCCATGCCTAACTCCGTTTTTAAGGAACAGTGGTCGCTTTGTCTAGCGGCACCCACCACATCCATGGTCCTCATAGAGGCAGCCAACCAGTTTAGGATAACAATAGCTAAGGTATTGTACTGACTTTGGTAGATTTGGATTTGAATCCCACTCACGAATGACTTCTTCATATGTTTATTCCTTGATATTTATGAAGTTCATTATGTTATTACTTATTACTTCGCTGTTTCCAAGCGCAAGACGCTTCGCGCAAAGTTATTTTTTAAATTCATTTTTATTCAAGAAAGATTGTCTAATCGATGTAATGAAAATTAGCTCTTCTGTGGGCATCACTTCATTGGATAGAGAAATAAGAATAGCAAAATGAGGAAAACTTGGAATTGAAAGATTGCAAAAATGTCATGACTTGTATTTGATTGCTTATCTTCCGATGCAAATACTGGTTATTGTAAGCTCTTAAGCTGGTGAAGGTTAAAACTAGCGTTTTTATTTTTCAACTCCCAGTGTTCACTATGCGAAGTTCTGACAGTACAATGTTTGTTATTTTTTTAGTTTTCACTCTGACGAATATTGTTTAAGTTTCTATCTTCTATGCGTGTTTCATCCTGTTATTGTTTGAGTGTCAATTTTGGTACAGTTTTTTCAGAGATGTTTCTGTTTCGATGTTTGATTTCAAGATTTCCTTTATTAGAGACGTCCATTTTAATGATTAATTTTAAGTGGTCAGCCTTATCTTTCGTTCTTTGTTTTCTTCGAATCGTTTACTCCTTTACACATTTTCTTGCACCCATCTTTCTCAATATTTGATATCTAACAAAATATTTCTTTTTGATATCAATGCCGTAGTAAAAAAGTTATATCTCGCTCGACTTCTGTGACAGACTGCAAACAATGCTACTGTCGGCTGTGATTGCGAGGCCGAAAAAACTGGGGAATTTTATAGGAAATAGATACTCATCAAATTAAAGTTCTAATGCAAGACCATCTGCTTCCTTATCGAGTGCAGGAAAAGTTTTTCTCTAGCGTTTCTAAGTTTTCAAAGTTATTCTAGTTCCTAGCTTTACGTGTTTTATCCGTTATTGTTTTAAAACTTTTTTCTAGATTCTTCATATCGGTTCTGTTTTCAGCGTTCAGAATGTTGCCGTTAGTTTGTTCTTATGTGGGCGGTTCTACTCGTAATAATCTGCTTCGGGGAGGAAAGCAAAAGCAAACTACTTCACTCCTCATCTTGCTTAGTAAGCCTCAATCCTTTCTCAGAGTTTTTGGTTACTAATTTAGGAAAGTCTAAGGCTCAAATCTACCTTTGGACTGAGTATTCTATCCGGGGTGTTATATATAGACTGTTTAATGGAGTAATCTTATGATTAGTTGTTGCATTTACAATATTTGTGGATGAATATTGCCATAAATCCTAAAATGCAACATTAGAGGTATTTCATGTTAATGCCTTTCGACATTTACCAGTTTTTTTTATTGCTATAGTCATTATAGACTAACCATAATTTCTGTAGATTTCTTTGAACATGAAAAAGCATTTCAACAAAAACTGCGATGTGTAATATCTCCGGTATCTTTTCTTTCCTTTTGCATCACTTGTTGTAAGCGTAGAGCGGACCAGACCCATGAGAAATGTAAATCAAAATTTTGAGGGCCATTTTATTTCCTTCGTCTGGGATGAGTTCGTTGGAAATATTTCGACTCTTTTCCGTTTGCAGATGTATTTTATTGCACCGTGGCCTCGCGATATTCGCAATAAAAGATTTTTATACATCTTTCGGGGCAACTCGTAAAATTTCATCTCTTTCGCGATTGATATTTTTTGTCCCCTTATTGCCGTCGATCTGTCTCTTCTGTTTTTTACCACGTTTCGCATCGTATCATTTAGACCACGATTTGGTTTTCGAGGAGTATCGCTAATCTGGAGAGATAAGAACGGGTTTCGCAGTATCTGCAGTCTCCATTTATCCGTCTCTCTCGTGCGGTTGCTTCTTTTCGACGATTCTTCGGATTTCGCGCTCTTCTCCAGATTGCTTTTTCGCTCGCCACTCGCAAACTTATCGATTTTCAATTTCCTTTCAATCGGCGGGTGTAATCTGCCAAGAGGAAGAGGCCTATTTCCTTTCCCTTACACTGCATTTTTCTACCGTTTCCTGTTGTTCTTTGCTTCTCGCAGATTTCACCTCTTTCGGACCACTCGTATGAGAAATTGATTGGAACGGGAATTAAAAATCGACCGTTTTTTAATTTCGCGTTCTCGATGGGAGTCGTAATCGGATTAAGATCTTGATGGTCTTAAATTTTCAGGAAGAAAACACACTCGATAATATCCTCGGGGGAGATTAAATGCCCGTTCATGGTGTCGTTACGGTACTTCAGGAGGATATCTTCAGTCTCACTAGCGTACTAAATATATCTCAATTTTTTTAGGAGATAGCAGGTGGGAAATTTGCGTGACAAATTGCGTGACAGAAGAAAAGTGTTAAAGTAAAGAGTAAACTTAGTAATTTTATAGAAAATATTCAATGCGGCTTTGCTTTTGTAGCTATAGTTAAGCATTAGGCGATGTATATACCTAACGACGTTGGTCGGATGATGTCTTGCTAAGACGCAGCCGTAGTTGAAATGTGTTAAATCATCCTTGTATAAATTGCCAAATGTTTCTCCTAAATGTAAATCATTAAGAGTTTCTACAAATATCACTATTAACAATGTATTTTATAACGGGATGTAACTGAAGGGAGGCCAAAAAAATCTGCGGTGCACGACCCCCTGAAAATTTCTTGTCCCGCCTGTAAGGAATTCGCGTGTACAGTCTTCTAGCTTCTATTTGGGAGGTCTTTAATTTGGTTAGACGCTTCGTCTAGGAAATTCCTTTTCCTTTCCCTCCAGATATTCCCGCTTCGTCCAATATTTATGGAGAAGGGTATGATTTAGGCCCATTAGCTAAATGCCCCGGCCAACCTCATCGATTTTTATTGGTACTCCCTTTGCCCCAACGGTAAAAAGTTACGGTACGTTCCTGCCTAGGTTGCATCATACCTTTAACCGTCGTAGCATCTTTCTAGCCTTTATACTTTTATCTTTCTACTTTTTATCGTAAAACGATCGGCTGAATTACTTTTTGTGAAAATAATTTGATATCTCATTAAAATAAAAGGAATACAGAAGAAGAAGAGTACATTTACCGCAGGTTGAAAAAGTACACTTCTGTCAAAACAAAAATTTTTATGTCATGTAGTTCCACAAAACTCCGCCTTCCTCCGTGGAATTCATAATTACTTTTTAGATATGTACTTATTTTAGTAGATATCTATTTGCCATCCGTTCTGGTCCGGAATCCCTTCGATTCTGGCCTTTCCACGCTTTTCAGTGGAAAGTAGACGGGACCGGGATCGAACTCGGATCCTCTAGTTGCCAGATGGGTGCTTTGATCGGTAGGGTACCACTCAAAAACAGTAAAGGAATTTAGAAATATATGGAAAATTTTAGTTTAAAAATAAAATACGTCATTGTATTTGTCATTTCAATCATAAATTCTGTTTGTGTTTGGACAGCAGTTATTTGTTGGGAAACCTCAAGAGATTGTAATGAACTGGATGACAGATTACTGTAAGCATATTTGTTTTGTAGGTATGCTGGTGTGGATTTCCGTGTTCAGAGGCATTTTATGTATACTATAATATTTAGGTGAATTAGTTAAAGTTGAATGTTTATTTTGTGACAAGCACCAGTAATGGTTGGAAAATTTGACAAAATCCTTACAAGTTAATAGTTACATTGCAATACAACTGTGGCAGGGACACTGCTGTATTGGGGTGCGTAACTAGCGTTAAAATAAAAGACGTACGAATTTAAGCACGAATCGATGTAAATTTAATTTGAGTGTTTTGAAGGGGATTTGTAATGATTTCTCTGTATATTTTTTAAGTATGATATTGAATGCTTACCTCAAATATATTTAAACTTATAAACACCTGGCTTGTGGCCTATCTGCAACTATGATATTATTAAATAACTATGTTTTCTTATCACTATATACATGTGTTTACCGTCAATTCCAATTTTGAATATTCCTATTCTTTCGGACAGACTTTCTCGTTCATCGCTCATAGAAAAAGGGTATTATTATTTACCGCGAGGTTATTCGTACTTATGACCTACTTACGGGTAATAAATCGCTTTCATTTGCTCATACTTTGTTGAAATGCCTAGGAATTAATCCGTTACATCGTAGAAGCGTTTACCTTTTTTGCTCCTAATAGTTTTTCTTCGTAACAGTGGAAATGCTAATTCATTCAATGATTTCTTTTGCTGAGGATGTTTACGGCCCCCTTAAATCCGTTCTAAATCCATGCCATCTGTCCTTTCCCCGCCATGATCATTACTCCCGCAATCTGAGGCAAAAAGGGCTTTGCTATTAAGCGATAAACGGAGTCCGCCATTATCGCGGGGAATTGTGGCGAAGAAAGAAACGTTTCGGAATCGCATACATTTTTTGCGCCCATAAATTTACGGCCATTTTTCATAGGAAACTTTTCCCCGTTCTCCGCAAATCTCTGAGAAGAATGCCGTTTTGAGCGCGGAGCATTTATCCATTTAGGCCGCCAACGTCTGAATCACACGAAAAAGATTTAATTTCGAAACGCGATTTCCCGAATCAATTAACGTAGTATATCTCTATGTTCCCGAAAGCGGCATGTTGGGCAGAGCCGTCTGCCGGTGGAATAAGTTAAACAAGGCTGCCCTTATAAAAAGCGGCCGCAGGGGCACTCAGACGGAATCGATAAGGCAGCTCCGTCGAGTTCACGGACGTTTCGTCCGCGGATATTTCGTCCCAAATCATTTCGTCCAATCTAATCTCTAAGCTAGGAGACTTAAAAGGGAATTAGGGGTGAGATTGGATTCGTTGATGTGAGGAAATTAGATGTGCGTGGCTCAAATATGTATATTTTCGGCGGATCGGGGCCTCTAGTCGCGCTCCTGTTCTTTGTACGATTTATTAGTCTTTCCTAATTTTTGTTTCCAATATATGTGTATCGTCTCAAAGAGTTATTTCCCTTCCAACTCGTTTGGAAAAATCTTAAGAAAAGTTAAGCAAAGAATGGAATTCTCAGACATCCTAAGGGCGGAATTTTCTTTTTAATTTGACTTATTTTATATTTCCATAGATAATTCTTAACGTTTTCCCGTTGCTCTTATTAACATTAATTTGTTAAACAATCACTTAGGGATGCTGTCATCGATAGAATACGAACTAACCGTAGTAAGTGTGCTGTCTCGCTTCATAAATGGGTGAAAACACCATCTCCCGAAAGGTGACTGTGGAGCAGAAAGGCTGTCAGTTACATAATAGAAGAATGCAAGGCAAGGGCATATGATGGGAATTTCTACCATTTTCTGATGGCAACTGACGACATAAAAGACTACATTACTAATTTAAATATTGATATATAATTGTTCTTATATAACGCTTATGTACGATTCATGAATTTTTATTTTATCTCCTTACATAATCGTTACAATAAATAAATAAACAGGCCCTGTAGTATTGGCGGTGGGTTAAAGATTCTGTGAAAGTTAATGTGTTAGTACACCTTCATTGGAATTCGAACCCTTAATTCCTCGAACTGTATCGTACCTGACGTTTTATTATAATTTGTGATAAATTCTTCGTTATTGTTTCGCTTCTTCTATCTTCGCTTGAATTTTTTTTTCTTAAGAAAGTGTTGGTACTAATAAATAACAACATTGGACATTGCCTGTCAATTATTTGTTTACTTCTTATTATAAAAATTGGGTTTTTTTTATGCCGGAAAAGTTGCTTCCGAAGCTCTCTTTCGTCGGATTGCGTCAGCGGAATCGCTGTAGGGAATCACGGAATCGAGCGCTGGAGATACGAAGAAATTTCGTAAGAAATGTCGTAAAGAAAAGCCTTCGATGTGTTTATGTTTATCATGGGATTGTTTTTCCTTCGTGGCTCTCGATTGAGTTTCAGCGGCTTTGACAGCGCTGAAAAAGTGCTTAGTCGCATATCCTATTGGACTATGATCTAATGTTGCCGAACGGTATTTTTAGTTTTTGTACGTTCAGCAGAAAAATGTCTACTAATTTGCTGTCCTCCGCGAAGGAAGAAGTCTAATGTCTATTGAAACGTTTCAGCTTCGATGTATATCATTAGCTGAGCAGTCATTATTGGTCGTATCTATTTTGATATAGAAGCTTCAATTATCGTATTACCTGAATGACAATTCCACTGTTTCCTTTTGGATGCTGGTAGGCTCTTAGGATCGCTCTTTCCTCTATATTTAACTTATTTCAAAACATGCTTTAATTTAATCCTCCTCTTCATATGAGTGTGACTTTAGGATAATATACTCCGTATTCAAAACCAAAGCAAAGAAAAATTACTTGTTCTCGCTTCTGTCGCTGTGCTTATCACGAATGTCATTATCGTTGTCATTGGCGAATGAACCTCGATGTACATGAGAATGCCTTTCCACAACCGTCATTTTTTTTAATACGCCGACTGGCATAAAATCTTTTAAAAAGTTATATTATCGGAAACATTTCTGTTATGTCAAATGACATGTCTAAGTACTTTATGTACTTATATTACAACATACTGGAGATTTTCTAAAACAGTACGGCGTGTCACTTCTTAGTCACAACAATGATTGTCTCATCGCTAAGGCAATCTGCGGATGAACGGTGATCGTGATCGGTGTTCGTGATCAGTTTACAAAAAAGTAAGGATTCACACTTACTCTTTCATTTGCCTCTGAACACCTAGATGTACATTTCATTGGAAAACTTTGCAGTCTTGGGATGTAAATTTAACTTATAACATAGAGAACGCTCCCGAAAACGGATCATTTTTTCATTGCGCGATTTTACAGTCACGTTTAACAGTATATTATGCATTTTTCTTTCTTATCGGGTAAATATTTAGTTTTTTCGTACAAAAGGCAAAGCTGTGTTTGCACGGTGATTGACTGAAAAAGTTACCGCCTTCTTTAAGCGTGAAAGGCTCCAGAAATGGAAAAATCCTTTTCGTACCGTGGTCGGGAAAACGGAATAAATAGCAGTGAAGGCCGAAAAAGGTTCAAATTGGCAACATTGTCTTTGATTTCCTTTCCATTTCCCGAAATTATCTGTTGGTACGTGTTGAATCTCATTCCCCTTATCAGCGATTCGTGTAGGCGTCTCCCATGGAGAAGTTCGGGAGTCCAATTGGTGTCGAGGAGGGAGAGTTTTGCTTCTGGACGACGCTTTTATGGCAGAAATAAAATCGACTATCTTTTGTGACGTAGTGTGTCCAAGGTCTACGACGACGCAATATATGAGTCCTCGGGGTTAAAAGTTCATCTGATGCTCCGTTTAGTCGAGGACATTCCGAAACGCCTTCTCATTGATGCTTTTCCTCAACTATCCCATGAAACACGCGGACCCTTATCTTGCATCGCGGCTTTGAATTCTGTGCATACAATCGCTTTTCGTCTTATTTTTTTAGATCTCACTCTTTTTGGGAATTCGAAGTTGTCTCGTCAGCCTCCAGTCCTCTATTTATGTAGCCTAAAATACTTTCTGAACCTCGTGAACTATTAACATCAACAATGAGCTACCGATCATAGGGAATAGGGATTCATAGGGAATGAAGCTTACTGTACAGCGATGAGGAGCGAAGTATTTTGCATTTTCTATCCTCTCTGAGCTGGAATTCTGTGGGTGGAAAAAGTCCACGAGCAAAATGCAGCACAAAGATCTTGTGAATACATTTTTCTTAGTATACTATATGGAGAGACTTTGGATCGAATTCGTTTTATGTATTTTTTTCGTCAGAATTGTTTATCTTGATTTAAAAATAGAACCTGATGCCAGAGATACCAATCTATTTTCGAAAACGTTGCTATATGGGCTCAGAAATGTAGCTAAAAATCCGATAAACTCGGAGGAAATATCGACAAAAAGGATTTAAAAAAAAATTCATATAATCGCTTCTATAATACTTACGTATTCGTTTTGGTTCAGAAGTTGAACAATTTAAATGCCTAGTAGGAATATTGTCTTTCTATCTATTGATTGTAATGCTATTTTAATTTTATAGTACGTCAGTATGTTATATTCGGAATACGTAGAGGAGGATCGATGTAGCAGAAGATACTCCATGGAATGCGAGAAGTCGCTAAATCAGAAAAAGGTCCCTAAATCTAGCCACAAAAACATTAATTGGCACCTATGCATGAAGCTACTTTGATCGGTTTCACTCTCTATGGGATATTAACTACCTTTCCTGCTTTTTTTCTTTTTCAAAATCAATTTATTTTTACTATTAACCAACTATACGATAGGCGAAGTTGATTATGAGAATTACATGAAATAACACTATTAAAATTACCTATATAATTTAATCAAGGATCAAAAATTATTTTATATTTGTTGCGAATTAATACAATTTATACTTTTAACTTTCGATTTAATCGTGATCAGTTCCCTTCGCTAGCTCTGGAGTTGAAGATACTGTTTGTTTTATAATAGAAGAACTCGTTTGTAATCAAATCAAACGATATTTATCTCTCAGGGCTTGCTTATTTTTTTGGGGCGTCGAGTGAAAGAAAATGTTCTGTAATAGAAAAAGTGGTTATTTCCGATGAAGTAATGAATCGAGGCAATAAATTTTCAAGTAATAATTTCAACCCGATCTGATGTTGATATACCGGTTTTCGTTTATGTGGGTATCAG
This sequence comes from Ladona fulva, assembly GCA_000376725.2. Classification (NCBI taxonomy): domain Eukaryota; kingdom Metazoa; phylum Arthropoda; class Insecta; order Odonata; family Libellulidae; genus Ladona; species Ladona fulva. The sequence continues at coordinate 527,037 of KZ308238.1, forward strand.
CAACTCCACCACAGTTCGCAACGTGTATATATTTTTCAGAATGGAATCACTTAAGTTTTTTATTCCTTTATGCTGTTATTCAACAAGAAAGTTTTACCCTTTTTTAATGTGTCAGTTTTTCTCCGAATGCAAAGAAAAACAGAAGAGCTAGTTTATGGAATGGCGCTTTTCGCAGACGAGTAGGAGGTTGAAGACATTGTTCCAGGCTCAGTTTTGCTTCGAAATATCCCCTTTTCAAGAAAATCTTTAAACATCCGTCAATGTTTCTCTAGATCCTAATTAAAGTCACTAAAGATTGTTACGCCAATGAAAAACTCTGGTTTTTGTGCCATCACCTATCATCTTCCTTACCTTCAGTGAAACTTTTCAAGAAAGGTGTCCGCGATTACGTAACTTAAAAACTGCAACAATTTGGCTTTGATCACGGAAGATAAGGCGTATCAATACAATTACAGAATCAGTCTTTTTGTTTATCAGAATTTAGTCTTCAGCCTGAAGGCCGGTTTGAAACTCATCCCTCCACCATAAGGAACGGAAAGCTTTGGAAAGGGGGCTGAGGCGACTAGGCGCTATGTGGAGCGAGGTAGTTTGCCATTGCTTTCCTCACAGAGACAGGATGCTATAAGCGGAATAAGTCTACGTAAATAAAGCACAATGACCCTGTAAGTAACACTTTTCGTAGCATTCAAAAATGAGAGACCTTAATCAAGATCGCTAATCAACATTACTCATCACTCAGTTGTTTTCATATTATCACGGCCATGGACAAAACAGGTAAAAGTAAATGAAAGATACATTTTCTCTATCCTGTACCAAGAGATAAATGAAAAATATTCCCTCGATATCCGAAATTTATCTTTTATTCTGCAATGTCTTTCCTCGAAGTAAACCGAGTTTACTTTATGAAAGACATTGCAGAATATAAGAAACTTTGTACTTTATCACAGAGATTTTAATTTGCTACCGGTTTCGTAAGCGTACTTACATCTTCAGTCTTCGTAAGCGTACTTACGTCCTGAAGATGTAAGTACGCATACGAAATCGGTAGCAAATTAAAATCCCTGTGAAAAAGTACAAAGTTTCTTTTATTCTACTTATGAAAAATATTCCATTTATCAGGACATGGTAGCAGGGCCGATCACAGAATACCGTTTGTTTGTATGTTCCGATAAATTTCTTCGACAGCAGATGTACCGCACTGATTTCTTATAAGAATCGTAGATTCGTTTTTACGTAGATATGTCAGCTTTGTCTCGGTTTATTTTTAATCGATTTACAATAAACGTAAATGATACGCACTATTAGGTTGACTAATTAATCGAAAGGAGCTTTGCGAAGTCCAGCAAGCGACGTTCGAAGTCTTGAAAAGGTTTCCTCAATATCAGCCTTAATGTGAAGCCTTCTCGTAAGCGACGTTGCAACTAAGTGATTCTCGCATAAATAAGTAAATAAAGTGACGTGGGCTGTTTATTCGACACGGGCGCCGCGGCGGAAAAATGAACCTCTTCCGATGAGCCTTCCGAAATCGGTGCGTAGATTATTCCGTGCGCATTGCTCAATTCGCTGCGATGTCACTTCGTTCGTATTTTGCATCCGCTTATTTGCTTTTTTATCTCGGCTTGATTTACCTCCTTGTTTGCACTGTCTTTCCCTCAGCAGTGTGAAACATCTTGGGCGGTGCGTAATTTATACTCTTTTCTAAAACACGTAATGCGGCGTTGTGCAGGTTCGGTTTATTAATGATACTTTCCTCCCCATAGTTATTGCAAGTGCATTTACGTCTAATTGAGCTTCCGTTCTTGCATTTGCGCTCCCTTCTATAAAAGTTATTGCATATTATCGCTGAATAGTTTTTAAATTAGGATGATGCCAGGAAGTCTATCCTGAAAATGGAAAGACGCTTGAAACGAAAGAATTTTGATTCGCGATGCTCTGGCTGACGCGAATTTTATTAGACTTTGCTTGTTCGCCCAATATTTCAATGTAAACATCACTAAATATTCAAAGCATTGGTTTGTGTATTTAGAGAAGTAGGAGCTCAAGGGACTCAATTAACGGAAAAGATCTCATCAATCTATTTCGTTGAATACGATTCATTTTTCCGACGACTATTTGTCATATTTTTGTTGATGTGGATAGTACTCTAGCGCTGTATTGGCAACTTTAGTTTTACAAACGGAGTATAGGAATATTTTTTTATCTAGAGTCTAATGCATTGATCTGTTGCTGTAAATTAAATTAAGGTTTATATTGTCACAAGATGCAAATTACGTAGGTGTTATATATAAATGGAAATTCAAGTTGTCTCCTGACATTCTCAATATTAGAGGTATGTTCTGCTTCTCGTTCCTGCTCCCACGTTAATTTTGGGAGGGCTTAGTTCAAAGAAAACCTGATCGCCTGATGATGATGTGGAAGCCTCAAAACCGGTCGTATTTTTCGAATATATTTTCTGTGGACTGAGTCAGATTGTGTTTTCTTTGAACTAATCATTGATAAGTTCCACCAAATGTCGCCAGAATTGATTAATCATATTTGGGAGTGCTTATTTCTTCGACTCACGCACTTGAACTCACTGAGTGTCGTAATTAAATTATGGTAGTAGACGAACTCTCAGGAAGCTCGTTTTTAAATCCTTCTTTGTTTCTTGTTGCCATAACTGGTCGCTATTACTAGGTTTACTGGCTAAAACTAGGATAGCGAACCCTCGGCTTGCAAGCTAAAATAGGTGCACCTGCGAATCGTTATCTCGTTGTAAAAAACGCAAGGTGGTGGTAGAAATCGAACTCGCGACTCGCCAATTCGAGTTCCCCCAAAGCTTTCCGCTTTATTAGCCATTGAGTTGCATGGCTTCAGTCTCTCAGTTTTGCGATCGTAAAACGGATATTTCCAAGTCTCTCAAATCTTCAGAGCGAATGCCAAGTAGTTGTGTTATTTTACGCGAATGTTGTAATGAGGCCCAAATCTTCTTGGTATTTATCTAACCATTACCTACGCTATGCTATTAAGTGATGTTTTAATTTTTTTGCTACGGATTCCTACTCGGATTCGTACTTGTGAATTTCTTTAGCTTTAAACGACACAGAATCAGGAGTGACTTTGTGGTAATGATTAACGTTAAAATGGAGTTTTCTTTAGCTTTCTTTCATACAAGATATATTCGTCTACATTTCATTGATTTGACAAGGTAGATATTTTTAAGCTTCGCCTAGCCGTTGGGTAGAGGTTCAGTAACCCGGTCGATTTTGAAAAATAAAAAAGGTGTAGCTTCAGTTGAGTAGGAAACGAGATACGTCAGAGGTTCTGCTTTGATCAGATTTTAGTCAATATCTCCTTGCATAATTTTCTGTTTATGGTAGTGCGTAAATTCATGGAAATGCGTAAATACAAGTAAAAGTTGTTGTGTCTGCAATCTGTGATCGCAGTGTCACTACGGATCTTAAACAAACCTAAAAATCAGACCATGCTTGTGGGCAGCTACGAAGCATAGACGAGAATTGATGTATTTATGAGAGATATAAATTATTCCTCTGTTAGAGAGGGGACTTTCAAAAGCTGCACCCCGGAAGGATATGTGCTGAATTCGCTTTCAATGTCATTTCAATTTGCGCTCGGAAAGGTTAAAAGTGTAATCGCTCGCTCATTCAAAAATTGGGATCATTAGACAGTCTGGGAGAAGTGAGCTCATGGATGACTTTTCCCGCATATTTCCCGGGATCGCCCTCCCGAGTCCCGCCTTCCTGGTCTCCTGTTCTTTGTTTCGCTTTCGATTTAGGACGGGCGCTTTTCATTGCCCTCGATTGCAGCATCCGCTCGACCCCACCCCACCCGTGCCTAAGAAATTTCGAAGTGTCGCTTGAATTAAACAACGCTCCTTATGTTGTCTCGTGAATGCCGAGGCTTTTCTCTTCTCAGTTTTTTCTTTTTCGTAATTTTTTTTACTTCATCGATGTTTTTGTCGGTATCCAGAAATAGTAGTTGGGACAATGGGGAGATATTCTTCGATCTGTGAATATCTTATGAGTGCTCATTGTTTCTCGTATCAAAGGCAATGAAAACAGGGCTCCAAAATTAGTCCTAATCTTGACACACCCATGTAATTTTTTCGCATGATGAGTTGGTTTTGTAACGCCAGACGTTGTAGGAAAAGAAATCCAGGTTTTAAAGGTTCGAACCCAGATATTTCTGCAATTCCGATTTCTCTATAATGAATTGACTGCCTGCCCTTTCGAAAATTCTTGTGTGTCATTTTAAGAATCTACAAGGAAAAGGAACACGACTGCAGTAAGACATTGGAGTCCAATTAAAGGTGCAAAAAGCCGTTGTTTGCGAGTAAGCTAACCGTTGGAAAATTCCGACCAGCGGGGGTTAGGGTTTTCCTTGGTCGCGCTTTGCAAGTATTGTTCTCAGTACGTAAGTACAACAACTACGTAAGTAAAGCAACTACGTTGTCATCTTCGGAAGAGAAGATAACTCATCATCTCTCCCGAAGTTAGATCGGGAGATTGCAGAAGATATCTTATTAATTTCTTCTGAGTTACAGGTAGAAATCAGAAAGTAATTTATTTCATCGGAACTAACTTCCCCCACATGTCAGATTTTAAGGGAGAAAGTTGGTTTATCTGGTAAAAAAATATCGAAATTTTAATTTTTTAAAATATAACAATGAAGGAACATACTGCGGAAGTTTCAGATCTTTATGCTCAATTTTAACTGAACTACAGCCAATTTCTTAAATATGTGCAGTTGCACGCAGAGGGTTTAATATTTTGGGATAAGTTTCGAATTTTCTTGTAAAAAGTCTTGGAGAGAAATCCTGTTTTATACTTTCTTTTTATTTTTGCGTTGTGCGGTTGTATATCTTTCGCTCTGAATATTTGAATAATTCTACTCAGTTATTAAATTGTGGTTGTATATCATATGCTCTGAATATTTGAATAAATCTACTCAGTTATTAAATTTCTCCGTGCTTTTAGAAAATCATAACGTCCCAGAAATAAGATTCGTAGATGTTGCTTTCTACCTGGTAGAGCTCGATAACAAAAAATATTTGTTTTCGTCTGGTTTGGTTAGCACCCACCTCACCAAGAAAAGGAACCTTCAAAGGCAAAGACGCGGTGAAGACGGACGTAAGGAAATAAGCAAAGGTTTCTCACGAGTTCTAAAATATCGGAGCGGTGGTTCACTTTCCAAATGGAATACAGATTTCGCTATTTGTTTTCCTTATTATTAGTGTTATTTTTTCTCTAAGTTGGTGAAGTGGTGCACGGGAAACTTTGCAGAATAAGTTCCTTCATTCCTCTCGATTCTTCTTAGTATGTTAAGACTCGATTTTCTGAATGATCACAATGAAGCTATATCACTTTAAATGCTTTGCAGATATTGGTAATTTTACTAGTTAGTTCAACAAATAAGCGTCGTCGTTTAGAGGCGAGGAACCTTTATGAACCTCCTAGGTATGTAGAATTCTTACATTTCTGCGTAAATATTGTACCAATTAATGTTCTATTATAGTGATTTACCTTCAGTAATCTTTTAATTTGTCTCCGAAAAAAATCCCCAAGCAAACAGTAAAGGATTTGTTGAATAGTAAATCAAGAAAACTGTTAAATGTTGAATGCAATAGTAATTTCCCAATAGATTTGGAAGAACTTCATTATCACTGTTAGACGGCGAGTTTTAGGAGTATATTTTCATTCTTAAAACTTGAATTTCTTTTAATTCTGATTCCTGCTTTTGCATCTATCTCTCTTTTATCATCTTATTTTTTAATTTTTTATTGGGTTGAACGCTTTGGTGTGCATCGCTCTTCCAATCATTCCATTATATTTTTTGTCTCACAGGTTTCCGAATCTCTGTAGCGTTAAACCTGCTTACGTTCGTCTTCATTTCGTAATATATTTAGGCTCGTTTTCCCTCGTAGTTCCTCGTATTATTTCTACTTTCTCCGACTTGATCCGCTCATTTGAAAGAGTTCCTATCCTTATGCTAGCCTCTGTCTGATTCTTTCCGACTCGTGTTTAAATTTCCTCCTTCGACTTCCTGTCACAGCACTGCTCTTTAATAATATTCGTTTACTTAGGAAATAGTATTTCCTCACACTTACGTATTTTTACTACTGATTTAATTCAGTATTAACGGGATTTTATTATCTACTATTATTTGCTAGTTTTATTGCACACTAAAATACTAGAAAATATTTCTACTCCATAATACGATAGAATATTATTTCCGTGGTGTACTTTTCGATACGTCAATTTCACGCCCTGATTTGATGCAGTAGCATCCGACCATATAGACGTAAAATTCAATGTATTTTACTTCATAGCCTCGGAAAACGGGAGATATTGCGGAATGCAATTTCCTCCTGCATTATCGTATTCGTTCCTTCTGAATCCTTCGACGCACCCGCTTTTTGGCACGTCTCGGCCATTGACGTCCCGAGAAGTGGTTTTCAGGGAATTTGCATTCTATTGTGCGAAGTGAATCTTTAGGATGTATTTGCGAGGAATGTCTCCGCGAATAGAGCCCTCTTTTTATTTGCTCGTGGAGATGTTTAGGAGTAGACCAATCGCCTCTTCGGAGAACATTTCTATAGTGACGTGGCTCTCTAACCCCCAGCGGGTCTCCTACAATCGATTCGTCGAGGCCTCGTCCCCCTGGCGGCGCTTATCCGAACTTCTTGGGCGCACCACCTCTTGCCCTTCATGTTGTTTCCTTACATTCCATTGTGGCTGCACAAAGTTCCCCTTCTGACATTGGGGAGATCGTGCCGCACTTGATTGGAAACCGAAAGGATCATGACCGTCTTGTGCCTGAGAGTGCAATCGTCGAACGCCATAAGAAACGGCTGCTTCTGAGACAAAAATGACGAAATTTTGTGGTTGAATGTGTGACCAAGTGGAGCATTGTCCCCACCCTAGAGAATGCGGGTAATCGATTAAGGAAATAGAAAGTAGTTATTGGAATTAAAGATTTACCTCGCTTCTTAGCGTGACTTTTTTCTTATCGTGCTCAACATTGGTTTTTTGGTCGCAAAATAAAGAATTTCGCCCGTATTTAGCCCGAAGAAAAGACCAATTACACTAAGTCCCATCAAAATGATTGTGATCTAGCACAGTTTGGAGTGGAATTACTCCTTACGAGACCTTTTGATCTCAGAATAAGTACAATCTACTAAAGGTAAACATGTATAAAGATGGCTGTAATGAAACGTTTTATTTTTCATACAATTTTTTCACACTTGGTACAGTTAATAATAATATTTTTTGATACGATTTTGTGGCAGAAAGCCACAAAAGGACAAAATCAAAAATACATCATACAAATCCATATACATTGTCGCAGTGAAACAAAAGTAATAATTAATAATATGATACAGTTTAGAATAATATAATATATATACAATTTAAATTACAATATACAATTGTATTACAGTGTCCGAAGATACGAGAAAAATAATTATTTAAATTGGTGTAAACTCCTTGCATTTCTTTTACTATTTGGTAGGGAATTCCAAAGATTAATGGCAGAGACAGTAAAAGATCTTTGGAAAGCGGTAGTTTTCTGAGACAGTTACTGTGAATTGAATGAGTTGTAATGGTTATTAGAAATCTAATGATGAATATCTAATGATGTAAATTAAGCCTAAATATTTCTTTCTTTCTTATAAGAAGAAATTTTCGAAGACCGTTTCACCCGAAGGAAAATAAAGGATAGGAAAGAAATTTTTTCTCGCAGTGTTGTAAATTATATGAAATTATCTAAAATTGCCATAGCAACCTCTAGTTTTCGGGTCGCCTACTTGTTAAGGTATTTTGCACGGTTTTTAGGTTCCGTTGACGCAGTATAATGTTTATACACTTGATGTTACTTCTTCTAGACTGTGAAACTCCTATGAAAATAGATCGCTGAGGGAAATTGATCCATGTTCTTGGTATTCGTTTATGTAAAGGAAGGAACATTATTGAAATCCATGTATTTATGTTTTAGTCAGTGACTGGTAATGATTACAATACTCTAATTGCAAATCTTTTCAGCATTTTGTAAATGAACTCTGCGTGAAGGGAAATGCATTCAAGTGGATGGAGTCTGTGTGTATATAAGAAGGGCGTTGAAAGTTCCAGGAGTGTAGTTTCACGTCTGGGATGATTTCAGACGTAAATAAAAGTAAGGGGCATTGCGTTTCATGCCTCGCGTACACCATATCTAAACTGATAAACTTGTGTAAGAAACGTGTGGTTGTATATCATATGCTCTGAATATTTGAATAAATCTACTCAGTTATTAAATTTCTCCGTGCTTTTAGAAAATCATAACGTCCCAGAAATAAGATTCGTAGATGTTGCTTTCTACCTGGTAGAGCTCGATAACAAAAAATATTTGTTTTCGTCTGGTTTGGTTAGCACCCACCTCACCAANAAAATATATTCAATTTTCAGGGCTTAAAAACAACAGAGGAAGTTGTATAAATAGAACGTAGAAAATATTTAATTAATACAATGTTCAAAAACTCAAAAAATACAAAGACGAACCTTCAAAGCTATGTAAGTGTTTGATAAAATTTTATTTATGCACAAGCAGAACAATGTGGAATTCTTCATGTATAAAAAACTGAGAAACGATCAGTTTATTTTCAAATAGATTAGAAGATTTCATTTTCAAAGTTTATTTAGTCATTAAATTATAAAGCAAAAATGTTTTTTTAAAGTTAATGTTTAATTTGTTGTAAATAGTATTTATGGTATATTTTAAACTACTAATTTGGATGTGTTAAAACAAAATGAAATACTGTATGAAATTTGTTCTCACCGTCCTAATCCTAGTATCTAATAATGACAAGTCTCACATAATTATTATTATTATTTGACCCTTTTTGGCGTGGTTTGGCCCAAACGGGCCTCTCTTCCATCTAACCTCGAATTACGCGCACAAAGGAACACAACTGTAGCTTATTTTGAACGACCTTATCTTCCGGGAACTTTTAGAGCGTCTTACGTTTATTCATATGACTTTTATCCTCTCTCTGAACCAATACGCCCCAACAAGTGTGCTGCGGTTTACGGGTGTGATGTAAGCCCGTGGTATGCCGCGTAATATCCGGCATTAACTTGTACCTCAAGTGTCGCATTTTGTATTCGTTATGATTGGTAGTAGTTTTTTTGAAATTGCTTCGAAACCTTAGGCCATTACGCACATATGGGTCCTCACCGGGAATCGAACTCGGGATCATTTCCACCAAAGGCTAAGGCGTAGCCCTCGTTATAATTTACGAGATAAGTAGTTGTTAAAAGGGCTTACGTAATGAAAATGTGTTTCAATCCATACTTGGTGCTCTTCTTTCTCAGTTTTCGTTCACGTTAATACTAACAAACGTTTGGGGAAGGGTTCCGCAATGTTTGATTGAATACGTAAGTGTGCCGAAGATGAAAGGTCAGGAAGCGCCGTTCACAGTGCCGCACCTAACGCATTTCATACCGATAATTTTCCTCCCACCTCTCTCTCCTACGCCTTCGTTCCATCTCTGCTTACTCATGCGTTCCTCTTGCTCAACTCTCGCATTACGCACATACACATTCATCTCCGCTTCTTCCGACACTTTCACTTTTTCGCGGGACTCATTCATCATTTTCCACCCGATTTTCCTCTTCGGCATTCATCGCGAATCGGAGAAGCAATCGGTTGATCCAATCCACGTTAATCCGCATTTTCGACTTTTTTCGTCTAACTTTTTTCATCGCGAGGACATGTTGAGCAAGCCTTCATCAGGCGCGAGAAATCTTTCGACGCGTGTTCGTCTGGCAGATTTAAGTGTCAGGTTGGAGTAATAATGGACGTAGGATCTACATGTTCTTTCGAGCGCTGCCCATGTTCGAGAGATAGTTGCGCCATTGCGATTTCGCTTGTAAATCTCACGATTCCCTTTCGGGGTCGGCTAGCTAATTTTCCTCGCCATTCGTGGGCTCATTCATGCTCCTAAGTCCCGTGAAACTTATCTCACGTCGGACTTATCCGCGCAGAGTGCATTCCGTCCTGCAGATTTGCGATCTCTCATTCCATTTGGACTTCCTATCGACCGGAGCGTTTATCTCCCAGTCCGTAGATAGAGTGCAGAATTCCTGTTCTAAGAGTCGTTGGCTAGACGCACCAAGTTGGGCTACGGTGAAAGGTGAATTGGACGGACTTTCCCGTGCACGGTCGACTTTATTTTTTTGCGAAGAGTCACACGGTGCCACATGCGGATTATGTGGGCGGTCAATTATTCGGTTGTTTCGTTCGAATTCTCTCGGTCGAGCGGGCGAGAGCTTTATTTCGTCGCTTTTACGACCGGAAGAACACGCTTTTTAAGCCTCTTCGTAAGTATCCAATTAGATTTGTTCTTCGCCAGTTCGCATCGCTCTAAAAGATCCAATGAAATGTCAGTGTGCCTCGAAGACGCGGTTCAATAATTTGTTTCGGATTCAAACTGTTTTTCTTCTGTGAAATGTCGACATTGCTTTCCCTTTTATTAATTGCTTTTTTGTGAACGTGAATTAGTTAAGGAAAAAGACATTCAGAAAGAGTTATTATTCGGTTGAATGTTTGGAGTAAACCGTGGGAACAGACAAGAAACGAATTGTATTCGAAAATGTTTGTGATGTATTCATTCCAAAGGCCGGTTTGAACGTCATCTCCACCACCATTCCAATCTGCTAAAAGATTTGGATTTGGAATGGGGTTTACTTGGCAAGATGAGGAATGAGGTAGTTTGCATTCGAATTCCTCGCTGGACCAAAATCTGAAAGCGGGAAAGAGTAGTATAGTGGTATTTTTGAAAGTGCTTCGATAACTGAGGTCATTTCCTTCCTATGGGCCCCCACCGGGATTCGATCCCGGGACCGCTTTCAACTTGGCCGTCCGGATACCAATGTAAAAAAAATCCAATCTACAATGGTCCTGCAAGAATTTTTCACTGCATTCAAGATGGAGTGATCAAGATAATGGCTATATTTCACACCTAAGTAAATTTCATTCCATCACAGTCATAAAAAAGACTAAGACAAACGTATACGAAAAATGTATTTTTCCATCGTGTGCCGAAAAACAAATGACGAAACACCATGAAAACATGGCTATAGGAACCCTAATCACTTTCTCATTGGTAGTTTATTTCGCTTTCAAGAGCACATTCTTGTTCATTATTTATTAAGTGGTTTTTTGGTGATTCTTAACGCTCTTATAGTAGCGGTCCCGTCGACTTATGATTTTCGTTTACAAGATTTAATTCTGCGACCACTTCTCTTTCTATCGCAAGAATTATGGGATGTTTAGTTATTGAAATTCTTTTACTTACGAAATAGTACGTGCTGAGCAATAAGCTAATTGATGCGTGGATTTGGTTTAGTGGAAAAACAAGTTCGTTTTTTTAAGAAGAGGAGAGGGGAAATCCTGGAGATGCTCGGAGAAGAAAGAGTTTTGATGGAAGAGATGAAAGCGGAGGCTAAAGCGGGAGGGTATTGAGAGGGGATGAATTCCTTTAGAAAGTAATTTAGGATTCTTGGGAAAGGTTGAAAAGAAGACAAAAATGTAAGATATTGAATGATATGAAGGAAGCGGATAGTTATGCGGAAGTAAAGGAGACGACATTGAGGAAATTCAGGGAATTTAAGAAAATTTAGATACAAAAGACTCTCGATGATGATTTACTCAGCCGTGAGGTAAACTTGACGTATTATTTATGCCTTTACATTCTTATTATGTTAAAGGCATGATGTTTCGGTTTTTTATGATTTGTTTAGTTGTTTTACGAATATAAAAAATGCATTTGACTGGGGATTCATTGTTCTTACTACGCACCGAATTTAATATTCTTTTATATTCAACTTTCATTGACCAAGGTTTCTTATTTTCATACATTATCGTAACTTTTGTAATATTTACTATCCTGTGTTTAATCTAATAATAATATTCTCCCCATCTTTCACTCTCTCCTATAAATTCTGTAAGTTTTTCACACACCTCTTCTCTTTGCTGGTGTTTTTCTGCAGTGGAAATACATTTTTGTGATAAAAATAAGCCAAGGAAAAGTTCTGGTGGGTTAGCCCAATGGGTAGAGCAACCAACCGGCAATTGGGAGACCCGGGTTCGAGTCCCAGTTCCGTTAGACTTTTTTCGTGTCCGTTTCTCCTTGGGAATAAAAATTAGTTTTTTCTCTCCACAAAACCATTCTTTCTTTCCTTCTTTTACTTACTTTTCACCAAACTTGTAAAGAATCTGTAGGTATTCCAGTTAAAAATCCTATATAATTTAATGTATGCATATTTTTTTCTTCAAATTCTGTCGGGTTAAATGGAAGATGGGACTCTCTAGTCCCAATTTCGCTCAATAAACACGTTTTTTGTATTGTATTATGTTGTATATTTCTTAGTTTTCGCAGATTGTATTGCAGTGTAAGTGTCCATATTGTTAATTGTTAGTAAATGGTCGAACTGATGGGTAGAGGAGTAGCATTAAAGACCCGAAGCTTTTACATGATCGTTTTAATAAAATCTCTAGCCTGATGAATAGTAGTAAATATTTACACGTATTTTTTTCTTGGGTGTGTTATAGATGATAGACTTCTTGCAGAAAGGGTGACAGAAATTTCAGTTTGAGATGTTACCGCTTCAACAGACCCTAAAAGCGAATGTGTGAGATAACTCTTGTAATCGTAATTCCTTTTCACGCATAACGTCGGTCTTAGCGTATCACCCGCGGCGCTGTTTGCGGAGTTGGAGTGACGCCGTGACATAAATTCATTAGGGATGTCGTGCCTTTTAATAGAAGATGATATAAAGCGCTGAATGCATCACATGCCGCGGAATTTAATTTCCTAGGAGAAGGCTTTATTCACCATCAGACCGAACGTATCTCTAACATCGTTTCAGGTTCTTCGTTTATTCATTTACGTTTGCTTGCTTTAATTCGAATGGACCCAATGTTTAATGAACTTTTGGGTGGAACTGTTTGAAGATATTCTGAGTAAAATATCTAGACAAAAAAGTTCACAGATTGGATCTTGATATCAAAGTGATGATCAGTATGAAAGTGGTTTGTTAATTTGGTTTAAACCAAAATCCGAGGATATTGTTGTCTTCGTGCCTCTTGCGGCCTTTTTGAGTGTTCAATATGTAAATCATTTTGCATTTTGCTTCCCAATCTAGATAGGGATGCCAAGCGAAAATAAATTGGAAAATGTTCCCCTTCACTTCACTCAGTGAACGTCGTTTTGTCATATGAAAATTCAGTGTTGAAATATACAAATGTAGGCAACACACAACGGCCGGATGGTTTCACGTGTCCCATTTTTTTTGCGACCAAATCTGGCTTTCCAAAGTTCCCTAACCCTTGTTTAGACACGTGCTAAGTGTAAGTTGAAAGTGGGATTGCAGAAGTATGACTGATCCGAAAGGGAAAGGTAGACCGAGAAAAGTTGGTTGAATAGCGATGAATGAGTCCCTCACGAAACCGGACGTCGGTGGTTAGAAGTATAAAAGATTATTGAAAGACTTACAAGTGCATCTGAAGTTCAAAAGAAAGGTCATTATTGTAGAGAATCACTAATTAGAAGTGCGTGCCTGCCTATAATAATAATGATAATAAATTTATTTATCCAAAGACAATTAAGCATATATAGGACACCACACAAACAAAATTTTACGAGTGTAACTGTATAATATAATTACATTTGAAGCACAATTATATTAATCAATATTAAGTATAATAATAATGATAATAAATTTATTTATCCAAAGACAATTAAGCATATATAGGACACCACACAAACAAAATTTTACGAGTGTAACTGTATAATATAATTACATTTGAAGCACAATTATATTAATCAATATTAAGTCAATACAATAACTATTAGAACACCACAAATACACCAGAATTATATCACTTATTGACAATTACACACTTCATTCCTACAACACATCAGAAATGCCCTTCATGAAAAATTCATCACATTATAAAATGCTTCAGCAGAAGATATTCTTTTAATTTTTTACAAAATGGTACCTTTCTATTATTTTTAATTGACCCAGGTAATTTTTTATAAATTTTTAAAGTCATTACCTCAAAGTTTTCCCTTGTTAAACTGAGCCTATGGGATGGGGTCCTCAAGTTGCTTCTTCATCTAGTTACGTAATCATGCTGATCCTCTTGATAGAATAGCACGAAAACCTTTTATGTTTATGTATATGCTTGTAAAGTATTCAACCCGAAGACCGGTTGGGACTTCATCCCCTCTACTATCTGCTACGAAGAGCTAGGAGAGGGAAATGAGGCTTACCAGGCAAGATGAGGAGTGGGGTAGTTTGCCCTTTGTTTTCCTCATTGAGCCAGAATGCTAAAATCATAAGCCCACGTAAGGGAAGTACAAGGACTCTACGAGTAACACTTTTTGTAAAATTGCTGCTTATAAGGGTTTCGTATTAATTGATGTACATTTATTATTACTACTTTCAGTTCTTGGTCGATTTATTTCTGATTGAGTGGACTACGTAGTTGCGGTCTTTCCCGCACTCTCCATTTTGTTAACTCTTGTTACTGCTTCTATTTACGAGACCTTTATTAAGCCTTGACCTGCGCGAGGCTTTCTGTCGGAAGGAGCTCGTACTTAGCAAATCCACTTCTCTCTCCACTCCATTTCCTATTTCCTCCGTCGCCCAATCAACTCTTTCATTCACTGTCCATTTCCTTACGGATTTATCCCCGTTGACGTGTCTCTCCCAATATTTGCGCTGGGCGGCGTTCTCCCGTATTCTCTTTCGCTAATTATTTGGACGTGCTGTCGTTACTGTTATTACCGTTTGCCGTTGTGCACTCGAATGCTCCCACACTCTGCAGTTCTATGAAGGGTAAAGTTCAGTGCATGCCTCCCTCAGGTGCCCCTCCTGCCTTTTCCTTTACGTTTCAAACAGTACACATGCAAGTAAAGGATATGAGAGGTTTTTGAAGGGACCCTCGGGATGCAGGTCAACCCGTCTACTCTTTTATGTTTACAAACGCAAATAAACTTTGATGCAGAAGTGATCTCAAGAAGTGAATTAGCGCGGCGTTTAATTAATGGTTATGCATTTTTTGTTTGCGGAAAGATCTTGATTTCGGCGGCGATTCCAACTTTGAAGTCCATAATATTACTCTGAACTGCTTTTGCGGCTACTTTTTGTATCACCGTCTTCAGTGGTAAATCGATATTAAAGAAGGTTTTCAGGTTTTAAATGTTCTCCTTCGCAACTTATTCTAATTTATAGGTAAATAATGTTCAGTGGAAGTAATATGTTTCGCTCTATGGCTTTTACAAAGGAAAGCGTTAAAATTAATATTTATCGCTAATATACAGAGGTGTTACTCGTAGTGTGTTTTAAAGGGTATTCTTACTTCACTTGAGACGTTCTTTTGAAGGATTTCTGTTTTTTTAAAGGGAACTTAGTTACGATAATTCAAATTTTATCTTGAAAACTTTTTTGTTTGATTTTCCTGATGTAGTTTTTTGTAACACTAATTTTTAAAAGAAAATTTACTATTAAAGAGAGGAAAATAAATATTTAATTTATATGTGTTAACTTTGCATAAATTAAATAATACCTTTTGAGCAAACCTTATGCCAGAATTAAATATCGAGAAAATTTTATGATTTTTTCGTAATTGTTTTCCGCTAAAACCGTTTGATTGTAAACAGTTTGAACTGTTGTTATTTTGCGCATTATTTTTTGTTAATGTTATCCTTCTTTATGAAATATTTATAATTCCCACTTAACGTAATTTAAAATAAAAATCGCTGTACATAGGTATGCGTTAGGAGTCAAAAATCGACTTTCTTTTCCTCTTTCCGTCTATAGATGGATTTCCGCTTTCAAAGACATTCGATCATTTTCTTCCTTGTTCGAGGAAACGCTGAAGTACTCCTGTAGTTTTTTTTCCGACAACTACCGGAGATATCCGCTATTCAATCTTTTCTGTGAAATCGAACTTCTATCCAAGGAGCGAGGGGAATCCGTAGTACTTCGTTCACAATGCCGAGGCGATTAAAGTACGAGAGGGAAAAATACACTGCTTAAGCCAAAGGGATTTTCTCCCTCGTAATTCTTAGGAGACTTATCAAATAAATACCACATTCGCTCGAGCAACACGCGCTCTAGCGTAATTTTTCTGAGAACAGTAATAAACAGCTGACGAAGATGCATATCATTTGCATGCTTCGTTTTGGTAGGCTTCACTCATATTTCGTGGGCTCTAATGAAAAAGACCTTATGAACTCTTTCAGGACTCCTCAGCCCTCCTTCACTTATTACCTTTGCTTACTTTTCTGTATTAACACACTCACTTCTATTTCACTATCTATTTTTACAATTAGTACTTAGAATAATTGTACAGATAATCTCGAAACCCATTTTAACACATTTCACTCTTAATTATGCAGAATCACTCGCATTCGCTGCTCGGAAAAGGTGTAAAGCGGGTTCCAAGCGAGATTATTTAAAAGCTAAGCATTCAGTGGACTAATGTCTAAACATCACAAAAGATAGATTATCGTGTATAGTTAAAGTTACTTCAACCTCGGAGTAATTTCTTGTACGGTTGCTAATCGTTCTTAATACATCTTGAAATCCCCTCTCTGTCGGGAAAGGGTCGCTGTATTAAGGAAAGGCTCCTGCCGAAATTTACTTGGTACTGAGCTGCCATTTTGCTTCAAAATACCCCACATTTTCGTAAATAATGCTGACGTGTACTTTGATCAACGGCGTAACAGCGTTAAAGCCTATTGTCGACGAATTTGCAAGGAAAGGATCGATCAATTCTCCCTTCTTAATGTTGAATAAGATGCGTTCGATATTTCTTTTATGTCGTGAAATTGCTGCTGGTGTCCACGGGTAGCCAAGTGGTAACGCGTTCGACTTTTATGAAAGCGATCCCGGGTTCGATTCCCGGTGGGGGCTTACGTGCGAAATGAACTCAGCGTCGAAGCACGTTTAAAATGTTACTACTGATTGCTGCTACTCGTACATCGTCCTTAAGTCATCTTCCTATAGAAATATATGTTACGTCAATACCGTTGAATTATCATAAACGCACTAAAAATCTCACGATCGCCCCTAAGACAGTAAGTATCACTCTTTTATCCAGTAATGTTCATACTTGTTATTCTGCGGCCCTATTAGAATAATACGTAATTAGGGAAAAGTGGGCATTAAGTTTAGTCGTTTTTTCAAATATACATCGTATTTCAATAAGCAAATGTTCGCTCTAAATATCATTTCGTGTATAAAATCGTTTTACTTTGCCTTCGGGTTTGTTTTAAAACTTTGTTCTGGCCATTTTCGTGAGTTTCTTAGATACTATTTAACTAGTGTAGAGAATTACAATGTCATTCAATTTCAATCTTAGCATGATTTTTCTTTTCCATGCCTGAATATCTTGAATCTTACGGCATTGGAGTTTTACTCTCAATTGAAGGCATGTTAAAAATTAACCAATGCCGTACCAGTAAACTGGGACCGTCCTGGTGAAATGGGTCGTATGGTAAGCCTACTTTTTATCATTACGTTCCCCCGCCAGCATTAATAGTGCTCTTTGGGTAATAACGGTCTTTGATTTGCTCATTCCTCTTAGTCTTAGTTTGTAATTTTTCGTGTATCAGTTTTTAATCTCTGAATGTTTAACGTGAAAAAGTAAAATATCTTACAAGTACATGTTGCATTTGGCAAAGAGAGGCAGACTGGCTCGTAGCTACTCCATTATTTAACCTGCTACTTGCTGACCACGTGAGACATGCAGGAATATCGTCCGTTGGCTTACAGTTGATCCGAAATTATAATTTTGCTGCTGTAGCTTGAGTTAATCCGCATTAAAGTGAGCGTTGTATAGCATGGAGTGCCCCTGACGTAATGGGGATGCATAGGGGTGCACAGAATGTGTAAGAAATATAATAGCAAGTCATCACCTAAGAGCGTTTTCACTTAACGGGAACTTTTCGGCAGCAAGGTCTATCTCGTGAAATTTCGAAAAATGCAAAATTGGTTATCCTTATACCCCCGTCAATGTCGTAAAAACTTAATGTGTTTATACTTCTGAAAGTTTTCTTATTTGGCTTTTGGATTTCAAGCGTCGTATTTTTCCTTCAGAGTCGGAATTAACAAATGAGCAAACGAAAGCGAGCATACCTTGTAATTAATATACAATTTACTCTAAGTTTCAAAATTGCGTGACCTCTCCCCCTACTCGAAACGTAGCGGAAGAAATTTTTTGCATAGTTTTTTCTCTTGCGGCAACTTTAGGTGGAAACTCCGAAATTCGGGATTTTTTTGCCCGCGATAAACTCTACCTCTTGCCCAAACAGCTTTCTGGGCCAAATTAATCTCTTTGATAAACGACTTCGCTGTTTTTTAGGGGCATCAAATCTTTTCATTAGTCTTTCGGCATTTGGCCCGCTGAAACAGGGTGAAATGGCTTGTAAAGAAAGAAATGTTTGCGAAGTTGGCAGAGGAAACTTCGTAAAACTTTACGGTACTTAGTTCTTAATCGCATTAATTTTCAATCGTATCACTATTTGTTTAAAAACATCTTGAAAAATATCCTCGTAATAAAAGTATTTCATTTGAGGCATATCGATGTGAGAATGTAGGCATTCTTAATGTAATTTAACATGGATTGAGGTAAAGGTGTTAGCTTTGCACATTGAAGCTGTGCAGCTAAATCCCAACTTACCACACTTAACAGTGTGGAAGAGACGCGGCATGGTAGTTCAGCGGTTAGAATGCTTTCCCGGGAAGTGGGAGACCTGGGTTCGAGACCCAGTCATGTCGCTATTTTTCACACTTGTTATTCCTTTTAATTTAACAGTTCTATAATTTAGGGCCAGAGTATGATATTATAAAATATGTTTCCTTTCATGAATGGTTTGGTAGAAAAAATAATAATTTGGTCATTAAAATAACGTTAGAATGAAATGTTAATTGTTTACTCACCTTACAAATGAAGGAAATGTCTTGCGTCATGTTGAAGTTTGTGTTGACAACTTAAGTGCAATTCTTTCTTTTGAAATCAGAAATCAGTGTCTATGTAGTGGTTTGTTTTCACCTCTCATTACAGCCCTCTGTCTTTCTTTGTATGTATCTCTGTAGATGAATTTCAATAATACAGTAACGATCGTTACTTCTTCATAATCATAAACGTCAAAGATTTGGAGTATTTCGCTCATATATATTTAGGTAATGTTATTCAGTAATTTTCAGTAGTAATCTACAGATTTATACTGCTAGCCGACCTTCGGCTTACGGCGGGGAACTCATCTACCGCCGTAGTGTTTTGGACTGTAGCAGTAGCGTATCGTTCATAAAATACATTTTTCATTTTTGAATCAGCTAGTCTTACCATTCTCTTCCTGTATTTTTACTGTAGGCATAATCTCTAGAACCTCTTCCGTGAATGTGTTTCCTCTAAATTTATTACAACGCTATTTTAGCTCTTATCGGACAAAGACAATGAATGTATAATTTGTGCTGTGACAATTTAGTATTTGGTCGGCTTCAAAAGAGGCGAGCATTTACCAAAGCTTGCACATAATGATAATGAATCGCTCGCTAACCATTCCCACCCTTTCTTTTGGTTCAAATCCAGTACCCTCAAACACGATGATTTCCTTCACATTCCTTTGTAAAAGAATTTCCCTGGTGTAAACGAAAGACAAAGCCGCTGCCGGTACTTCTTTCTAAAGGGATCTTTCTTATCAAACAAACCTAAAAGTGGAAGTTTAAACGCATAACGTAGCCCACGGCGCAAGTCGTCTTTGAGCCGGCCTTCGCTAATAACGTGATGAATATTTTTGCATAAAAATGAATGCGATTATAAGGAAGAGGCGTTTCGGTGAAGTATGATTTCATATTCATCGATGTTGATTGGATTAGGCCTTTATTCGGAGCAAAATCGAGATTTAAGTGTTTCGCCTTCGGTTCGACCCACCGAGAAATATCGTTTTAATTTTATGGCAGTGGTATTTTTCGTATAGTGGATTGAATGAATGAAAAATGAGAAGGGGTTTATGCATTCTAAGCTACTGTTTACTAATTTTTCCATAGAATAAAATTTCAGCTGCTTAATGAAGTTGTGGAAACGGAAGAAAGATTAAGTTGTCGAAAAAGTCAAGTTGGGGGGATGTGATGTAGTGCATACCACTCCAAGGCGAGAATTGTTAGCAATAAAAGGAGGGTGACCACGATTCCCTATTTTTCTCATTTGCGTTGGTAAATAAATCTTTTGTCGAGTTTTTTTTACATTTACAGCTTTGCCGTTATTTCTATCTTTCGATGTTTTCATCGTCTATAACTGGAAGAAACAGTAAGTAGTTATTTAAATGAAATACGATAATAGAGTCGAATGTAAAAAATAAGCGTATCTTGTTTTCGCGTATATGAATTTCCGTGTTGGATTTATTAAACCAGATGTTTACCTATTGATCTGCGGAATTTGAAGTAAAAAACTAAAACTAGTAAATTCTAAAGCATCCTAAACTCACTTCCTCATGAGGAAATCTGATGGAAGGATAAAACAAAATATTTTTATTTTAATGGTAGTGTCAAATATCAGGATTTGAAAGAGGAAGAAAGAAATTCAGTGGCTGCTAGTTCTGAAGATGAAAAATATTTCCGTAGTGTTTTTACAGATTTAGGTTTGAAAACATAAGTCAGGAGGATAGAAATCATTTTTTTCTTTTTGGTGTTGTTGCTTGAACTTTAGTTTTTTCTGCGAAAAATTTGTTGCACCTAACATTTGTTCCGCGATCGAGTTCTTAAATATTTAAAGGACGCAAAGAAGAACATTATTAACAATTTGGTTTTATTCCATTAAAATTTAATTACACCGCACGGTTGATACCAACTCCGAAAGTAACAGATTCGTAATTTTTGAAAATTCTAGCATTAAGATCGTTTTGAAGGAGAATTGTGGATTACACTGTTGCTGATTTATAGCTTCGCTATCTTTTATGTATTCACATATATATGTCAGCGACAACAAGTCTTAATGAAGTAGACGTCAAAGAAAGATCCGAAGTTGAACGTCCTCATCTTTCGGCGTTGTCTTAGGAATTATTTTGATTTGGCTCTTTCTTGGAAACACTAAAGATCCTTCATTAAACAAAGCTGTTTGAGGAAACTATCCGTTTCGTGTCATCGAATATCCCCTGTTTTATACCTTTAAAGGCAATTATCTTGTATTTGATATCCTTTTGATATAAGAGTAATTGTTTTATGATTTTTATAGAAGTATATGAGATCATTAAGGCGCAGAAAGGGATCCTTTAAAGCTGTCGAAAAACGTAAGCTGGAATTCTATTCTGTATTTGGATGCGTAGCATGTTTCACCATATATTTTTGTTTTTTCCAACAATGAATCCTTTCACTGTTCGCGTTAAATGTGTTTAGAATATTCTTTTCGGCTTTAAAAACGCGTAATTTTAAACAAATTCAGCCTTGGAGTCTGGTCGATGTAAATGGCATTTTCGGTTAATTAAACATTATTTTAGTTTTATTCACTTTTTTGGAATGTACGGAAAAGAAAGGAAGGTGTAAAGAAAGAGTTTGACATGCTGAAAATACGACGAGAAATAGATGAAGCTTTAACGTTGTTTATTGCTAAATTTTTAAATCGTTCGGTAATGAAAAATATCCTAAATGTTTCAGTTATTAATTTTCTAAGTTTTCGATGATCAGAGACCTTAACACAATTCCTTAAATCTTCGTTTCGTATCCACCGTATGAAATTTTCGGTAATTATCATTGTAATTAAATGTTCCGGTTAGGCGAATGTCATTTCCGCCATCTATTAGTGATGGAAAGGTCAGTTTTTTCTTTGAGCAGCTATTTCGGAAATTTAATTGATCGAACTGCTCCAAAAATGGTTTATCCCTTTCCCAACTGATGAGTTAATTAGCTCCTAATTTTCCTCAGGTATTCATTGGACCAGCTCTTTAGTTAGCCAGTTTATTTGCTGCCCGTAAAAGTCCTTTTGTGATTCAAGAAAGGGAGGCCTTCATTATCTTGCTGAAATTCTCTTCCTTTTTTACACCCTCTTTATGAGGCGGTGTTTTTGTCTTTTTCGCATGTGTGACCTTTAAAGGGCGTTATATTTTAACTTTCTACCGCTATCTGAAGTTGTATTTACGTCCTATGTGTTTAATTACCATTTTTCTCCAAAGGGGGCTTACAACTAGCGAGAATGTATGTTTTTCCGCCTGTTCATTTAGCCGATTTTTAATTCATACTTCCCTTTATCTTTCATTTATATTGTCTCCGCAATTTCTCGTAACTCCTGTAGACCGACAATCTTCTCCCTCGAATTTAATCTTAGTTTCACAAAACCTTTTGAGTTATTGCCTATGAAGAAAAGAGAAATAAATTTACTAATCGAAAAGAAGAATGCGTGCTCGATATAGTATACCATGAGAAAACCTTTTTATTTGCTTTTCCTACGGAATTGAGTTTTGATAAAACTGAATTTGAATACTCGTAATTTCAAAATTTCGGTGGAGTTTCAAAGTGAGAGTAAAGAATGATTCCGGAATATTTAGTGTTAAAAGTTTGCGAAGTAAGAATGTATCGATCGTCCTTGACATTGTGGTAGTTCTCCGTTACAAGGAATAAGGAAAAGAACACTTCTACTGTCACCGCAATTTTTATTACATGAGCATGCGTTTGGACTCTTCAGGTCATCATCAGATGATGAATCCATACTCGTATAATAAAAATTATTGTGGCAACGGTAGAAGTGTTCTTTGCTTTATTCTTTATATTTTGCAAAGTTCTAAAAATTATCTTTTCTTAGGATAAAATTTCTTTTAAATTGTATGAATACTCAAATGTAGTCTGTTTAAAATTTTCTCACATTTTCGACCATCTACATTACGTCACTAAAATTACTTGAATTAAGTTTTATGATGTTAGAATTTCACCATATTTCGTTATTTTTCCGAACAAACTACTCCCTATCACCCATTGGTGGATTTATAATTCATATCTTTCGTGTGAGTATAAGCTCTTTTCGTACGGTATCCCTGCCGTGGGTTCCATCTTGGTGGGCTGTGTGGTTTTTAAATATTTAATGTGAACATCCCTGTTTAGCGCGCAAGTTTCAATCCTCGGTGGATTCGCTTCGGAGCTCTCAGCAGTCTCTGAACAGATTGTTATCCCACGAGTGAGACGTACTCCGCGCTGATGAGCCATCGGAAAGTTTCCAAGCCCCGTGGACTAGCGGTTTGAGGCTCCCTCGGGGCCATGGCGGGGAAGAGATTCCCGGTCCGCAGCGTGCGAGGCGGGCATCGTCTTTCGCCGTGAAGGAGACCGGGGAATTGGGCGAGGGGTTGCCCGGGCCCGCTCCGATAGTAACACAGGGACTCTCCTTCGAAACAAGGAAAGAAAGGGGAGAGAGGAGGGAGATGCCCTTCCTCCACATCGATCCCCAAATCCCATTGCTATGTGCACCCTGCCAGCAATCGATACTGCCGCCGGGTCGCACGCGGGGTTTTCGGGCTGCAACAGGTGCACATGCTGAACACACGCCTCGTAGGAAACACACGCCCAGGCTGTCCGGGGGAGATTTTTCACGGGAGGCCTCGGCAGCTCCTGAGGGAACCACCGGAGAAGTGCATGGATTGCTACTGACGTTTAGACATCAGTCGAATTACCCTCGCACACGATCCCAGTGTCATACGTCGCATAATCGATGTTTCGAGATGTTGCCGAGATTTGTCCTTTTTCGTTCGAGATTTGGGAAAAGTTTCTCGCGCTCTGCACAAGAGAACAATCTTTCTTAGTTTAATTCACGTGCCCGCTGTTGGGTGGCGTGTTTCATCGCATCGCTACGCGCTCTGGTCTATGAAGGAGAATTTGAGAAATTGGATTCATTACCATCGAGAAGCAATGCCTTGTCGCTGTCGTTGTAGCAGTTTGTGTATTGAAATACGTTGATTTCGTCTCAAAGGGTTTGCTGCTTCTTGTTTATTTTAAAGTGCGAAGTGAAGCCACTCAAACCTCCTCTTGTATTCCTCGCTGATAGCTCTAACTATTTAGTGATTAATAAGTTATTATACTTCACTAAATAATAATAACTATAAATCACCTCTATTTGGGCGAGATTGAGAATTTGAAAGTCTCCTCTTCCATCCAACCGACCCAGCTGGCTGATGTATTTGATTTTTCTGTTAAGGATTATATTGGGGAGATTTTATTCGACTTCTAACAGTTGAGAAATTTTTATCTCGGCAGTCTACAGTAACGATTTATTGGGTATTTTTACTCTCATTATATTATATTGTTTATTAAATTTTATTAACTGTGCGCACAGCATTTGGGACAGTTTTAAGAATTACGGAAGAAACGATTAACTAAGGAAAAATGATAGCCATGACCTCTGTATCAGAGTTTTCTCGAACTTTTTCCTTATAAACGGAGCAGTTCATAAACTTTATTAGGAATAGTGGCAATAAAAGCGGTAGAAGTATTGACTTCTTGATCTTTTCGTACAATCTTTTACAACTTCTGCTTAAACTCTAACAATAATAAATAGAGATAAAGGGCGGTACTTGCGTTAACGTGGGAAATTCGAATACCTTTGAAAGTGAACCGAAAGGAATCCAGTTCAAGAATGGCTAGTACCGCGAAATAAAGAACATCGAGAGTATAGCCTTAAGGTAAAGGGAGTAAAATGGCCGTATCCTGATCATAGACGGCATTTTATTGGGGTCGTAGCGCAGGACACCAAGGGGCACTCCCGAGAACCACTTTCGCATCCGTTTACCGGAAGGCTTTAGAGCCGTTCGTGCACGAGACAGGCTCTTCTGGTCATCTGAAGTGCATGCGGGATATAGCAGCTGCTTAGGAGTTTAGTGGTGGGAAAACGTCGAAGAGGGGCTTAGTGGAAAGACATCATCGGCCGAGAATAGCACCAAGGACTTGAAAGGGAAGCACATTCACTTTTAGGTATCAGGACCTTTGGTAAATGATCCCTGAAAATCATTTTCGGGACCCTATCGTGTACTCTTGTTCTCCCAAATCAAATGTTAACGGAATTAAAACGTTTTGTCGTGATCTGTTATTTCATTTTTTGTTAATTTTAATCGAAGTGTCGCCTGGTCAACAATCTATTCGCTTGTCTATTCCTCGCTAGCCGTACATTCCCTGGCGTTAGAGCACATTTCTTAATTCGATTAATCTATCGCAATATATTGCACCATTTTTCGACCGGTTTACTGGTTTCTGTAGAATTCTGTTCTTAAACCCTTGTGCATAAAAGTTTGTTTCATGAATCGATGTATGTACGTTATATATTATATATATCCATATTATATATGTATTATATTATATCTATTAAATGGTTGTTGATGTAAGATTGTTATCGACTCTATCAACTAAGTATTCTATTAATTCTTCTCTTAAAAGACAGTGTGGAATTATTGAAAAGTGTGAGTAGACGAAATCAGTGAGTAGCTTAAAATCATCTAAGTGCCGGATTTTTCCAAACTCTTGCATTCCAATTATCTTGCATTCGTACGCAGATAGTTGGCATTCATCTCACTGGTGTAATTCCGTAGTGTTCTGGAATCTCGGTGTCTTCTAACGAAATTTGCCTTAGTAATCAATAGCTTGAAAGCCCTCTGCCAGCTAGCAAAAATGGGTTTTAAAACAAATTGTAAAATGATTTCCTGTCGCATCTTCTTGGCGCTTTCCTTCGTGCACGATACGAATTCACGGTTTTGAAATACAAATTAAGACTAGAACATTAAACCACTTGGAGAAGGCAATAGGAGCCCTTATTTGCAGAAGGATGTTTTAATTGGCAGGTAGTTATTTCGGGGATGGGTAGACTATTTCTTTAACAACTAAGATCAAAGATGTTATTCCAGAATGCTTTCTAGGAATCTATTATAGTTAACTATTCCGAGAAAGTTGTTTCCAAGTTTGATTTCAATGAAATCCGTTTTGTTATCTCTTGGTATCGAGCTGCTTACTTCTGGCACGTTGACTGATAGTTTGGGCCTTGGACAGAGGCGGTGAAAGTGGCCAAGACGTCATTCCAAACTCAGGAAGCCCAAAAAGCGAGACATTTACTCACGGAAGTGTTTGGCGATCCTAGTTGGATATATTCTGCAATAAGCAGAATTGTGGTAAGACTGCTAAACAGTGGACAGGACCTCTGGGAGATGAATCACGTTTGCCCAATACACACCCTGGCCTGCCCGTAAACATGGAGTGTCTCCCCAAGTAAAGTGGAATCGTGGCCAAGTTCGCGAAGCAAAACAGGTGCTTCGAAAATAGATCTTGTTTGTATCTAACTAATTGCCATGCCAATGTCGGATACAAACATCACAGATGAGTTCTATTCAAAGCTGTATTGTTCTCTTCGGTTTGCCTTCTTGTAGCGCAATGCAATATAAATTTCCTTATGTTGAAATAGCGATCGATGATATGTGTTATTAAATTGCAAAATGGCCAGTTGTTTACTTTGTGTTATTGCTAAGGTTTAATAAATTTTGTTGCAAAGTCCCCCTTGCGAAAACCTCAAAATAATGCCAAGTTCGTTTGCGTCTCTCCAGCGTACGATCTGATATCTCACTTAGTTTATAGACTATCAAAAGTGGTTCCGTGGTTCCTACTGACATTGATGGTAATGCTTTTTCCTCCTTTTAAAAGTTTCTTTTATCATTCCGCTTTTGCGGAAATAACTCGAAATTTTAATATGCATGTTTGTACTGAGATTTCCTAATATAGCTTACCAAACCACGTTCTCTTCTGATACATATTTCGAAAATAATAAATCTAGAAATGCTTTTGTGTGTTCTTCGCCTTTTCTGTTGGAAGAGGATAAGCCTGTAAGTACCTTGCATCGATTAATAACAAAAATACTCACCACTTAAAGTATACGAACTGTAATTATAACAATCTTTTATAGAGTGAGGTAATGTAATTTCCAGATCTTGTGATCTGTCAGGTTAGATTTTTTCCTGTGACACCTTGATCTATTCCAGCGGCATCTCGTTTTCCAAAGGTTTTTTCCGTTGTAAATCAACTGTGATATTTTAATGCGCAAATTAGTAATGAGGTTCTCAACATTCGTATTCATTTCGCCCTTTCCTGCGATAAATAACTGCTTCTCCGGAATGTTTGCAATGCGATGCTCAGAAATCCCGCCTTTCGCAATGGCGCTGCGTCTGCAGAAAACAACCGTTGAATTTTCTCTTGAATCAATGAGTCTCCATTAATTCTTCGATTCGTCATTCATAGAAGATCATATACATAAGATAAGGAAACATCACGTTGAGGAAAGTGTCACAACAACGGATTTGCGGTATACTTTTGCGCCTTAGCATACATTACTGTTTTATGCTGAGGGTATAGGAAAGGAATGGGACGGTTGTCGATATATCTTGTATTCGTCGCCAAATAGTTACGCCTCAGTGTTTATTCTCCGTTTTTTCTTTTCGTATTACGGTGTTATTTCGAAAGCGTAGCGATCAATGAATTTTTTAAGGATTACGAGGATAAATAAAACGCAAGCGAATTCTTTTCACGTAATGAATGTTCGGATTCACAACACTCGCAGAAGCGGTCTTCGCATTGCCGAAATTCAGCTGCGGACGAAAATAGAAGGCACCGTTGCGAAATGATTGCAACAGGAATCCTTACTAAAGGGTTTAATTAAAAGGAAACGCTGTCGCCCACGCACGGAACCCTTTTCTTTCGATGCGCCCTAACCAATGCCAAAAGTATCCTCTGTGCATCCCTCTATTTTCAAAGCTCCGTCATCCGTACATTATTCTGAATTAGGATATGCTTCATTTAGGCCTCGGAAAGGTTGGTTTAAGCAGTCAATTCAGTACCAGCAAGATTTTCATTGTTTACCGAAATTAGTTTTCAATAGAAAGCTGTCAGTTGGTAGTGCTTAATCCTTTTGTTGTGATCAGGACGTCCAACATGGAAACGAACGGAAAACCGATACCCAAGAAACCGTTAGTTATGTCATCCGATCTTGGACCGAAAAATAAAGCTCTTGATGTAAATGTATGTATGAATGTAAAATTATTATTTATTCCCGATTTTAGGTTCTCAAAAATTCCATTTTACGTATTTAAGTGTGAATGGCGGAAGCTTTAATAAATAAGTGTAACAGCCTCTTGCTACTAAAAAAATTCTTAACTAAGAATCTGGTCGCTATTTCTATAGCATCGTTTATTTTATTCTGAAATTTAGTTGTATGTCATGTATTTGAAAAAAGTAACGCTAAAGATAGAAAACGCGAAGATATGTTAAACGGTGGAAATGAAAAAACCGGTTCGACGTTGGCAGTCGGAGGGAAACCGGAACTGAGTAGAAATTTGGTATTTTCATTAAACCGGGGAGAAATTCGGAACGAAAATTATTACATATAGATGCCCTGTTCAGGTGAAATAGTGGTCCATGGGAACAAAGAAGTTGGAACCAATGATTATTTTGATGGTAATATTAATTGAACATATTTTGATGTAAGAAGTCATGTTGTGTCAGATGTGAAGGATTTTGACGCGTAATTTTGTTCATTGCGCGATTTCTCTCTCGGTTTTTTTGGTTGGTTGGAGTAACTGTGAATAATTATTTTCTGAGAAACCGTTCGATTTAGGAATTTAAGACAAATATTTGATTTCCGCATTCTATGAGAGAAATTTTAGGCATTGTGTTTTACAATTTGATATTGTTTCCAAGTCTTCATTGTAAGCCTACCTAGGAGGAGGATGAGTGAATAGTTGGTTAACTTCTAAATAATAGGCTCATTGAACTGGTATTAATTCCGAATTGATTGGTTAGAGCAGAGTGCATTGTGTATGAGTCACGGGAAGTGGATTGAGGAGGACAGGAATGTGATTGTAAAGTGGGCGTTTAATTACTGTGAAAGGAACGTCGTCGCGTAAGAGGGAACTAAGAATCTGGTTGGTGAACTTAGTCCTAAGAAGTCCGCCTTGTGCTCAGTTTATTGAATGGGAAGTTGGTAGCGTAGGTCAGATGTAGTTGGATCCGAAGTGGAGTTGAACTTTTGGGTGGAATGAAATTTAGTCCATCAAAGAAATATCATATAAGAAGAGCAGAATTGGTTAAGAAAGTCTTTGGTAGTAGGACAATTGTTTTTTTTAAGTTCTTCTAAATTTTTAATTAAAGAACTGTCTTTTGGTGAGGGATAGAAGAAAATGTCTCTTTTATGTACTTTTGTCTCAGTCTTGTTCACGACTGTGATGATATGAAAGCTACTGTGGTATGAGTTATGCTGAATAATGGCATTAATTAAGGTTTCTCCTTATGCAATGCTACGAAAAGTGTTATTCGTAGAGCCATTGTGCTTCACTAACGTGGATTTGTTCTCCATATAGCATTCTGTCTCAAGGAGGAAAGCAAGGGCATACTACTTCACTCCTCATCTTGCCTAGTAAGCCTTACGGTATTTTCCTCTCCTAGCTCTTCGCAGTTGATGGTAGGGTGGATGAGGTCCCAACCAGCTGAATACTTTACAGACAAAATAAAGAACTCTCGTGTGGGAATTATCGGAAAACTGTGGGAGAATTTTCTTCTGAGTATGCAAGGTCCAAAACAATCGCAAATTTTCATTTTTGAAATAAGCTAGCTAGCAACCATCTTTATTTACAATGATTGTTTGAATTTACCCTTCATTACCCTCTTTCGCTTCTGGATTGTCCATGTTTCTTTTTGTGCTGTAGGTGAAAAAGTGATCTGTTAAATTATTATTCATTTAAAAGCCTATTCTCAAATATTTGTCGTCCCTGAACTGAAATGATTGCTAATTCTTTTTGTGGCTTTAATAATTTGGTAAAAACCTCCGTAGTTGCCACGCGTAAATTCTGAATCATAGTTCAATAGGAACCTTTCTGTTTTCCTGTAGTGCTGCTTTAATCTACGTATAGTACGATGAAGCAATTTGTTCAACGAAGAAGTATTTACGGTGTACTTTGATTCGTTTGACGATATCGTTTTTCGTTAGTCCATCGCCCGTGTTCCCATAGAACGGCTTACATTTCCCGATCAGCGAGGAGGTGAAAGCTGGAGAAAATTCGATAAAGGCTTTGCTTTTCCTTGGTTAGGCCGATGGTGGAGTACGCGTTGGGGGTGCTCACAAAAAAAGGTCATCGAAGAGGTAGGAAAAGGTCAACGAAGGGCAGCTAGAGGCGTCTGACAGAGGTAGGGGAGAAGTGCGGTGTCCCGTTTCTGTTGAAAGAAAATTGAGAATAGCTGCTGCGGAGGCGAGAAAAAGCTGGAAATCAAATGTATTGGATCAGAGTAATTGAATGTAGTAAGATAGCTCGATTTAGAATGTTGACGTGTAGATGTAAGGGGTAGTCGTCGGAGGAGTTAAAGTCATCGAAAGTTTATTTTTTTAGGAAGTATGCTTTAGGTGAATGTTTACGATAGATTTTTTACTATTAGATATTCTTATTTATTTCTATAGGAATGAATCGACCTTAGACCAGACGCTTGCTTTGGTAGCTTTATTGTTGTATTTATTGAGAATGTTACTTTGTTTTTTACTGAAAATTAAAACGAGATTTTACTTGAATAGGCGGAAATGTAAGAAATATAATGCTATAAAGGTTATAATCTATATTAAGTGTTAGGCTGGATATCTCTGTATGATAAATGTCGAGTATTACTGATGTTTTAATTTGTTAGATTACCAGAATCAGTCCTGATTTTCGAATGTTAGGCCTGTATGCGGAAGGTCAGGTCTACATTCATTTACTATGACTTGATCACGATGACTGAAAAGTTTCATTCAGAGAAGAAAAAGTCTCGTTTATTTTCCTCAATAATTGAAAGCGTGTTCTAAATCGATGAGAAAGTGTGTATTTTGTACAAATAAGTTGTCCGAGCTTGTTACAATTTCGAATTATTTTTGATTACGAATGTTCGCTCATTCGAGTACTCAATCCCTTTAACATATTTAGTCTATCTTCATATCGGATAAGAAATATAAGTAACTAAGTAGAAGTGTAGTTGTAGTAGTTCGAGGTACTTTACGGTTTACCTACCCCTGAATTGGTTTAGGCCTTTTCCTTTTAAATCGTCACCCCAATACTACCCTAAATTTGTATTCTACAGGGAAAAATAAATACCTTCCATTATGAGAAAGTAAACGCTCAGAGTGACGTAATATTTTTGTTACGTCCACTATGACGTTATGAGTTTTTCAAAGACCAATTATGGCATTTCTTCGAAATAGGGTTTCAAAAAATGTTCTTTGAGTGTTTACTTGGGTGAATCGTAAGTGCCGTGTTTATTTTCCAGTGTTCTCTGACTGTTTAAGACAATATTTTTATCATTTTTCAGTCTTTAAGAAATTTTGGTTTATATATATTAAGAACTCTTATCAGTTAAAATATGAAGGAAAATTTCGTGCCAGTTCTACCTGTATGATGATTTATCTGCCTGCATCTGGTCTGTGTTGGTAAAGGTCCTTGTATGCGAATCGTTATTCCACTAGGTAAGGCCCATTATCCGGCTGTTTCCTCTTGTCTTTCATCTCATTTCAGGACAGCCTGTAATTTGAAGAACTTAAGTGCTCTGGAAATTGTGCTTGACGGTTTCAAGTGTCTCAAATGCTAATATCTGAAACTTCCGTCCTTGCATTTTTCCGGCCACACGAGGAATTCAGGCTATGGGACTCACTCTTCCTTTTTGATTAATTTAATTCAATATAAGTCTTCACTCTGCTTCATTTTTAGGAGCTCAGCAAAGAATGAATTACAGATAGAGTGGTCTACTCATTTCTTTTCCCTTAAAGGATTTGTATGCAAAGCTTTGGTGGAAATGAAATCAATGTGCCATTGCAGTAGACCTGTGTAACCTCTACCTGGTCGGAAAATGTATTGATCTCTCTTTAGTGGTAATTGTGTGTAATTATGCTTATTTTTGTCGAATGTGAAGGGGCGGTGATTATTCCACGCGACTTCGGACTGGCTTCCCGCGTTGGCCTGAGAAGCCCTAAAAGGCGACAGATGTGTCCTCATCTAAATTAAATATATCCTTTGACGTGGTGCAAGGCCCCCTCGACAGACACCATCACCTTCTTTTGTAAAGGTCGTGGGAATCTGTCTCTCCTTGGGCAGGTTTGAAATATTCTTCGGAACCTATTTACCCGCATTGTGGTTGTCGTTGTCATCATGTCGTTTTACCAATATGCTCTATTCATTGTCTTAAAAGAGTTAACATACTTGTAGAAAGTAAAAAACTATTACTGTAATTTGTAATGGTAATATTTTTGTAATTAACGGTGAAGGTAATATCTGAGTCAAAGATTTTCTCTCTAAGATGGAACAATAAATAATACTTGATAGCGTTAGACTGAACATACTTAAAATGACCTCAGGCGTCCCCCAGGGTAGTGTAATTGGACCTCTACTTATACATATCTACAACTTAAGGATTAGATCGATAACGTAGTTAATGCCTTACACCGTATAAGTTTTTATTATTTTGGGAGTTATCTGCGCTGTATGATTGTGTTGTGAAATAATCGAGAACAGTAGGATAGAAAAGGTGAAGCAGAGTGTGATAAACTGAGTCATAAAGGAGATCCTTATGGTAATCGATGAGGCTTGGAAAACCATTATCTAGGTTTTCAGAACTGGTTAATGCAGTAAAACGGAATTGTGTAAAAAATATTGATAATTGAGTTGGTAAGGCATAAATATGCTAAGTGATTGCAAGGAATTTAAGGAAACGAATATAATGCAGGGAAATGAAACGCATTTTTTACTCTTGACCGCAGTATTAATTTTGGAGCGACTAGTTTCATCAAAATCTCGCACTCATGAGGCAGTTGTTTGGTTTATTATCTTTGGCTCTTCCCGGATACCACGAAGCCAAGACCCTATCTTTTTATTACATGAATAGAATGCGATCCAAGTGCTTCTTTCTTATGAAGTTCTCATGATGATATTTATCCAATCTTATATTTGTTGTAAGAAGGTCACCTGTTTCAACTTCTAATGAATTATTTGTGTGAACATGCTTCAATAAAAAAGTTGTTTGAGTCGTACCAGTCTTTTCCATACTCCCTTTGTTTTTAATTTTCTCCGAGGAAGTATTTCATTGACACTGATTTTCTGAAGCATTTTCCTAGTAGGATTTCAGTGGCCTTTGTGAGACACTTCACTGGATTCCGTCTGTTGTATGCTCGAAAGGGATGACGTTTTCTAACCACGTTTAAGAGGAACGTTTCCTCTCGTTTCACCTACTTTTGTTCGCCTCTTGTTCCACTTTGTTTCCTCGTAAACTTCCGCTCCTTTCCATGGCTGAAAATTACTCGTAATCTGATCCATTTAAGAACTCTTTCATGTCAAACCGGGTTTACTCAGGAAATTTAAGTTATCAATTGACATTATTTTCTTATCTAATACATCAAAAGGTATATACACTATAGGTATCAGCCTAAATAGCTTTTTTATTCATGTATTCCCACTCTTTCTACTTAAACGGAACACCACATGCATTGGAAATATTCTGTCGGATGCAAAGATAACCTGAAATCCCAGAGTTATACGGATATCTCTTTTGATTCTCACAATCAACAGATTTTCTAACTCCTACGATGTTCTGTAAATGGTTGTATAGTTAAGCCAATGAAATACTTAAACAAAAGAAGTTAGGCAGCTTTTCGGCGAAGGCAAAGCCTTGGTGGAATCATTGGAACTACATCTTCAATAAAATTCACCCATCTCACTCAGCATCTTTTATATTAACAGTTTCCTTTTTAATTTTCTATCCCCATAAACTTCTTGCTGTATTGGCATGGTTACTATTTGATGCAGTTGCAGTTTGATCTTAATCTTAAATTAATTTTCCCGGGAATTACATCAATTCCTCTTGAACCGAAGACGTAATGCTTAGAACAAACGTAATAGTTATAAAAAGAATACATTCCATCCATACAGGCAGTTTTTTTTTTCGTTCGTGTTTTATCTAGCTATTCATGATATTCAGGAATGAAAACGTTCTTTGTATCAAAAGCTATTCATATCTGCTGATGAATTGTGCATTTGCGCCTATTTTGCATTTTGTTTCTAGACCATGAATTGTTTTTGGCATCATTAGATGGGCGTGGTCCTTCTCTCTGGGTTTTTACTCCAATAACCTTCACACGAGGAAGGAACGAAGTGAATCAGAATCCCTCACCGCAAGAATGTTCTGCGGTGTAAAATGACAACACGAAGACAAGAAACCCTTGTCATGTTGTCACCTCTCGTCCTCGGACGTATTCGCGCTGAAAGGAAATTCATTTTGTTTTTCCATCGGATATCTTCATGAGCTCGAATGGTGTATTAAGGTTTTCAACTATGCATACTTGTCTTTCTGGCATGAAATCGGGTTTGATCCTTCAAAATATCGGCTTATGTGAACCTTATTTCAAATAAGAAGTGATTCTCATGGACCAGATTAGGCGTTTAATCAGAAATTGAAGAGTTATATTTTTCTCTTCTCGGTGATTAGAAAAACATAGGGTGAGCTAGACTTTGAAAATTTACGTGTTTTTATCTACGCCCATCTTTCCGCACAGTGCAATTAATTTGCTTTTCGATTAAAATATTTCAAAGAACATTCTTCAGAAGAATAATATTCATGGTGTTGTGTTTATTCCAATTTCAAAATACGATGCTGTCTGATCAAGATCTGACTAAACTTACTATGCACTAAACTGTTACATTCACGGTTTAAATATTATGAACTAGTATTTTAAAAGGTTAATTTTCTGGCATGCATAACTGGTATATGTATCAGAAAGTTAACTTGTAAAAGTTGTATCTAACAAATCTTAACTGAGATATTTTCATGCTATGCCAGTTCGCAGACGTAGTAAACTAGCTCAATGGTTAATAATAGTTGAATTATTGAGTTACTTCGTACTTCCACATTGCTCTAAATAGATTGTTTACCTACATCTACGTACGTACCCTGCAAACCGCCTTTCGGCGCAAGGCAGAATTTACTCAATTTACTCTACTGGGAAGTAGAGTCATGGTTCATGCACCATGACTCTACTTCCCTAATCGATTACTGTCGCGTATCGTTCAAGGAAAAAATGAATTTCTGATACTATTGTTATGATTTTAATCGAATTATTTTCATTTATTTTAATTTAAGATCCTGTGCGTCGAAATTTGCTTCTATTTATGATAAAATGTTATATACATAATTGACAGCACATGCATCGACATTCCTCATGCTGCTCCTCGGTTTGTGCAGCTTTATTGACGTATTCTTTCGTTCGCCGCCAGTGAAAGAACGCTTTTACTCGTCCAACTTGAAATACTCTCCAATGTGAAATGTCTTCTAAAAGAGTCGAGATAGGTATAGATTCAATGAGGGTTCTCTGTCAAGAGACCCTTGAGTTCGCCGGAGGTGATAAGGATTTTTGAAAGATATGGTCATAAAATCATTGAGTAAAATGAATCCAAGCTACACGCGATCTCCGAACAAGTTATGAAGTACAACCTCGATGCATGAAACTAGGAAAGGTGAGATTCATGGGAGCAAGTGCACGGAATCGTGAATTTGTGAAGATGTCGCACTCAACAATGAGCTCGTCACGAACAATCTCCGCGGAAATCGATTTTGAGGAGGAATTGAATTATTTTGCGAAAGGCGAATGATTCCGACGGAAATGAAAAACGAAGGTAGAAAAAATCCAGCAGGAGCATCGCAGGTTGAGAAATTTGATTTAATCTGTTTTCGGAAAGGAGGGCTACGTGGAAAGAATAAATCGTTCGTTTCGAAATAAATCCTCCCAACTTACCTCGAATGATAAATGAAATTCTCCGGAGGAAAAATGTTCGGGGTCTTGTAGATAGACGAGGGAAAATCAATCAGCGTCGAGAAAAAGGAAATGTACTGCATTTGATGGCAATAGTTTATTTTATTCGATTTGCATGAAATAAAGTATCGTGATCAATATTCCTCGGATAAATATCATAAATGAGAAATAAAAGCGTACTAGTTTTTCTATGATATTTACCGTTTAAGGTTTTCATTTGCAATCAGTAAATTTATTCAGTTTCTTGAATTCTCTTCATCGGATTTTCTTTATTTTTGTGTAATTGTCAGCAATATACCCAAATCTCAGCAGATAAACTTGAGATTTTTTCATATAATCGTTAGCACTTATCATTTACTTAGCTAAAATTTCTATAGAAATAAGAATGTGATAGTAGATGTGCCATCGATACCTGTTTTTGCCTGGTTTCACCGGTCTAATTGATGGGTTTAAATGGAACGGAAAAATTCTTTTTCTTACAAAATTAGAGCTCCATCTTAATAATAAAATCACGTCTTTTCTGCATTATTTCGTAATAGGAGACTCTTACTTGTATTCTTTGAGGACTTAATCAATGTTTCCTTCGCTTAATTCGCCCTAGATATTAAACATTCATGCCATTGTGCAGATTTTATTTTCGTGGAATATTTGGTTCTAAGATTTTAAATGATGTTAATATTTGATGCCAAAATGTGGATTTAAGCGTTTACCAGGTTATCTATCGCATTGGGCTGCAGTCACCTATAAGAATGAAATATGACTACTTTCTATTCCCTTGAATCTGTTGATTCATGTACACGATGAAACCTTTATTATCGTGAATTTTCGTGAATAAAATTTCGAGAAGAATTGTGTGACTGACTACGGTTTGAGATGCGAATTAATCTTTACGATCCAGGTAACAGAATCATCTTATTTGGAACGTCATCGGATTCCTATAAATAAGAGATTACAATTTCACCTCCTATTTTTAATGTCACCCCGTTTATGCTTCAAAAATCATCATTAGGGTTGCAAATTATTCATTTGCCTGATTTTTACACAATGAAATATTCAGCACAAGAGGTGATATGACCGGCCGCGGTAGCGGAGTGGTTAGCGTGCTAGCGCTCCAACCCAAAGGATTTTTCTGCTTAAGAAATGGTTGTTTCGTACGTTATTATTGTTTTAGCCCACTACTGTAATTGTCCATGAATGTTTGTGGGGGTAGTAAAAAATAAATAAAAGATTTAAATATCCGAAATATTTGTTGCACTTTGAGAAACGGAAACCTTTTCCGTGCTATAGAGAGAGAATTTTTGTTGAAATTAGTGCTAAATACATTCACAATTCAACGACAATAAAGTACCTTTCACTTGATTTATTCATAACCTAGAACAAGTGTGGACATTTCTTGCGTCTTGAAAGATCAAAAGAGATTCAGGTGGTTACATACGCAAGCAATAAGGAGGGTGCAAAGGGACCCGCTCCTTGGACATCCAAAGTTTCGGAAACAGCGTCTAGCGTTACAAAAGGGAAAGAAAGGTAAACAAATGAAGTGCGGCGTCGTAATGCGAGAGGACCCCCCCCTCCACGGGTCGTGTTCCTCAGGAGGAAAACGCGTCCTTGCGAAGAACGAGGCGAAGGTTCCGATTAATAAGTAGTCGGCGTTTGATGGCGTCGAGATGCTGTCGTCGCCCAGTGACGAAAGGAAGACCGGCCCTTATTTATCGCGTCCGATTAACTCTGGCACTTGCGCGTCCCGAGAGCGGGATCTTTTGGCGGAGGGAGGGATGCGGAGCCCGGGAGCTGGTGTCGGCGGCCGGGCAGCAGCTATTTACAGAACGCCACTTGTCGGACCCACCCCACGGTCCAAAATAGGCCGCCACGGTCCTTCCTCTTATCATCCCGCGGGAGACCCGGATAAGGCTCTTCCGAGAGGACCCGGTTCGAAATTGGTCGCAGGTGTCCGCCCCCCCCTCTCAGGAAGCTCGCGGAGGAATACGCGAAATTGGGAGTTGCGAAACCGAGAGCGGATGCGCTATATCGCGGCGGAGTACGCTCCCGACTTACGTAAGGTTACGAGAGTCGGTACGGCGGAAATGGATGGTTAGCGTAAAAGTAATCAATTTGGTTTCTAGGTCAGTCCGGTAACGAACGCGGTACTAAATATAATTTGATTTGTGCGCCGCGGGAAAAGGACCGGGGATAGTGGGAGACGTACTGGCTCCAAATCATAATTACAGTGAACTCTCGGTTACCAGGATGATATGGGAAGAGGATTCAGGATAAGAAGAACATACGGATAATCCAATCTTTCACCTTTATTTCCTATAAACTTCAGAATTTACCTAATAAATAATTTATTATTTGCCCACATAGTCCGTTTTTTTGTTCGTGTCATGGAATCTTAAAGAGTTTTCTTCACCCATTCGCGGATCTTCTTAGATAATGTCATTGTAGTTGTATTCTCATTACTCCACAGAAAAGATCTTACGTGTGTCCTGCTTTTATCATATCGCAAATATTCTTACGTCTTTTCTTTGAAATCTTTTTAAATCACCGCGGAAAATATCGACGATGAGTAAACATTCATGCACGGATACTCATGAGGTCACGTGATATATTATGACGATCACATCCGTCATGCGTTATCGATTTTAGCTTAGTATTTCATCATGTTATACCTATAGTGTTAAATTTCCTAAGATGGTAATCCATTTTCTTAATTCCAAATGCCATTGTTTTCATCTTTGGTTGATACTACCTCAGAATTTCAGCATTAAATTTTACGTTATCATCTGATAATGGCGATCGTTCGTCGAGGTGGTCGTTATTTTGTTTAAAAAATAAATTTCCTAGAAAAATTATCATTCAAAGTTTCCTTTACCATCGCAGTTAATTTCGCTATCTTCTCACATTCGCCGTAGGGGTTCGTAATTGTTTCCGAGAAATCAGTGATTCTGGAATATAATCGATCTTTTAAACTTCCTTGAAGTTCTTGTGTTAGTTATTATATGTAACTTTTGAAGTAGTATTCTCGTAATCAAAATGTTAATTCTTTTTGACTTGACTTTCACATTTCTGGGCATACTGCTTAGTTGTTCGTCTCGGCTAAAATAGTGCTAAATATTTCAGCTTGGGAAAACTTCTCGTCTATCCGTTTTGAGCAATTATGGTTTCATTTTTGGTAACAATCATTTCATCTTTCTTGTTTCTTAACGGTAATAGTATATTTAAGATATTCTAATCATGAAACGCCTTTAAAAAAAATAATGATTCTCGCTTGATTTGTGGATTTTCCATGAGCGACATCGCCCTAAGATTTTTAGTTTGACGAGACCTCAAACAATCATTTGCGTCAATTTTGTGATATGCGGTTTTATCTCACAAATTATATTTTTTCATTAATTTGAAACTTAAACAGACCCTATATCATCATCATCGTGTAATAACTAATCAGTTCCATGTTTTATTAGTTTGTTATTTTCCGGATAGAAAAAGGGAAGTTGAGCTTTACTCCTATAAAAATTTTATATGCAGGTCAAGCTGGTTTGATTTTAGCAGCTCGGACCTATCTCTTGCCCATCTGAAAACTCTCAGCTTTTATATACTTACGGTTAGAGGGTTATGTAATTAAGGACTCCCCTAATCATTCAGTGTCCCTTCCGAGAACCCCATACTTTAGGGTTCCAATGTCCATCTTCCTCCGTAATATTTCCATCCGACCTTGTTAGGGAGTTATAGCCTATCCCCTCTGTAATTAAGCTTCTCCTAAAAGACGCACCTCTAGGCATCGGTTTAGCATATAGCTCTGGACCTGCAAAGGCTACTTTTCATGACCCAAATACCAATTACGACCGCAGCCAATATTGATACCGGTGAGATCGATGTGAGTCAATGGTTGATTGCGCCGGTATCGCAATGTTTCCTTTTAGACTTAGGGAATATTATTACATAACCTCGTCGTCTAAACTCATTCATGCAGCGTATGTAATGACGGTTTCCTCTCGAGTTTTAGTAGTGAACTTTCTAGACTTGGAACACTTCGTAGCAATTCCCTCATTACTGAGAAGTATTTTAAGCGTGGGACTTTGAGTAAACTTTGCATCTTTGTCTTCTTCCGCTCGGCTTTTGCAACGGTTTCCCGCTAAGGAAGAGAAAGGAGGCTCTTTGCTCTCGAATAAGTTGCCGTTTCATTTGCCCATTCGTTGAATCTTTTAGAGGAACCGGAATTCGCTATTCACCCGAATCTGCATGTGCTGCACTCGAGTTAGCGCGTTCATTAGGACATGAAAAGAGAACTTTGAGGTAAAAAATGAGAGGAATAGTCATCGGATTGTATGACATAGTGTAGTATGTAAAATTTCTTCGTTTGAAAGAAAAAAAAAACAGATAATTCCTAAGAAATGCATGCATTTATTTAATAGTCCCACGAAGTCGGGCTTTACTAAATATAGATTGAAAACTTCGTTGAAAGTAAAAATTTCGCGGTAAAACTACATTTTGGGTTTCGTGACATCTTTACATTTCAGGTCTAGAAATTATACAATATAACTAAACCTGGCTCGTGAAATTAACTCTTGCTCCGCAGTGGAGCTTCGGAAGAACCATTTTGTCTATCTAAAGACGGTGATTGTTGAGAAACTGGAGGAAAATGGAGTAGAATTATTCATCTGCACGTGTTAGGTAACTTGAGAGGCGAAAAGAAGGATAACAAAATGTAAGTTGGCACATAGAAACACTTACGGGGCCTAGTTCCAAGCCTTGTGGCACCGAAAAAACACATCGAGGTTTGAAGTGAAGTCCGCGTTAAGCTGGTGGGCAAAAAATTAGCTTCATGTAGTTCGTGCAAGGACGCTGTCTGGAGAGGGCGAAGGAAAGATCTGGAAGGCGCGGTTATCCTATCAGTGAGGGTCGTTCTAATTATGAGTCGCTGTTATCCGTGATATTTACCCGTAAGACGGCGGTGTTATTGCACTCTGCTGCGAAATCTTGGCTCTACGCTTATCGAGGACGTCGTTAATGGAAGTAGTGATGAATGAGGCGCTAATGCGCTCGGTTTTTTTCGAGCCGCCCTGCCAACTAAGGCGGCCGATCTGCTGGCGCGTAAGTATCGAGACATCGAATCGCATTCGGCTACCGCTCGATAACAATCGAGATCACTGAGTTGTCTGGATGCTGGTGGTGTATGAGTTTCGGAGGAACTTAATTTGGCGATGTGTGGCGTAGACTCTCTCTCTCGAAAATTGTAAACTTAACAGATTCCATCCTTTATATTTCGTGTTGCTTTTATGGTAGGATATTGTTCGAAGTAGTCTTGATTAGTGTTTGTACGCTGCAGGAAGGGTAGATATAAACAAGGTCCTTTATCATTGAAAATTGTATCAATTCTTATTAGGCAAATGTTAATGTACAATAAGAGGTGTATGGATATGCAAAATATTCAATTAATGAAGGACTACGACATGAGTACGAATGAATGAATACTACTAAAGGTAGGAAGTGATTGTAAAATTAAAAAATTTGTCACCTAACCATCATAGCTTTAGCATGTTAATTAAAGTTTAAAGGTGAATGAGCTCCATCTAAGACACTTTTGGAAGCATATATGTATTCAGAGGTGTATAACATGTCATACTAGAACCTGCAGACTTGCTGCAGGAATGACAATTATGACATTGGTTGGAGTTACGAGTATAAGTATAATATCTTTGACAAATCACTCCACTGAATGCGGTTCTGATAAAAGAATTCCATATTATTCTGTTGAAGTATCGTTGTATGAATATTGCTTTGTTTTCAAATTGGGAAACATGTCTTGATAACAGAATCATTAAAATTTTTAACAGCTCAGTAGGAGTCAGTTTACATCGGTAAAAATCCTCTTGGCTTGCGTAGTTGCAAAATAGTTGCGGTCAATCCGCTGTTGCGGACCCCACACATACCCAAACAACTCGGCCATCTAGTAAAATTCGACAACAACTAAAGACTCACCTGAAATTATTCACTAATTTATTTTGGGAGGCATTTGTTGGCAGAGTGAGGTTGTGGAGGCATTCGTCTCGCCTAGACCAGACGTCTTATATTCGGGAAGAAGACAAATGGAAATTATTGACTACTCTCCCATTGCTGACGTTACTTTGTCAAGTTCAAGTTGCGTAACATTTCTTCCGCGCATTTACTGACGAATAATTTTAGACGGCGCTGAAGTAATGGGCGCCGAATTTGATTCTATTCATGCAAACATTGCGGAAGTAAAATTACACATTAAATAGTCTTATGTATCTTTTCGTATCCTCTCATTGAGTTTGGTCTTTCAAGGGTTTAGCTCTTCCTCTGTCGAAAGTTGTCGCGGGTTCGATTCTCTCGTGCATTTGTCAGAAGTTTTTCATGTCCGTTTTACAGTTGGATTTTTCTTATGTGAACTCCTTTACGTGCGATTTCCCATTTCACATAACCAAAATGCGCATTTATTACGCATTTTGTTCACAACATTCGTATTATACTATTACTGTCTTTATTTCTTAGTATATTTGATCTCTTTAACACCTATTTCATGTTTTTATTTATCGAGACTCCTCATTTACTACATATTTGTTTACTTATAGTAGAAGCGACTGCTGTGTCCTCAGTTGTCTACTGGTTTGATGTTTCTTATTATAGAAGTAGTATCTCGTAAAATCTCCTAAAAATAGGATATTCGTCAAGACATTTCTTGGAGTGCTATAAGGATACTTAAATTTGTGGTTGGTTCAAATTCTTGTGTGTATATACAGCAATATAGTCGCTAAAATTGGAATTTGCGAGAAAGTTTCCTCAGTGAAATAAAGGTATATAAGCAATGGAGGAACGCATGATATACATGCTAGAATTTAAACAAAGAAATGAAGGAGAAAGAGTCTGCCGTGGCCGGGAATCGAACCCGGGTCCCACACTTTCCGCAGGTGCTCTGACCTCTAAGCTACCACGGCAGAACGGTTTCTCCTTCAATTTCATGCGCTATGATGGTACTCCGTGTGCTACGGAGGATCCATCAAAGATGGCACCACCCCTTCGCACACGCGGGACATCGAAGATGCCACCACACCATCATAGTAGGGAGTTGCTTTGATGGTTCAATCCCGGCTATGGCAGACTTTTCTCCTTCATTTCTTTGTCTGAGGAAATAAAGGAATTTAAGTTTAAACTTTGAATTCAGAAATTACGTTAATCATAAAAATGAAATTGCGTTTATTTCTTACTCTAATTTGTTAGGAAATAAGGTACATTGATTATAAATGAAGTATAAATAATAAAAATCAACATAAATTAATTCTAATTACAATACATAGCTGAAGGATACCGAATTATGTGCGTCATTTTACATTGCAATAATGAGTGTAGATTCCCAGGTGATCCTTTAGACGTCTGTTCGACTCCTCTTGAGATTTACTGACATCAGAAACTTGTACTTTTACTCGGCATTTGTACCCGAATTTCAACTCGAATGCCCGTGGAACCACATTATTCTGTTTGTCGATTCAATTATGCACTGCATTCCCGTGCGTTGCATTGGAATAGAAGGAATGCAAGGAATGCTTTACTTCGAAAATGTAAGGGAAAACCTAATTTAAGAAACTGAATTTGCCCTGCTTTCGACTGTTTAATTAATCTGAGTCACTCTTTGTCTTTCGTTATAATTTTTTAATTAGCATCAATTTCGTTCCGATGCAATGCTACTTCATTACGGCAAAGCCCAAAGGTAATTGGATCTTTGTGTACAGCGCTGAAGATGTGCTTTCTCTCGGTAGAATAAACATCGAAATTAAAGTGTGAGGATGTCAGAATAGGCCACTTGTTCGCTTCACCGTGA
Organism: Ladona fulva; assembly: GCA_000376725.2. Classification (NCBI taxonomy): domain Eukaryota; kingdom Metazoa; phylum Arthropoda; class Insecta; order Odonata; family Libellulidae; genus Ladona; species Ladona fulva. The sequence continues at coordinate 570,736 of KZ308238.1, forward strand.
AATTCCACCGAATGCATCCAACCGAATGAATCTTACAAGAAAGGTGTATTTCTATCTCCCAACTCCTGTAATTTTAAAAATAGCTTGGTATATTTCAAACTTGGCGAACTTAGAGCGAAAACAGTGCGAGTAAAACGTTTTTAGTCATCAAAGTCTTAGTTTTTTCTCGATATGTAAATTTCGACCATAAAGGGAACATTTTCAATAGTTGAATGTCAGCCTTCCCAACGAAGAAATGAAGATCATGAGGAAGCAAAAAATCGAAAATTCCATTGTTCTAATCAGATGTTCATCTTTACTCTTGTGTGTGTATTCTTGATTTCTAATTTTGGGGACTTAGCTAGGGGATCGGGGGCGAAAAATGTCGGGATTCTAAAGGTTGAATTGTAATGTGGAAAATTGAGCACCGAACTAAGGAAGCGGGATACTGGCATTGAGGTTATGTAAAAGAAATTTAAGCTTTAAAAGCTTATATCGAATTTCTCCTTGTGTAAGACGCGCCCTGATTTTTGGGACCTATAATTTAGAAAACATACCGATAGGAAATTCCTAGGTAAAACTAATGTAACAGTTGCGAAAGGATTGGCGCGAAAAACAACACTTTTAAAAACTATAACAGTGAATCCCGTAGTGTGGTGGTCTGCGTAGACATGCGTGGAAGTTGAAGTATTTATTTGAATAAATTTATTTAATTATTTATTAACCAATGCCCCACAAACATCCATTTAGTATACCATTACAGTGGTGGGCTTCAAACAATAACAAAGGAGAAACACACACGACCATTCCCTAACCGGAAAAATCCGACTAGCCAGGATTCGAACCTGGGACCTTGGGGTTGGAGTCCTAGTGCGCAAGCACGTTACCATTGTTTAGACGCACACTGTTTCTGAAGTCCAATTAAAAATAAACAAATTGCGTCGTATACGTGGGTAAATACGCTTAAACACGGTACTTATAATTAATTACCTTTATATTCAATGGTTGATTTCATGACCTGATACTTTCCGTGCCGCTTAAGATCGGGTCGCATATGGCTCGGGAACCGCACTTATCCCTGCTGTTGCAGTTTGTGAGCAAGTCTTTGATTCCTTAGACTGTTTCATTCTTAACCCTAAATAGATCGAACATTTCCACCTCATACAGTAAGACCCCGCTTAACGCGGGGGATACGTTCAAAAAAGTTCTAGCGCTAAACAAAACAGCGTTAAACGAGGTCGTCTTAGTACGTAAATAGTAGGGATAAATGAAACAGAACAGAAAGTAAGAAAATTTATCAGTTTTGTTTTAGTTTGTAACTTTTATTGTTCAATACTTCTTTATTGCATTGATATATGCTTATTTATTGCTGATATCGATTTGTGTTCCTAAAGCACACATGAGAATCAAAAAATAGAGTAAAGAAGTTATGTTTGTGACGAGAAAGGCTCTTCCTCATTTGACATATTTTGTTTTTTTTTCTAAAGAAGTTTCTTTAGTTGGCATTTTCCTGTGTCGTTCAGCAAGCAGCTATTTATAGCTAGACATCGCATCAATTACGCTCCGTCTTGACTTTGAACTTCTATCAAAATTTAAATCATTTTGTGTAAACATCCATTATTTCTGTTATTGTGTGTGGCTAAACATTTTTTTTAGGAAATCCGTTGAAAGAAAGCGGGTATTTACTGTATTTATTTTCCCTCCATTTCCATTTTATTTGTGATAGAGGAAATTGAAAGGGCGGTACCCGTGGAGAACCTGTTTGCGAACTGATAGAAGACGAAAATGTGAAGTAAATCCGGGCGACGCCTGGCGTGTCGTATTATTGCGTCACTTTTTACCTGGGAGTGCGCTCAATTCGCTGCACGGACCGATCGCCTATTTGTCACGAAATGTCGCAGTTCCCATTCGCAGCGGTGCTGCCGATTGGCGGCCGCTTTCGAACGTTTCGATGCGCCAAGGAGGCGGATATTTACTGCTTCCGCGGGCGATCTTCATGCATCGCGCACCTAGGACAACTTTTATATCAGCGAAACGTCTCTTCTCTGTGACCGGTCGACTCTAGGGATTTTTGTACCCCGTTTCCGCCAGCGGAAATGTGCTTTCAACCAACGTTTTAGTCGGAAATATTCGGTGAAAATATTCGACTCCCTGCTTATCGCTCCATAAGGACTGCAGTAGTCCCTACATTTTAATGTTCGGGAGTTGACAACACTTTTATGGAAATACTTTTTCGCTGTTTTGTTTTCGTTATTTACTTTTTAGGGACATAGTCTTTCTTTATTCCTCGATATACATACCATGTTGGAATTAAACAACTTATAATACATTTCACTTAATAATATACGACAGTAAAATTTAATACGTCCAACAAAATGGAAAAAATTGCATATCTGGAACCAAAGCATCCCGAATCACTAATGCGTGCTAGAACTAGTATAAAAGCTTTTAAATTTTTACCATAAAATCACTGTAATCCTTATATTACGGTTTATTATTATTAGTTATTGGCTTTTCAATTAATTTTTCGTATTATTATTTACGTATTATGTATTTTGATCTTTACGGTTTACTAAGTTAAATTCTCCTAATTTTCAAAACCTCTATCTGTTAACGCTCTACTAACGCTCTACTACTATCGCAATATTCAAGAATTGGCCTTTTATCAACCTTCCTAAATTTATTATCCTTTTAAATGTTTTTAAAGGTAGATTAACCATACGCAAAAAATTGAGGTTCCAGAAAGATCTAATTGATACGAAGCCCGGCCATTTTTAAGTCCAGTTTCCGAATTCCTAATCGTACTGAGAAAATTAGTGAATGTCGAAGTACTTTGTCATACTGCTCTATAAATGTACACCTCAAGTCCGTAGCTTAAAAATGAATATGGAATTTAATTTTCATTTCTGTCAACACTGGACTGGTTTAAAAGATACTAGATTTCCTATGTCAATATGACAGTATAACCCGTTTTTGCGAAATGGTTTATCGCTACCCGTCTTAAATGTTGGGGCTAAAGAGTGGATCATTTACTTCCCACGAAGAAAGGCGCACCCATTGGTGAGGTTAAAATGTAGGTTTGGAAGCCTTGAGGTCCATTTAGCGTGTGGGTGGCGATTTTTCCAACTTGGAAGCGATTGTATTACGCGGTCGATTAGCGACCCATTTGCGGAAGGACCGCAAATCTCGACTAGCCTCGCTCCAAGGGCGTCGAAATCAAAACCGAATTTATTCTTCGATGGAGAGTTTTTGTATTGTCAATGTGTTATTTGAAGTTGGACTACGGAATTCCGTGTTTCTATAGTGGTATTAACAGTTCAATAATCTATCTCTGAATATAACTTCCAAAGTGTAAAATGATCTGAAAAATCTGGAAATTATCAACCTCGGGCAGCGTATTTATCCATTTTTCCGTTCCATATCGCGCTCTATATCATATTAGCCGTTATAGTAGCCTGAAACTGCAGATGAAACATTTGAATGTAACCTGTGAATGGTGATTTCATTTTTCCTGTCACGTAAAGACATTTGTCCTGTCACGTTTTCCTGAGCGTAAAGAAATCGGGGAAAAATTGAATTGGCATATATGTCACCTGGGTTGAGGCTATTTTCAATGCAGGAAAGGGAGGAAATACATGGTATTTGATTTTCTTATAATACACTATCACAGACAATATAAACTGGAACGCAGTATAGTTTGAATAACCAATAAGAACCGAAGTAACCAATTGGTTGAAAGGAACGGATTTAATGAAGTATTCAAGAACGACTCCCTATTGCCAATATTCACCCTTCACTCTTTCTTCCTACTTTCATCGTATCAGCTCTTTCCGTTTAACTGTATTTCTCTTTACTTCCTGTACATTTTCTGGGGTAAATTCTGTGAGGCAAAACTTGTCCCACTTTAGGAACAGTTGCGAAACGTAGCAAAGGACTTTTATTCCTTTTCCTTTCAGTTTTTCTTACTGTATTTCGAATATCTATCTCGGCACCCGAACGAGCGGAAATAAAGGTTAGAATCACGTGAAAGATTTACTCCCACATTTCATGGAATAGGATGTATTTTGAGAAAAATTTCTCGGAAGACCGTCTTTGGAGAAACTTGAATTGTTTTGACGTTCTAAGGAAGAAGTAATGGGTTTCAAGGTGATGCCGTAGAGACGTCGAAACCACGTCGTGTGCAATAAATGTTTGTTGGAAAAGTACAAATATCCAGTCTCGCTATTTACTTTTTCGGACCATGTGTTGAAGTTTTGTGTGTGAATAGAACCAAGAGGAATGTATATTTCAGGCCGTTTTCTCAATTCGTAAATCATCATGATTATCTTGTGGGTATAAGATGACCTGTCTCAAGTACGCGCTTCTACAACATCTCCTATCATTACCATTTCGGCCGTAAAACTTTATGGTTATCCATTTCACGGTCCCTTGGCTTTACGGCGCTGAGGTTTTGGAGGACAAAAGAAAGTTAATCGGTGTTCAAAACTCGGTATTCTCGCTACATCTAACTTCTCGTGCCTGGAGAAAAAATTTGGAACGGAAAATGTTACCGATTCGCCAGGAATTTCCTTCGTTGAGCTAACCGAAACAGTGGCAATTTTAGTTGAGCATTGTTCATTTCTCCATTAGGTTTGATTGATTAATTCATTTCTGCTTCAGCATGCAAGCTCGCATAGAAGGAAAAGGAGAAATCAACACACTTCTTCGATAAAAAGGTAGAGTACACGGTGTTCTAATACAATATTTAAACGACTTGTACACCTCGTGATTGAAGTAACTGGAATTGGCACGAAAACAGAAAAACAGGAAGGTTGGACGGAACGTAAATATTTCTGGCTACCACTCCCACTTCAGCTTGAGTATAACTTCATGAATGTTGTCCTCCATTTCAAACTTAAAACTTCTCGTGTTCTTCAAGGTTTTGATCGGAATAAAATGCGTGATGCACTGCAACATCTGCAATTACCACGGCTACAGCTTCGTGAAACGAATGCATAAGTGATGGGAAATCTGAAAAGTTCTTTGCTCAGGAAGACTGCTTACTCTCGTATTAATTTATTGCGCTTCGTAGTGACGTATTTGACTTCAATTATCTTGACCTAGATTTTCTCAATATAAGCGATAACCGTTCCTCAAACGCAGTTATTCCTCTTTTGAAAAATTATTAGATCGTAGTTATTTCATGGAATTTGTTTTGCCTTTCTGTGAGCATTCTCTTTCATCTCTGAGATTTTTGGATGATGTGTTATATCTATGGCGTTAGGACATTCGATTAGTTGATGCGTGTCACTCAATTATGAAAATGCATGGCGTGCTCAAGTTACGCCCAAAGTTTAGGCGTCTCTCGGAAGTATGTCTATAAGCACTTCTGTAAGTGCCCAATCAGCAATTAAATATGGAGATGCAACGCTTAGTAATTAGTCTATCATTATCAGAATGTTGTTTGGTCTCATTGATTCATATCATTGTCATTGAGTGGTTAATGGAATGTATTGTCGTAGAAAATCGGGAAGAGCGGGGTATTTAAGGATAATTCCCTTAGTGTGATTCTTAGAGAATGCGAATTTTCATTAGGAACGCTGGTATGATCTAGGAGGCGAAAACAAGTTACAAGAACGAAAGGGACCACTCATAAGTTTATCTCTCCAATTTAAGAATAATTGTTTATTGTCAGCAAATAAATAACAGGTCGCTTTTTAGTTGCATGGTGCAAGCTTTCATTGCCCATTTCTTCTTTGATATGTTCGTAAAGATAATAGTTTTCATTAAATACATTTATGGGCTAAAGGGTACTAGGGGGCGTTGGAACGAGAAATTTTAAACGCCCTTTCCCTCCTCAAAGAAGAGGTGAATACAGACATTTTCTTGCTAGTCTAGCTCAACTAATGCGTCTGAAAAGAGAAGCTAATAGTACAGCTAGAAAATAAGCCAGTGAAATCGTTCATGTTTCATTCATTGCGGTATGTTAAACTATTGTCATTAAAATTTTCTAAACATTGCAATGTTGTATTTTGAAATTTGAAATGATTTCAAGTTAACCACCATCGTCTTGATTCCGTTATACGGACAGTACTACTTAGTGCACAGTACTTCCATTTTTTTCTCGTAATTTAAGTGTCCTTAATTCACTCAAATAACGCTTTACTTCGAACATTTTTATAATTGATTGCTTGAAACTACAATTGTTCTTGTTTACGAGTTCGTACAGTTCTTTTTAAAAATTCATTTCTTGAGTTAGTAGCCCCTTTTCGGTTTTGAAAATATTTTCAGGAGTGTGAAACTTGGTTTGCATCACCTTCAAAAGATGGTGTCTCTTAAAGCAGTTGAGTTCACAGCATATTTATATGCCTCTCCGATGGAAAAAAGGGTAAAAACTCCGTACGGTGCCGGTGCTAAACGAGTTGTAGCGCGAATGCTGTTTCACTCGAGGCATTAGAATAATGCGCCTCTTAAAAGAATAATTCTCTCTCACCTACTACTACCATCCGCCCTGAAGCACTAAATACGTAACGGAGGGAAGCGGCCCCGTGAATGCAGGCAACACGGGAAACACGGACGTTAGCACATTTGCCTATGGCCGCAGGCGCCTTTCGCCTAAACATCTCCAAGCTCACTGGGAATACATTTACGGAAGTCTGCATTCGTAACGCTTATTATTTCTTTTAAAGTAGGTGGTCATTTTCATAAAGCTTAAGAATGTTTTTGAATAAAGGAATGATACGGAGTGTCAACCTTACTTCGGCTACTCTCTGTAGAGGACGTAAGATTATTAATACGCTATTATTTAAAAATCGTATTTAATATAATTTCAAAGAGAGATTTCTCTCAATGATCTCTTAGTGTCTTAAATTTTAATTTATGATCCAGTTTTTTGTACCGATACGCTTTTGTGGCCTTATTTAAGTAGTACGAAGGAAAAGGAACAGAGTTTATCATTGATCATCGATTCGCCGAACGAATATTTACAATAATTATTTCTTAAGTCGTAAGAAATTGATTAATCTCTTTTGAATCAAGGCGCGGTTGTAAATGCTTACATTTTGTCGGCAATTGTTCAAATGTTTTTATCAGTCTGCTTTTAAGAACCATTATTTCTTCCTTGGCACTAGGAATGGTTTATCGTGTGCATATATTTTATGAATAGCTTTCTCGAAATTACAGCGACTGGCGTTAGCATTTTTCTGGAGTTTGATTTATGCCCCACTGAAACGAGTAGTTGCACAAAAAGTGTTCTTTACTTAGCGAAATTACAGGAAATAAATTTTCGTCGTCCGTGGATGATTTACTCTGAAAGAATGGCATGGAAACTAACTAAAGAATTCCAAGCAGTAAAATTCATTCAGTAAGATTTATTCCGATGATATCTGCTATCATTGGATTCTCCTCAATCACCATAGATTCCGATATTTGCTGTTATTTCCTTTCTCTTGTCCTTAGAAGTTATTATAGAGGAAGTTTGGAAGCGAAATAAGAAAGTCTTAGAGGAAGATGGTCGTTTTCAGGACTTGAATTTGTATCACAATAAGCTATCACAGTAAGCTGAACCAGAGCTGCAAACAGTTATAATTTTCGTTGTGGTTTTATGAAAACGTCAAATTTTTGCTCAATTCTTGTTTCGATTTTACAGAAACCGTCGAACCGGTATTTCTCTTGTTTAGATTAAATTATTCCTACGTGAGGTGTGTATTATACGTTACCATAACTTGAATTTTGTTTTAATTGTACATAAGAATAAAATTATTGGTACAAAGATCTACAGTAAGCTATAATGTTTTAAGACAAATCAAATGGTATATAGTTATTATAATTGGCACAATTGAAATGGCTATTAGTATGATGCAATTTATCTTTACACATGTTTATTAAGTATAACTATATATTACCTTTGAGAATGCGGACTTTCGGTATAATCGGAACGGAGAAATAACGCTTTCCAGTTTTGGATTATTTTCAAATGTTTCAATTTTCAGTTCGGGTTTGGTTTTCATTCCCGAAAATAAGATTACTATTTCAGGGTTCGGTTCAATTCCGGTTCGTTTCCTTTCTCCGAACGTATAAAAATGTTACTGCATTTTCGTCGTATTTTCTTTTTAAAACTGAGGGAAATTCTTTTACGCTCATAATTACCACTGAGCGAGTGAAGATGAACATTTCAAAACGGAATATTTCGTATGTGCGAGTTCGTGTCGCTGCATGTTAATATAGCTCGTTCACGTAGTATTGGAGCTTTATGATTACCAAAACATGCATACTTGGAAAGCTAATTTCATGTGCCCCTCCGGCGTAGACTTTTGTTATTTTTTACAGAAATAAATTTCTGCTGATGTTGGCGATTATGGAATGGAAATATTTTGTGTAAAAAATATCAATTCAGTCTGAATATTGCATATGTATGAAGTTATTTTTTAATATTTTTGTTCAGTGAGGAAAGTTTTGTTCAGCGAGGTGCTTAGAGTCACACAAAGGAAGTTCCTATTCTTACTAATTTCGGTGTCCTGTTGACTTACACGTTTATCATCTGCAGTACAGTAGCGTTATTTCTTTTTAGATAAGCGTTGCCTCACTCGAGGAATGCCACGTTTCCATCAACGTCATCTGTTTCATATAAATTTAGTAATTTATCGAAATAGTAGTTAGCGACAGTTAATAGTTTCAAGCGAGTTATTAGTATATATTATCGATTGTGTTCATTGATGTAATTCGTGCAGCCATTTATTAAGTCTCTGTGAACATTAATTGAATTCAGAATTTTCATTTCATTCTGAATTTATAGAAATTTTTAGTATACGCAACAGCAAATTTCGAGGGAATTCATAGAACTCTAAAATCATTATTTTAAAGCTTCAGTGCTCTCTAGCGTACAAAAATACAGCGGAATGGCGTGTATGGAATCATGAAATGTCAGAACTACGATACTGTTCTAACAGGCAGTGTGGTAGATTACATATAAATGATGATCACATTCTCCATAAATAAGTAAATGATAGTGCCTTTTGTTTTATTTGCGAATGAATTCCAAAATTCGTTTCCTGGAAAATATATGTTTTTAAATTTTTATCATGTAGCCTTTCTTCCCCATCGAATTTCCGTAGAGTTGGGAAGATTGTCATCAGGCTCCCTTGTGTGATTCCTTATGTAGACATGGATCTCTGTTATTTCCAAAATGGTTAAGCACGAAGGTAGCTCTAGTTCCAAAGCTGTATTACATCAGCTCACTATTTATGAATAATATTCAAGGAACTCTTCGTGTTGGCAAGTTTATAAAAGATCCAATTATCTCTTTAACCAAGTCGTAATGCATTCCTGAAGCTTATTTCTAAAGCTAAAATTCATAATGGTAAGGAGGAAAATCTCGTGGAAATACTAGACTTCGTAGAGCGAAAGAAACTCTTAGATAATGCTGGGCTTGTCTTAAAGCGCAGGGAAAACAATTTCCTAAAGAAACGCTCAACAAACCAAATTACGCTCTCCTGCCACTGGAGAAATTGGAGGCAAGAAAATGAACGAAATGGGACTTTATTGGATAGAGTGAGGCAGTGGGAGGTGGCTTCCGATAGAAGCAGTTCATTTCGAAAGCTATAATGTCATATTTGGAAGGAGAGGCTGAACGTAATTTGTCGGAGGACACGGTGCATGATGGGAACTAGATTTTCGCTCTTTCCTCGATATAATACTCAAGGATTTGGTCTGTCTGACGAAAACGTGTAGACCATAGTTCTCGGAACATGTAATTGGACTCTTAAAGCATTAAATTGCGATTTATTACTTCTCAAAAGGGACTGAAAATAGATGGTGGTAATTTATTGAATTAGTGGTAAAGGTGACCTAATATCATCTGCGTGTGTCCATGCTTCGAAAAGTATATTTATTAAAGAATGTACAGCGTTATCTCGGCACTGAATTAAATTATAGAAATTACCAACATAACCCAAATTTTATCGCTATATGCTTCGCAACTAATATTTTTATTGATGACAGTATGTAATATTGCAAATTACTGTATTAGTAAAAAAATGACTATAATTAAAGTGCATTAGTATGTTTGGAGATTCAATTTCCATCGCTAACCAACTCAGCAGAGCATTTTTATCAATAATTAATTTGAATGTAAATTGAACAAATAGGTAGTAAAAATGTGGATCATTGGTGTTTTATTGCGTACAATAAAAGGGCTCTTGAACCATCTTGTAATATACCATTTTGTTCTCTTGGATGCATTTTTTAAAAGATTTCTCGTTTTCGACCGCACGTGGTGTATGCAAATAAAACTGAATTGGCGATGTAGATATACTATAATTTAATCTTGCCTCCAATCGTTTGTAAATCTAGTAACATATACTCAAAAAATACAGCTCACATTTAGCGTAACCTTATGTATCGCGGGGGGTTGGACTTTGTGAGTAAGTTTGTTCTATATTGCTTAATCATTAAACCTATAAATTTTAATATGAGATTGAGTGATTTCCAACAATTCACAATACTACCAAATATAGGACTTCTGTAGTTATAGCAGAATTTTCTTAAAGGAATAAAAAGAATTTAGCTCACGAATTGGTTCCGTTTAATTGTTTCTCTGCAGTATCACGCACGTTGAGTTATTTGTGGTTTTACTTAAGTTAATTTCGGTAATCATTTTGTCACCAAATTCATATACCACCGCGTGCTTAAGTTTGTAAAGTATTCAGAAGCTCTTAATGATTGCTTTTAACATGGAGGTAATGCTATAACGGAATTTCAAGGGCAGCGATTAAAGGAATAGTACGTTTCGAAAGTCTTGGAAATCGTTAATTCTTACCTTTGTGAGCTGAATGTTAATGACGGGCTGGCAGAATTCTCCGCTTCTTACAAAGGACATTTTGTGAAGATTATCTTGCTCCTAATTTCCGTCGTGGTTCCCCATTATGAAATTATTTCCGCGAATTTCTGAACGCCAGATTTAATGGACGTAAGTAGAATAAGGATGAGATTTATTCCAAAAGGGGCGTTCGCTTCCTGAAAGGATTTAATGCGCACGGCCAAAGATTCAAAAAAGAAAACCAGTTTTGCAGACAATTCAGTTTTACGCCCTATTTGTGCACTTCCAAGAACAACATTTTGAGGAAAGATTTTTCGCTGGAATCGGGGTGACTTCTCATTCGATTCGTCCTCCTTAAGAGTCGTTCCAGACACGAATTTCATTGGAATTATTCGCACGTAATTCCTTGAGATCCTACGCGAAAGGAAAATATGCGATCGCCGGAAAGATCCGGTAATTATTTCGTCTCGAAGACCTTCCGGTGAGCTTTTCGGAGAATTTGTTGTTGGTCGTTTTGGTTTGGTCTCACAAAAGGTATCGTTGCTCGAAATAAGGGGCGCCAAAAGAAGACCGAAATTGGAAAAAAATGCTGGAATAATTTTAATTTCCCGCCGATGGAGGTGCTAGTTTGTCTCGCCCGTAGCGTTTGTGACTCCGAGTTGGTAGATTTTCTTATATACTTAACTTCAAGCAGGATTTATCAACCTTTCCTGTAATTTCGGCTCTTCTGAATGATTTTTAGTTAGTGTTTTCAAAGTTATTTCCGTAATGAAGTATTTTCTTATTCGCTCTTTATTCAGTCTTAAATGGTCAGTAAGAAGTCCGGTGCTCGGTTCTTGATTTTGTTCTCTCCTAAAATTATAGTTTTCTATGACAGTCTAATATTAACCTTGTTTTGATTACTTATCCTATATCTGGTACTCGTTACAATGCAAACCTTGCGACGATGTCGCGGGTACGAAACTGGGTGAGGTCATGATCGTTTTTGTTTTTAAATTGAGAGGATTAGTTGCAAGAGAGGTCTTGGAAGACTAAAACTCGATCAGTAAATTCGTGATTGTATTTTTATTATTTTTTTAATTTCCTCAGCCTGATATAATCTGCTCATCCTGGTAGTCTATTTCAACTGAATACAATCTTTTCATGTCAAAATATTGATGTACTTCAAACAGTGCAATTCCGGAGTATTGAACAATGGCTTGGTGACACGTAAAAAAAGTATTTTAACACGTTCATTGCGGATACCTCCATTTCCAATGCATTTATCACTCCAACGGTGGAGTGATCCACAGTGAACACGAGTTTGTTATTTGGTCGTTTACAGAGTTACGTCATTATTCATTGGGCCTTCAGAAAATTTACCCCAGTGGATTAAATGACCCTTTGTACAGTGGTTTTCGATTAATTGTATGATAATTCGGTAGGGAATAAATCCCAACGTAGAAAAGGAAATGGTCCGTGTGACTTTAAACCGCGGAAATAATCTTTCAAACCTCTTGCGACGGGAAGATTACATTATGCTAGAAAGCACCTCTGTGTACTCGAGGGAATTACCTTTAATAATAATTAGTTCCCCTCGCTCCGCTTTCAAGATTGATTTATGTTTGAGGGAATCGTATGTCCGTTTGAGGAAAGGAGAAATTAGCTCATAAAGCTCGTCCTTTTCATACATTCGCTGGAACTAGTTCTAGAAGGATGAACTGTTTTGGATTCGTTGAATTCGGAGAAAGCTTATCGATAATTTAGAAATTAATAAATCAATGAGAAGCCTTAGACTTTTGGAATCGATTTTAGGATGTCGCTTGTTTTTATTTTTGACGATTGCCTCGGAGGATGTAAACATAAATGGCGTTGTCTTTCCGAAATATATTTTCCTTTTAAGAAAAGTTTAAATAAGAAATGGTTACGTATGGCGAACCTGCTTGATGTGCAGACTTACCCGTAGCTTATTTGAATTGGGATTTTTGGCCTTCTGGAAGTCCGCTTTGATGGCAGGGTGACGTCTTTGATGTCCCATGCGAGTATAGGAATGGTGCCATCTTTGGTGGATGCTGTTTAACGCAATACATCCCGTCAAAAGCCCGAAGTTGTTCCTTAAAATTATCGAAGAATGTTTTTAGGTTGTAATTGCTCACAGTAATTTCGGTAAGAGTACGATTAAGCCATGCTTTCGGTTCTACGCCGCCAACGAACTCCAACAATTGGCCTAATGTACCCAAGTATCACTAACGCCGTACCGTATGAAAAATGATCTAGCGCATCAACTCAAAAGGCTGAAACATCATTCGAATCCAAAGTAGCTCAAAGGAGCCAAGAAAGCCGCGTATATAGAGCGATAAATGAGACAAAAGAGCATGAAATGCAGGGGAGAAGCGGTGATGTGTGTTGATGGGGACAAGCGGAGGTCTTCTGAAAACAACTGCGCCACTCAAGCGAATGTCTCGTTGCAGCGATAATCGGGGAGAAATCCTTTGGAGCGACTTTTCTTCCCGTTGCCCAGGAAACACTCTTGGCACCGAGTCCGAGTTGGAACGGAGCCGAAGAATGGTGCGGGAAGTGAATCACTGTCTCCCCTTCTTTGCTGCCCATCCTGCACTTCACACTCACGCGCTTTTATGTATGTCACGTTTAAACAAGCACCTCATCCTCGGGTTTCCACGAATTCCGATCACGTCTGCGAAGATTACCTCGTTACAGCGAATTCCTTCCTAAATCGATACTAACCAGTATTCCGATATTGAATCCTTTGACTTTGCGACTGGCCTTTGGAATATCATTTGGAATGGCTACCCACCATGTATGTGCGCAATGAGAGCTGATAACGGAACGGTTTCTTTCACCGTTTTTTAAATTGATTAATCATTAACACATATTTTAACGAAAAGTGGATTTAAATTTTGTTTTCGCAGTTGTTTTCGTATTTGAAGTTTGCTTTCGAGTTTTTCTAAAATTAACCCTTACCCTCAAGTCATTAAGTTGCGCATATTCTACTATCTGCGGAGGAAACCGCAACTATAGTGAATGCAGCACCGTCTGAAGGGGGTTCTGGGGGAGCAGTCGCACTAGACCCCGCGCCTGGGTGGCCTTTGAGATTCTCCAATGGAAATTACCCTCAAATTAAGACTGAAAGAAATTTACCTAAACACAGAAATACTTTGTAATTCTAACAATGCAAGTAACAGTGGCTGAATGATTCATCTCAAACGTAAAGTTATTAAAAGTATTTTAAATTAAACATTTTACTGGAGAGTCTTATAGGATTATAAATTTTATCAAAAGAACGTAAGGAAGTTGATAAGATCGACAAACCAAAAATTAACGGCAATATTGGGTATATATATATATAGCTATATAAGTGAATCATTAAATTCTAATGGTATTTTTGTTTATTTAATTCTGTCTTAGCCTTAACGAAGAGTTTTAACACATATTTTCGTAGGTTTTAGAAAATTAAATGAAAAATTTGTTCGTTTGTGTGGGGATACCCTCTCAGGGTCACGTGGATCCTAGATACAGCTCTGGATGTCTATTGTTTCCTTGTATTACGCCTTTTAGTCAAGAAAGATTTAATTTTAGACCTTCCACTGGTCAGAGAGACTTAGTTCGATAAGAACTGACATTTTTCATGTGTTGCAATATTAGTCGAAACCTTTTCATTCCACGAATATATGTAAATTAGTTTAGAAAATAAAAAACGTTACTTTTTCGTTCTTTAATTTGTCATTGATCACCGTTAATGCTCATTTCAGCTAAGTGAGATTTCATTAGTCCATTAGTTTTTACTATTGTTTCAAAATAATTTTCGCGATCTTTTGAAAAAATATTTCGCTCATTTCCAGAATTAACCCTCTGACTCCCTCCCTGTCGTTACGCTTTCTCCAGCCGTGGGGAAAACCACTTATGAAGCGGATATACATTTTCCTCTGAATTTCACGTTTCTGTTAAGACCGATTAATTTCCTATCCTTTCATAATGGGGGAACCCAATCTTTGATGAGTGCTGACATATTCCGTGTCCAGTGATATTCGTCGATTTAATTCGAATTCACGTATGAATTCCTCAGGGTATTCAGTGGCAGCTGTTGCTCCAATAAACAATGATGAATGACGCGGTAGGAAAGAGAAGTAAAGAGTGAACGGTTGAACGAAGCTAGAGGAAAATACGCATCTTATCCATCCTCTCTAGATATGGTGAAAAGAGGGAGATTAAAGCTAAAATTGAAAAAGTTAATGAATAGGCGGCAGGATTAGAAGGGAGCTTGTTTTATTAGATAAGGAAGAAATTCAGGATTGTTATAAAGGCTGAACTACTAAAAATGTAACATCAACTAGTGTTTCAAGTTTTTAGTAAAATGAAATTCTACCCAATTCGGAGATTTGAAGTTGGGTAAACATCTCCTTAGGTAATAAATATATTCGCTAGTAACCTCTCTGCGAATCGTTCTACCCAGCACTACAGTAAATCGGAATTAATTATCTCTTTCGGTCTTACCGTTGATTTTAATCAGTGGGTACAAGATTAGTTCTATCAAAATTAAAAAGATATTTCTAGAAGCTCACGCTTTGAATCTTATTTACCTTATAAATCGATTTCATCGTTTCGTGAAGTTCCCGTGAAAAGTTTTTTTTATTAGGGAGCAATAAGGAGAAGATTTCTTGCCTATGATATTGTTAACTGTACTGGATATCATTCGATAAATTCTCAATTTGTATGAAATTGAAAAAGGAACGGATAGAACAGTATTCCGGCTTCAGGGTCTATGAGGATGAATCCCAGAGGATACTCGCTTGCGAGCTGGTTTTCTTAGGAATGAAAAGGTGATTTGAGATCTGAAATTTATATCGTTCTTCAATATTATTACATTCTCTTATTAAAAGCTAAACAGTGGTCAATTCCCGTTGATTCTAATCGTAGAGTAGTTTAAAGAGTTTTAAAATGAATAACAATGTAGAAAGTTCATCCAGAGACTACGCTTAATAGTAATACTAACTATTTCATGTTACTTTTACTATATTATTACTTAAACTGTTTGTATGAATTATTATTTTATATTTTAGTCTAAGATCATCGTAAGGATATAGGCCACGTCATGAATGCTAAAATACGTTTGATCTATTAAAAATTGTTTTATCGGCGACCTAGTAATGATTTTTAAAATCTTTTTTTAGTAGATCGATTCACTTTCAATTTTTTTAATATCATTGGTATTAAAAATTTCATCCTTTCTATTTTTATTATTTATGATTAGAATATTTGAATCGCAAGATAAAGTTCAATTACCTTCTTTCGTTTATGCCATCTTTCTGACTCAGCTTATTATCTATCTTATTTTCATCAGGTAATGGAAGAATCTGTATATAATGGTAATGGAAGCATTTCTGTCTATAATTTGCAAAGAAATGAGTCTGATACCCGTGATATCTCTCGCAGAAAGATCTCAGGCGCTGATGGCTTAACATTACTAGGAAATTTCCGCTTTATTTATTTTGTCGCCAACAATTGTGCACTCACTGTACTGTATTTGTAATAATATCTGCATTTTTGCAGTTAAGTACTAACTAATCATTGATTAGAGAAATTGTGTTTGGCGTAACCAGTCAATGGAAATAGTCTTACGAACGGCTGCGATTTCTTGTGAACCCTATGGAAGGGAGGAAAGGAAGCAACCAATTAAAAGGATTCATTTCGAAGCAGATTCGCTACGTCTCGGTTACATTCGTTTGGTGACTTCCTTTTCTAGGTGGGCGTAGGTGTGGCTTCGACGCCTCACCTTGGCCAGACTTAGCAACATATCTAGCTGATTATGTTTCTAGCGAGAAAAACCGTAACTAAATCTGAATATCAAATATGAGTATTTATGTAGTTGTTAGTTCTGTATTTTCTCGCTATAGTCTTCTGGTTGCGAAACTATTTTCTTTTTTTACGTCCTACCTTGAGTCTCAAAAATGTCAGAAATTTTTGCAGTTGGCACATTTGTTGACCTTTTTGTTAGAATGTGTGATTTCTGGAAAAAGTTGGTACAAACTTACTGACGTGTATTGGTGTACTTATGCTTCATCTTTAGTCAGTTTTCAGAAGGATTAGATTGCGGGCGTTGCTGAGGAAGGTTAACTGTTATTGAGCTTTGAATTCTTACGTATTTATTTTTCATTTTTATTATAAATTAATATTAAATATAATTTATATACTTATTAGATGGGAACATGGTTAAATACCTCTTACTTTATTGTGAATAATGAATTACCATCTTTTGATTTGCTTAAAACTTGCTTTTGAGTGATCATAATGATATCTGTAACAACGAATAGTAATAGGTTTGTTAGCGTGTAATACTACAATAACATAATCTTTGGAAACTCCATTGCTAATTCGCAAATATCAAAATTTAGAAGTCAAACTTCATAATTATCCGTATTTTGTTACTAATTTCAGCGAAACGTTTAGGATAGATCCAAAGAATCCTTAAACAACTCAAGTGATGTCACGGCACAACAATAATAGCTGTGATTCAGCATCGCCTTGCGGTATTTTGCAGATGCGACTCGGAAGCCGCAAGGAATAATCTGCGAAAATATTTACGGGCGGAAATATTTTTAGCTGTGACAACGTTCTCATTAATCATTTAAACGCCCAGCTTTAAATTCTGATCTAATTTCAGGATATAATTTTGTGGCACGCATCTTTACTTGTAAATTAAACCTCATCGAAGAAATCCTAAAGTATAAAAATTCCCATTGAGTATATGTAAGGAATATTATTACGTTATTAAAAAGAATTTTGTAAATGTTAATAGTATGAGGAAGCTGCGCGTTTAATGACGAGTAACTTGTTGCATTTAATGTATCAATTTCTGAGGGATTTCTCAAGTTTCTAGGGTCCAAAAATGGACCTCCACACTTATTATTTATCTCACTCCACACTTTTAGCGGAGGCCCTTAAAGACCCTTGAATGCACACTGTTCTATTTCCAATGCAATGCCAATCCCGAAGAGCCCAACTTTCTAATGAAGTTCTTCTTGCCTCAATTCTTTGAGAAAATAAGGTCTGTAAGAGACAATGAAACTTCGTATTTTCGACATAATTTTCAGGCAGTGAAGATGCAAGCACGCTTGCAAAAACGGTCGTGTGTTAAATATTCTGTTGAAAAATACGTTTTATTGTCTCTGATGATGTCTTCCCACTAAGTCTCGCCTTCCACCATCAATTTCATTGAAGGTCTATCTAGGTTGTTAATATTAGGGAAGGAATTTGAATCAAATATATGAGCAATAAATGCAAAAGAAATCAAATGTTATGAACAATAATTAATTACTATTAAGAATTGTATTATGAAGCATGCTTTAATGTTTTGAGCTTTCGAGACCCATGAAAACCTTTCAAGGCCTAACTTAGTCCATGGGCCGTTGTTTGGGGGCCCATATTATGGATTATCGAACACGAAAGAGAGTGGATGTCAGTGTTTGACCCTTTTTAAGGGTCGGATTGCTCCGCCCCTGTGCGAGTCGGCGGCAATTTCATGTCCAATTAGCCGATTCAATAACCGCACTGAGCAAATCGATGAATGGCCATGAATGGGCGTTTTTGACGTCCCGATGGAATCGCACTGATGTTTGTCCGTCTGTTTGCCTAGGTGTTCCGTTCCCGCCGAGCCACAAGCTGACATGCTCGGAGGTCCTCGACTCACGCACTGGGAAACCGCGCCCGGATGTGCTCAAGCAGCACTTCATACTGGAAGGGCGGATAGACGAGCAGGCTGCCCTGCGCATCGTCAACGATGGCGCCTCACTGCTTCGCCAGGAGAAGACCATGATCGATATTGAAGCGCCGGTCACAGGTAAACTGCTGCCCCATTCATCCATATGGTGGAAATGGACACTCTGCGGTTGCCCTTTTTGCATTTTCACCCCGACATAAATGTCACCGTTTCCGCGGAACAATATTTCATTCCAAGATATATCTTTCGATTTCCTCTCCTAAAAGGTGGCGCGGGGTAAAGATTTCCAAAATATAACAAACCGAAGGGGTGTTTGGCCTCGGATAAGTAATGGATGTTTCTGTCGGCGCTCTCTCCTTCCTGTTAGCTTCTTTTTTCACAATATACGGCCTATCCGCTAGCCTTTTAGTATCCAACAAATCCTTCGGTTCAAATTTTTATTCGTTTTTCTTACTGGATGAAGTATGGAAACAGTAGCATACAAAGGATCCATTGGATAAAACGTCAACTACTCCCGTGCAGAATATTCTAAAATGGCATTTTAGCTTCAATATTAACTAATTCGGGTGGATGTTTTGGGTTGCTGCTCTGTAAAATATGATTCATATCATGGTTAAGGAGAGGAACGGAAATAATTGTATGAAAAAATGCGAATGGGATTTTGCATCGGAACTCAAGGGTAAAATAAATGAGGCTACTTGTTCTTTTAATCTTAAAGGTGATTGCATAAAACGTTTTGCACCCTCTATCTCAACTCCTTAATGCTCCAAAGTCGATTCACATTTCTTTGATTTAAGAAGGCTGTACCCCGGCAGTATAATTTGAATTTTGAAATGTGCTCTCTTCAAACTCTCAAAGATTTACGGTTGCATCGGCAAATCGAAGTGATATTTGTAAACGTGCGCTATCAGATCTAAAACCGCAAACACTTAAAAGATAATCATTGGGCCATCGTTCGAATCAAGAACTAACCACTCAAAATTATCGTCGAAGTGTTAAGCGTGAATAAAATACCGCTAAGCGGTATGCGGGTCACTCTCTCTCACCCAAAGCACATTCCTCGCAAACGATGACCGAGGAACTACACGGAAGCGGAAGGATTTAAGTGGGAGGTTTGTTTTGCCCTTTGATGTTCCAATTCCGTCCTTCAGGAAGAATGTCGTGGTTGAATAGTCCAGCATCTCTTTCGGCACCCTCCTGTGGAAGCGCGGGATTAGAGGACAAAAAATAACGGATTTGAGGTTTTACGGTTGCGTCCATCTCTTTTTAAGGTTATTTCGCTTTGATACCTCGCGAGTTTTCATACGGATCCTTGGACGAGCTTTCGGAAATGAGGCTGATAATTGCAGCACGGAGGATTCCTCCTGAGGGGCAGAGGCCTCTGGGTTTTATTTGGCAACTTCCTTTCGGTGGGCGGCTTTCGGAATTGCTATCCGCGCGAAACGTTCCCAACGCACAGTTTTGAGACGCAATGTCTCGAAAACATTCCAATAATCGTCACATCTCTGACCCATCCGTTCATCTTTCATGGGTTTCATTTCCTGTATTTTTATGGGGATGTTTAGGGTGTGGAAACGTCGTGTTTTTCCGTTCTCAGAGGTCTTCGCAATCTTGCGGTTTTAGAAACGTGTAGTTTTGCCGCTGGTGAATTTAATTAATTTATACGTTTCGGGGTTTTAATAATATTTATCCAGAAATCGTTGTGGTACATGTTTATTCATGTCATCCATTCAGTATATTAAACGCAGGAATCAAATTTTCAGGAAATTTCCAGGAAAGGAAAATATTTCCTGAATGTATCAATTTAGAGAGCAAAATAATTCGCGAATAATTTTGACGCATCAGCATAATCGAATTCGCGTATTATTTTGTTCTCTGGAATTTGGTAAGTTGATATTTCCTGGAGTTCGTCTTCCTTTGTGAATTTTTGATTTCTGTGTTTTAGTTTTCCACTGTGGATTTTCACCAAGTTTACGGGACTTCAGTGAATTTTATTTTGTCATCAATTACTTTCCATTTTATGACCGTGAGTAACGTCCGAAAGCAGGCCTATTTTATTATTTATGTAATATTGGTATTCCGCGTCAATTGAGACTCTTAAGTTAGCTTTACTAAATCAGTCTACGATCAATTAAAAATTACGTAAGCGATGTTTTTTCGATTTTATAAAGATTAGAAAAATTTAGTAAAATTAATGAAAAATAACAATGATGCACAGTTATTCTTTCATGCAACTGTAAAATATATTGCAGATCATGCAATATTTTTTTATAAAATTATATATGTAGTATTATAAAATACCAACTCATAATATCATACTATTGTGTTACGTTTTGTGTTTTTTTATCGACTTACGCAAGGGTATTATAAATTTCTATCGAAAGCAAGCAAGTAGCAGTATTGTAATTGGGAAGTCTTGCAGAATAATTATAGTGAAAATTTCAATGTTTCTGAGCTGTTTTTTGAAGCAGGGTTTTTTGCTAGGTATTAATTGCTACCGCGTTTCACCATTCTTCCTCCATCCAAAACAAGCTACTCTTTCACTCACTTCTTACATTTTCTCCTAGAGCTTTAAGGAATGACGTTTTCCATCATTGAGAACGATGTTTGCTAACCCATTTAAAAATATATTAGTAGTACTTAAACTCCATGCCTGACGTGTTTTGATCTGTAATGAATTTTACTTTCTTAAGTTGGACTATTGTGATTTCATTCATATAATCTAGCATGTATATGAGATTCTTATTATTAAAAAAAATTTGCTGGCCTTATTTTTGAAATTTACTGGCCCTGTAATTCTCCAAATTTTAAGGTGTAATTGTGTAGTTGATTCTTCAACATTTGAAGACGTCAAACAGCCTTTGTATCTAACCTGTCTAATGGCACAACTTAATAGTAGTCCAGCTGTTATAGCATTTTTCTAAGCTTAAAGCTGCTGTCTCCTGTATTTAATCATCCTTACTCTTTTATGAAAATATCACCGGTTTTGACAAGCGGTCTCCCATTCTCGCGCTCTTTTAATCAGTTTTATGGAAGAGGCGCTTCTCACACTTCCGTATACGCATTTGGGCTTTTGTTACGTAAATTTGCGAATCACGATCATGTTTATGCCTTAGGATGACGGAGAGTCACATGAGGAGAGGCCTCCGAATTCCCCCGAAATTAAGCCGTATGTCCGTCTTCCTCGTTTCCCCTCTTTGGCGCGCGTGGGTGGTGCTGGAAAGATGCCAGTAAGCAGGAGACGGGTCTCTTGGGACCTGTCTGATGTTTTATTTGGTGCTTGGGGAAGTTTTCTATTTATTGCTGGGGAAATATCATGGATGGAGTCGGGAATTTTTACCAAGATTCAGAATGTCTTCGGTAGCGTTTTCCTACGATGTGACACTTGGGATTCGACTCGATATTCGATGTTCGATCCTTTGTCTGAATTCGAAATGTGCGTGGAGAAAGGAGCTGAGGTAAGAATGAGCCATAGGGCGGCATATGGTTTGGCCCAAGTATGTAATAACTGTCGAGCTCTCTCAGAACAAGCGAAAATCCGGAAATGTACTTGTATCCATGATGCAGTAGGAAAATTTCAGTGTGCTCTGGAAGGCCGACATGTGATGAGAATTGGTTGGAGGAATTAAGCATCTGGTTAATTAGTGTGACTTTAGGGAGATAGTTGAGAATTAGGAATAGCTTGCATGGGAGGCAACGTATTCAAGAAAACCCAAGAAGTAAACGGAATTGATAAGGTCTTAACTGACTGGGACGCAAACCCATATCTACTTTCCGTGCGTATGATCTAAGCAAGTTACGCTTCTGCGTAGTTTCGCTTACTTGTCAGGTTTAAGAGATGCATAAATTGGTTAAAGTGAGGCTTAATTGGGATAGCTTAGTTAAACCCATTGACTCAGGTCCCGTAAGATTTTTCCCCCCACATCCATTCTTTGACTTTAGTGTGTTTTAGTAGAATATTAATTTTTCTTAGTTTAATAGAGATTTGTGCTAAAAGAGTTTATTTACTTCGGGTATTTTTCTTCGTGCAAGCGATCCTGTATCGGCCTTTCATTTCTACGTGAAAATATTCCATACAAATTGCAAAAACTATTTAACTTTCCTGACTAGAGGATGGGTGAATTATTGAAGTACCCTAAACTCAAACGTCAAAAGACGGATGAAGTAGATGAAATCTAGAAAAATAACCTGAAATCAGCATAAAAATGAAGATTTTTACATAGCTTATAACATTGTTTGTTTATATCGTAAATAAATTCAATAATTTTGGGTTCTTATTAGTTTCAATCTTTTTTCTTCTCAATAAGCACAAGTTGAAATTTCTAAGACTTATAATCTGTAAACAATAAATACCCTTCAGGAAGTATGAATTGATTATCATGTCTAAGCTACTGGCGTGAAATGTGTACAAGAAACTGTCTGCTTTACGCCTTCGCTCAAATAAATGCGTTCAGTTTTGAGCGTAGAAAAACCTTGAGAATGTCGGTTGAATTTGATGGAATGATTTTAAACCGTTGAACATGGGAGCCTTGAGTGTCACAGATAAGAGACCGCATTTCATGGTCGAAATTTCTATAAAAAAGTCTCAGCTATAAATATTCTTCGGTCAAAAAGAACTGAAGGGGTCGAAGAAGATTTTATGAATTCGGTACGTCAGAATGAGTGGAAGACGTATGGACTCTGTGGAGCCGTCTAAGATCCTTAAAAGTTCTCCTGAATTCGTTTAAAGAGGTTCGCTTAGGTGTGGAGGGATGCAGGCAATTGGGCGTGCTTATTCCTCAGGAGAATAACTTGATGGGTATTTATAAATGTATGTATTTATCTCCGGCCGCTTCGCCGTGTGAGGGCCACGGGGGAGACTACGGAGCAAGAATCGATGCCGCCGCATTGAATTAAGACATTAATTTGTAAACAGTCAGGCACCCCTTTTTACGAGTCTGTTTATTTATGCGAGGAAGTTTGTTTAAGGAGAGTTCACACCGGAATCTAAACTCAAGTTTTAGTGGAAGACCGGTTGGGTAGCGCGTACTCTAAAGCTAGGGAAACTTAAATTACGCCAAATTCGTCCGGAGAAAGAAGGGACGCTACCTATATGTCGGTATCAGTATGTAGTTCCTTTGAAATGTATTATTTAAGCGGAGTTAATTGTTATCCAGCATTAATTATTGTGTTTATTGAGGTTATCGATTCCTCTGCCTGTTCAGTTGCCAAGGGAAAGATAAACGTATTTGTTGCTAAGGTCCACAAAGCATAAATTGTGACGTGCATCGGCCTCGTATTGTGCAACTCCGAATGCTCATAAATAAACGAGGCCGATGTTTCGTAAACAGTCGATTTTTCTAGTGGGAACTGGGATAGAGGGATCTGTTTAGGCATTCTTTTATCGGCTTATGTTTCGGAGGAAGGATAGGAAAGAGTTATCTTTATCATTAGATTCCTGATATCGATTTACCTGGAAGAATGCTGAGCATAGGGCCTACATGACATCACTAACTCAACGGTTGAAATGAAACAGAAAAAGTCTGCCGTAGACGAGAATCGAACCCGGGTCTTCCTCTTTCCGGGCGGATGCTCTGACCTCTATGATAATAATAAATATAATACATCCACGGTAATTTTAAGTTCCATACCGCACGCTATACGATACTGCAAATAGAATTTTATAGTTCTCTTTTAGTTTCCTCCTTTTTTATAATGTATCAGCGTTTTACGGTTAATTTTTTACGAGCTTTTATTTGTAGAGTTCAGTATTTATGTTACTAAATTAAAAGAACCTTGTGTCTTTTATTTTCTGTTACTTTGGTGACATAACTGCGAAACTTTGTTTGTGACCTCGATTGACGACAATTTTGATATGTTTTAGACCGTGAAAAGCAGATCGAAAAATTATTTCACGCGTTTGTCCATTTTTATGCAAATGTTTTGAACTTTCTGTCAATCACTGTGCCGTTTTTTATGTAAAATATTGATAAAGATTCTACAGATTGGGCCTAGACTCCATGGTAGAACTCCATAAAAGAAGGAACTTTCTTATTCACAATCCTGGATAAACTACCGATGTTTGCGATCTTATAAACTTCCACGCCACACATTACGAGGAAAGCTGACTTTTGTTCACCTGATAAATAAAGAGACAATTTACGGGAAATTATCACAAAATGGGATCCCCCTTCATTTACGCCGAAATCATCTAAAGAAAAAAGATCGGAGTACGCCTCTTAATGAATTAGTGGTTTATATCATTCCAAGAGCCGTTTCGCCGGCGATTCGTACTTTACCCTCTGAGACCAAAAAGGAAACAAGGAAAATAAAACGTATTAGCCGGTCGTCTAGGAATCACTTTAAATAGATGATTCCTAGAAAATCCGTTTCCATTCCCTTGTTTCCTGTTTTGATCTCAGAGGGCAAGGCGCGAACCGCGAGCGAAACGGCTCTTGAAGTGTTTTAAACCTCCAATTCACCGAAATCATGTGATGCTCATGATCATGTGATTTGCCTATCAAGAGACGCCGCCGCTATTCTTAGCGTTTCTCGTATATACGCTCCTAATTCGTCATTTATCTGCGGAGCACCCTTTCCATCGCGTCTCCTAACTAGGCCGAGTCGATTTCCACGTGGCAATCGACGTTACAAACTTTTCAAGATCGTCCACCCGACTCGGACTTCAGGAGATATTGTTGCAGATAAAAGTTTAGAGAGAATTCAATTTTTGAGTAGATGTGTTGATAAAATCTCTCAAATCGGATTAACTCGGGCGAGGGCTGTGATTTCGAAAACTTACCACAAACGTTTGGTGTAAGACTGAGATATCCTCATCTTGGTAGACGGAAATTTTGAATTTTGGGGTCCAGAAGGTCGTAGGAAAAGTATTGATTAATAGTTGATCGCTTTTCCATATAGGCTTAATCAGTAACAGTAGTTAATAAAGTTTGAAGGAAGATATATTTTGATTTACGGAATGAAAGTTCGGATACACAAACACCAAATCAATGGAAATTTTCTGTTGTATAGTTTGAGCTTAGCCAGATTTTTTAAGAATTCTTCGCGTTAAAATAGAAATATTTGCCGCTTTTGTTGTTGATAGTTTGCGATATTGTTTTATATGCATCACCTCACGTCATTTACAACCCTTCTGAGGTAAGTTGAATATAAAATTTAAACCGACTCTTTGGTATAATCAAGGCATCTTATTAATACTAAATTAACCATAGAGAAACAGCAAGAGAGACTTTTCGTCTGATTTTAGGTGAAATGTGTGCGTAATTAAAATCCTGGGATTTCTGTTGACCTGTTTTTTCCGTAAGCATTCTTTATAATAATTCCTACTATAAATAAATCGGCAATATTCTTTGTAACTCTACTTTTGTTTTAGTGTAACATTCCTTTAATTCTCGGAAACGTTTTGAAAAGGCCTAATAATTGACAACAAGCCTTAGACATACCGATTAGTCCTTTGATTCCGTGAACTCCTAGTAAACCTAAGCTTATCTCAGGCTTTTTACTTTTTCTATAAGTTATTAACAAATTGGTTGCCCATTTACTTGTTTCTTAAACTAAATTTAGTGGAGTCATCACTCATAGACGTATGTACACATTCGGATGTCTTTACTTAAAATCGTTTCGAGCTTCAAAGCTAGTCGATGTCAGTTTTCTTATGCTCACAGCTGGTACTCCACGTGGAGACTCTAAGAAGGGAGATTTTTTTTCACTCAACTAAGTAAGGCGAAAAAAAAATTGAATCGAATAGAGCGCGGTAACGCGGTATCTTTTTTGTCTCCCATCCATAAGAGGAAGGCAGACGTTAAGGATAATTAGCTTTACCGTCTACGTTCTTTAAAGCACTGCATCAGTGTCGGAATGAAATGAAACGAGATTCTTCCATTCTAGACTCTGTTTCCGCAGTAATTACGTCTTTATGTAAATTGGAGCATCTGGGATTTAGCAGAAAAAAGATTCTGTGAAGAAAGCTTTTTTCCTAGCCGTACTAATAGATGTTCACTTGTACTTGACAGGATCGCAGAATGCATTACGAGCACTTGTTTCAATCTTATGCCGCCCTTGAATGAAAGAAAGCATTTTTCGTTCCTTTTGAAGAAGATTGGGAGTTATATCTCAAACGTTACCGACCTTGCGTCTGTTGAATCGATCTTAAATGTAGGACTTGCTGGAAGGCACTGCCCTGTTTTGAATGCAATACCAGTGGCGTAGTGGTGGGGTTGGTGTTTAAACCCCTCCAGAGCCGAAATGGGTTTGAAAAAATAGGCAATTTTGCGTTTAATTTATTGGTCTGAATCACTCCCAGAGACATGGCTAAGCCCCTTACAATGCATATATGAATCTAGAGGGTTACTTCATAATGAAACGTTATGTGGAATTTACTTTTTATTGGGAAATTAAGCTTATTTTGCAGTGGTACAAATTGATTTTATTTGATTTGGAAGACTTTACATATTTTCGGATAAATATTTTGAATGAAATTGGAGTATTAGTGATGGTATTTTTCGTTCTATGTATATTAAAATGTTTTTTATTGCCATTCTATTTGTTAGGTTTAAGAATGTGGACAAGAAAATTGATTATTTTGGATTTTGCGCAGTGAAGTTTTAAGCAATTTTCTTCGAAAGGGTGAAAGTATGGGAATACGGGAATCCTGCCAAAAGTGACCACCGAAGGCTTTGAGTTATTGGTCGCAAAGAAAGAAGTTAAAGCATTGATTTAGACCCATTTTCTATTTCCGAGAGCCCAAATGATATCCAGGAATGAAAGGACGATTCTAGCGGAATATTCTAGCGTCTAAGAATAAACTTAACAAATTTACACGGTTTATGGTAATTCTTGGTAAAAGTTTATCGTGGAATTTCATTTGTGAACATAGTGTTCTTTGTGGATTCGCCATCGGCGATATTGCTCCGCATCTTTCAACCTTTCGGTATTCGCCGGACATGTTTACTTCCAGAAACTGCGTGTGATTAATGTTGAGCGGAGAGCGTCAAAGAGTCGGATTTCCTGGAGCCTGGCCAAGTGTCCGCGACGACCGACAGAGGCGCTGTTGTTCGCGCACGTGTAGTTGTTTTGGGCCTATCGCAGAATGAGCGATAAGTTTTGGAAGGAAAGAATAAAGGTGAATACTTCTGCTGAATTGTATTCCCTTTGCTGCTCTCTCAGCCTAAAAGTGCGATTTCTTACCCGAAGATCATGAGCGATGGGGATTTATGCCTCTTGAACTTGACTATCATTCATTTCATAAGTTATCTGATAACAATAGAGATCGAATAAGCAATCTGTTGAACTGTCCACTCTGATTTTATTTAATTACGAGAAGAGAATAATTGACTTTTCTATGAATGATAAGGACAAAGTTGTTGTTATCGTTTTGAGACTTTCATAAACTAATTTTTAAATTGTTTGTCTTTCATACTCTCTTCGTTAACTAAGCGGGTGTATATATCCTCTTTATGCCGGTATCATTGCCAATATTTCCTTTCTAATCATTGTATTGATCTCCTTAGAAAGTTCTTAAGTGTGTGTTCATTGTAGTTGAATGTTGAGAGGGAATAGTAGCTCAATCATTTATTCAGTCTGCCGCTATTTAGATGAATTATTCGTTGGCGTTAGTGGTGTTGATGATAATTGCAGTTTCTGCTTTTATTAGTTAATTTCCCTGATTAGTGAGGTAAAAACTAATTATGCCACTTCGGGGCCTATTTTGCGTTTGAGCAATGTAAATAAGTAGGAGAAATTTTCGTAATGAAACCCAAATTCGATACTAGAACAAAGTTTTAAACAATGATTTCAAACTCTTCTTACCTGACTTATTGTTAAGTATTGCTATTTACCTATCACTTTCCATATCGCCTGCGCTCGTGCAGTCAAGCATTTTAATTATGAATATACAACTAATTTAAGTTGCTAGTATCAAGGAGTTCTCTTTGCTTCATAAAATTTAGCAATTTAAATAGTTTTGCAATTAAAAGAACATGACGTCGATGTTCCTGTAAAAATTGTTCATAGAAAACTCTTACTTACTGAATCTACCTCTTTGATTACTCAGCAAGAATAATTGCTAGATAATTATGTTGAAAGTATGATTGAAAGAAAATTATTTTCTTTCAATCATTTGAAATCATTATTAAATGGAATTATTTGAATTTATATTGTAAGCAACGTATAGAAGTACGGGAGTATAGAAAGAAACATGATAAATGTTTTCTTTTGCTTTCTCATACGCTATCAGGATTTCTTCGTGTTCAACCCTTTTGTGCGAGCGTTCTTTTTATAAACTGCGACGCGGCTCTATTTTCTCCCTTTCTTTTTATATTAATCGTCCAAAGATTAATATGGACTCCCTTTTTTGGAGTCGATGCTCCCGTATCTAAATTATTTAGGGGAAGGTAAATTTCCGAGCGTGGAACTCGAACGGAGTTGATTGTGATCGCGGTCGAACCCTTATATCGATCCATTGCCATCTCGACTATCGATTGATCTGTAGAAGTCCTTTCCGAAGGAATCTAGTCCTTGGCTGCGGCCTTTTCATTCAGACTGAGCCGCCCTCTTAACCCTCTGTCTCGTCCAACAAAGAACAGAAGACTCTTTTCAACTTCTGCTGTATGGTCGTTTCCCGTCATACTTTCCATTGTTTGCTCGGATTTTGTTTTTACTCTTTAAGCTGTAGATGTACTCCCAGGTCACAAATGCGGTGCAGTTCAAACCGATTTTTTACGCGAAGTTTCCTTCGCTCTTTCTTCTCTGTGTAATTTTCTGAAGTGCTCCGTAATTGTAAAGAATTATGCGGAAATGAAAGGCCAGATGCGTAGGCTCACTTTTAAATAAATTTACTGGATTATTGATTAAGAGCATGTGTTTTGTAAAGAGGGGTGGTTTGTGACATTCTCTTTTTTTATGACGATGAATGATTTTCAACACATTTTTAATGTAATGTAGTGCATATTTAAGGTTAATTATGTGAATGTTTCAACGTTTATGTTCGAATTTACAATATATGATTACGTTTTTAATGAGGAGACAACGTGGGAAAATGAACGAATGCTAAGCTAAATGCTAATTTTTTCCAGCATCAATTATATAATCAAACTTTGCATACTAACGGAAACCGAGTATGCTAAATTGTTTCAGAATTAAAATAACGATAATTTTACTCTCGCTAAGTCTTAAAAAATTTAGATTTTAAAGTGCCAAGCATTGAGCGATCTCTTATCCTTCGCAATATATTATGTTTTTCACTAATCGTGCTGCTTTGTCGCTTTCGCAGGCCGTACTTAATCTAAATAAATGTAGACTTTCATTTGCACTTCCAAGTCTCCAAATTTTTTAGGTGAAAAATAAATTGTTATAAATTGTTACAATGCTTTCTGTTGAAATGTCATCGTTTGACGGTAATGGTTAGCTTTGGAGCTTTGTAGGTTCGAATTTTCGGTAAAATTAATAATTCCAACTGTGAAATCTGGATTGCCGTTCATTTAGTTCCGTCCAATTGCTTTTCCTCTGTCCGATCAATGCTGTGAAATACCCCGCACGTGTACCATGTGATACATTTTCAAACATATTAATATTCTAGAAATAGAAGTATTATAAAATTTCTGATTAATACATGGGTAATAACGTAAGGGTAAACGGAATTGGCTTAACTTCCAGGCCGATCCAGTCAGTGATTAAAACACCTGCCGGAAATTTTGAAGATTGAAGGACTTCAAGTCCCATTGATAATTCCCTTTTTCATTTATTCCTGTGTTTTCAGGCGAATGCCTGATCGTGCTATTTCACACTCGAATACATGTCATATTTTGTGCTCCTGTTTTCGCATTTTTTAGACCGTGTAATGAAAACTGACGTAAATTAAATTATGCTAGAAAGAATATTTACTGCAAAGCAAAATCGCCTCTGCCTAATTTAGTATTTATTCTTGATTTCTTGTAGAACTTGGTAATAAGCTACCTTAAATGGCTCCGTTTCTATGTCTCCACTAATCCTGAATGTTTACCCTCCCGGTTTTCTCTTAATAGATTCTCTCAATTAGGATAACTGATTCTCTTCCTTCTTTACCGGGTGGCAATGTAAATGCGCTACTACGTGGTCTATCGAGGGAATTCCAGTGTTTCTGCGGATGAAAGAGCCTCGCTATTCGCCCATCGACCTGGGGAGTCATCCTCCTATAAATATTAATTCTTGCTGCAGTTACTGCCGCCGATTCCTTATCTATTATGGATATTTTTCTTTCTTAAATAGTATCAGTGTTAAATTTAGCATCGCTTAATATTGGCCTCTCAAGAAGTAGAATACCTCCTTTAATATATTTCGTACTCTTTCCCGAAAATTTCTCGCCCCTCGCAGAACGTAAAATTGTTTTCTTAACTTTTTAATTATATTGTAACCCTTGTTTAAGTTCACCTCTGTAGTTGTCCAGTAAATGGATGTTTGTTGGGGCATTGGGAAATAAAATAAAAAATTGGTGGAATTTACTAGGAATTGAGAAATGTATTTTTCCTTTGCAGCCTTGATCTATTTCACAGCAACAAACAAAGTAAAGTGTGCCATTTTAGTGGTAACTGATGTAGGATTCTTATGTGCGATTTCTGATTAGAAAGCGCTCCTCAATTGATCGCAAAATAATTTCATGAATGTTTTCTATGGAAAGACCGGTTTATCCCTATTCTAACGAACCAGTATAGTTTTTTTGTAAGATTCTCTCCTTAAGAATCCCTAACATTTATTTGTGAATTAATTTATTCCATAAGTTCTCCTCTTCTCAATTTATTTGAAACTTAATTGTTATTGAGCTATTTGTGAATGCGATGCAATAGTTATAAATATCTGTCGTACGCAGAAGTCTACATTGTAATGCATTCGGAGGGAGGCTCTCTCATCACCTCTGTCTGAAATGGATTTTGGCTTCATAACGAAAGACCTTCATTATTTTCGTTTCTGTACGGAATCTACCTTTGCTGATATATGAGCCATGAAAGTAATGCAGTCTCTAGTGTCACAGTGGTTTTGCCAGCCGAAAATGTACACGACAAATTCAATAGCATAGTCTTCTCGCTTTATGTTTATTAAAACGAGCGATCGCAATCTGTTCCGACCATATTGTTCTTGGAGGCTGGGAGGCAGCTATTCCACGTAGAGGTTAATGTTGGGAAACACCGTGGCATAGCTGCCGGCTTCTCTTCAGCGATCTTTTGGGAGGTATGTAGTCGAAGAAAGTATTAGGAATAGACCCCATGGGAATCTTCTCGTCGTGCATAGCTAAAGTGTCACGTAATATTGCCGTGCGCTTTTGAAGATCTTGTGAGTCCCCATTCGGGGAAATTCCATCTTAGGTTTATTCAAACGGAAGGAAATTACACGTGCTAGGTCCCGTAGTACAGATCATGCAGCATTGTCTTCAGATAGCAGGTAAGATTTACACAATAACGAGATTATCCACTGCTTTAAGATGTTTTATAAAGTGTAAAGGATTCTCAGTGAAGTTTGAATTAACTAATTGCGTAAAGTTCTTATTTTTACACATTCAGATCTATTTGTTTTAAATTTCAAGTGTTTTAGATATGCAAGTGAAAATCTTTATATTATTTGAAAAGCAGTTTTACTGAAATTATTTCTTTGAAGTACGTATTTTATTTGCGCCGGTATGGATTTTGAGATATGCAGCATTGTATTTCTCTTCTGATTTCATAATAAAGTAATTTTCCTCGATTTGATCCTGGAAATAATGTGAGAAAGGACGTGAGAATATTAGGAATTCTGGAAGGCCGTTTGTATGCAATTCAATTTGCTGAAGACAATGGAATCATCAAATATGGTTCTTCGTTAGACACAATGGAATAGCATTGAAGATGGGTTCTCAAAAGAGATTTTCGTGAAATGGATGGATGGGAAATTTTCACTTTGTAGTAATGTATTGAGTACCTTCTACCGAGGAGTGGTATCGATATTTTTTTTATTTTGAGGTGATTCTGTCAAAATCGCCTAACCTACCTTAGGATTTCCAAAGTCTGAATTGCCCTAGGAATTTGTCGGAAGATAATGAATATCATCAAACGATGCATTATTTTTGCCTTTTATAATAGTAGTGTGAAACACTTCCCATTAATAGTGCATTGAGCGTTTTCTTTGGTTTACTGCTAAATCCACGGTTTTCAGAAGTGAGATGTGAAAAGAATAAGTCTCCAGATTGAACAGAATCGATGTTTTTTCCGCCGCGGCAACGCCCCTCGCTTTCAC
This sequence comes from Ladona fulva, assembly GCA_000376725.2. Lineage (NCBI taxonomy): Eukaryota > Metazoa > Arthropoda > Insecta > Odonata > Libellulidae > Ladona > Ladona fulva. The sequence goes on from KZ308238.1 coordinate 603,462, forward strand.
GAGCTTTTGGCCAAAATGCGTAAGGCTCTTCGTGCCGACCTGACCTCGCCCCTACTGGTTGCTATGCATCCTGAAACGGAAATGAAACTAAATTGGGGAAGATTTGGGGACGTTCCAAGTATCCAATACATTTCGAAATCGCTATTCGACAACTTCCAAGTTGAAGGCTTTTGGTCCGTGCTCCGGAAGTGTCAAAAACATTCAGGATGCTACGTGTCACTCAGGCAAGGCCACGCTGAAGGAGACTGCTAAAATTAGCAGTGTCACGTTTAATCTACAATACGCGAAAAATTTGATAAAATTGTGTTATATATAGTCACTGGTTTAGAAAAATTGTGCCATCATCTGGTGTCCTTCACAAAGGATGAAAAAACACAAATATACTTTGAAAATGTATTTGACATGTTGTGTTAATTATTAGCGTTACAAATATTTTTAACTAAAAATGAGTGGAAATAAACGTTTGTTAATCCTTTTCGAAGTACCTCCGATGATATCGCAGTTTACAGAAACTGCTTCAGGCAGTTACAGATATACAAATATTTTTGTTGACTTTATAAAAGTATTTTGATCAATAAACATCAATGGGTTTGCTTCGTGTGGACGTCCTGTTGCCCGGGGCGATTTCTTTGTTTCACTCGAAAAAAATGCCGCAATTCGGTCTGTATTGGATCTGTGTGCATAATAAATTTCATTCGTGTATTTATTGAGCCCTCATTACCCTCAAGATTTTCATTTTCCCCAACTGCGTATATTACCCTGTTTCCCCACAACTGCTTTGCAGCATAAGTACCAATAAATGCTGCGTCGAACATGATGTTCAATCAGTTTTATCAAATCAACGCGAATAAGTTCGTTTGTGTAACATCATGTTGTGTCAATTCATGCTGATTTCAGTTTTTTTAGGTTCCTGAATGTTTCCCTTGCTGACAGGTTAGCTTAAAAGTTTGAGTGAGGTTTGCGTCGCTATTCCCGTAGTATACGTGGTGTGCTTATGATTCAACAAAAAGCGTGAAGTTTTAAGTTTTGAGAAATTACGAAGACTCATCAACCAGTATTTTTCTTTCGGTAATTCGGTTTGAAATTGGTGTGCATATGCGTTGACTTTGTAAAAATCTCATATTTGATGGAACGGCTCTGTCTCGGAATGCCTCTATTAAAAATGAACGTCAGACAGTGGAGACATTGTGAGATGAAAAAAGATAGGCTTCCTTCTTAGTTTGCGGGCGATTCTGATGAGATCAGTATAGACTTCGATGACTTCCTCTCTTTTCTCTTCATATCCTTTGATTGACGTGGGTGTGGAACGTAAACGTTGAATTTTTGGCTCGTCGGATGGTCGTATTTATAAAACCTTTCCCACTTCGTTTTGGCTTCCTTCCGAAGCTCTTATGTTTCGCCTTCTCTCTGTGAATGAAGAACCGATTGTAAACAGCTCCGAAAGTAACTTTCATAAATGCCTTTCTTCAGAAGATAAATTTGTTCATAGGCCAAATTAATATCTCCTTAAAAATTCTTTATTCGCTTCATCAATGAGTGTAAACCCAGACAATGGAGTTCATTTTTGCCCTTTATTATTTTTCTTTTGAATTTTTAAAGCCGATGAATAGGGGTCAAGTGTGTAGCTACAAGACATTCTTCCTTAACCGGTAAATATATACAAATCTGGAAGTGTTTTCATTTAAATATTAGTTATTTTGTAGTTATCGATATTACTCCAGTGACATCTATATTACTTTCCATCCGAAATGTACCAGGGTACATTTCGGTGTATAAAATTTTAACAATAACAGATATTCTGTTGACTTTTCTGTAGGTTCTTTTATGTCCCTAAAGACAGTAATGTTTAGCCAGATATATCAAAATTTTAATTAAGTCCAATTAGGACCAGGAGCCGCAATCAAAATATCCCAATTTTCCGCAATCCGCAATTTTCTCTACATAAAAAAATAATTAATATTCCGGGTTTGTCTTTTTATGTAAATAACATAATGTTTGAGACCAAAATATTTATTCTACCTTTTAAACCCTTCTCTTGTGCCATTTGTTCTTTAAACGCCTCGAAAGTTTTGCTAAATTTCCAATTTTCCTTTATCTCAAAAGGGTCACCATGTTTGAGGGCCACGAGTTCCAAGGAGACTTCCAGAGTAGGCTCCTTGTTCTAAAATAACGGACACGTGTTCGACCGTTCAGCTCGATAGAACTTTGTTTATGAAAAATCCGTATTTGAAAACGAGTTAGACAACCACGTCATACACAGCCATTACCATACACATCGCGAAATTTTCCATGTAGAAAAGTATTTCTCCCATTTTTGTGACGAATGAGATACTTCTTCACCATTAAATTTAATCTACTTTTTTTACTCATTATTTACATTTTATTAACATTTATGCAGATATATATTAGATCAGAACTCTAGTATCAATTATGTATAGACGATTTTCAGCTATATACTGGGTATAAAGTTTACAGTGCTCACCTTAATATGTAAGTGGCAAATGTGGAAATGTTTTTTTAATTTACTCTCTTAATGTGTATGCTTGCGTACGTTAATTGCGAAAAATATTTAATGTACGGTATAGTTTGTGAATGCGTATTTGTCATTTTCTATAAGATATATTGGTTTATACTGTTGTAAAGTAGTACAATTACAGTGGTATGCTAACTTCATTTCTAAACACCCTGCAGCATTATTGGTGTTCCTAATTTATGATACATTAACGTATGGTATGTATTTATTCGGTTGGGGCAGTATTTAAATTTATCGCAAAGTCAGTCAGTGAAAGCACCGACGGGGATCGCTTCAGAAGATAGCGCTCGGATAGGACGAACCGGTGGTTCACGCCATCTCTTACGTGTAATTCCAAGGGAAAGGATTAAATTCGGATTAAATCCCTCAGTCAGTGTTCGGCCTGAGTGTGTGCTTGACCGTATTATCACAATCCAGCGGATAGCAGAACATGAAGCGAGTGAAAACGCTGAAAGCAGCGAGCGGTGATGGAATCGTTGCATTGGCGCTTAGTTGCGTGAGACGTTCGCTGCAGGTGCATGACTCCTCGTTCCGACATGCATGTCCATCCGACACAAAATTCACGTTCGAACCACTCGACGTTTGTGTTCCTTAAAAACCCCCAGCAACCTCACGGTTCCGCTTTGTATGAGATCGGAGTCGTCGGCATGGAAGGTGTCTCGTCAAACTTCGGAAACGCCGTGTATTGAAACGGTTAAGTCTCAGGTGCATGAAAAGTTATTTCCGGTGTAAAAGGGAGGCAGGAGTGAGTCCCCAACTTGATATAGATCAAGAATATAGAGGCTTTCACCTCCGGCTGGCCGCAGTAGCTCCTATAAAGGCTTCATACACATACAATGTTATGGTTTGAAATTAATAATAATTTTTAGTTATTTTTCTTGTTTAGAGAGATCGCAGTGTTAGGTATAGTAAGTATATTTCACATTTCAGGGTAGATTCCAAGCAGATTTTGCTACATTTCCTGTTTATCGATGGTTTGTCTATAAGGTAGAGTGAAATCTATTGAAAAGGAACAATATAGAAGGACATGTTGAAAGAAAGGATACTTAGTAATTTTCACAGTAGGTTTATTAATCGGCTAGTTTCGTCAACGGGTTGAGGTCTTCAGGTGTCTGCTTCATATAATCGATTTCTTCATTCTAGTCGATTAATAAACCTACTGTGGAAATTACTGAGCATCCTTTCTTTCAACATGTGTATTGAGTTCCACAAAGTTACGCTTGAACATATTAATTTTATTTAATATAAAGGGACTCAAAGCACTGCTTTGGAGGCAGTTTGCAGACCGCAAGTTGGACATTGATCTAGACGATCTCCACTTATTTTTCATCTAGTTGCTGATGATTATTTTAGATACTTAGATTCTCCTTTCGTAGTATGGAAAACAGAATCCACAGTGTTGAGATCTGTAATTCTTATTCACTCTCAGCAAGCATAGTACACAATCTATTTTCACCCTAATAGAGAGTTTTAGCTCGGCGTACACCGTACACTCACTTCATATCGGCGACGTTAAACACCGAAAATATGCGTGCATGCGAGTCGGTCCAGGACACCGTTACGTCTCGCGCATGCGCGTTGAGGTTTTCGGAATATATCGGTTAACCGCTAACCTCCTGCTAAAACTATTTCCTTTCAAGGCAAGTAAGCCAACAACCACTCTTACTTGCGGTACTCCTTGCTGTTTATTAATCCTAGCAAATTCAAGCCGCTTAAGACATATCCGTGCATTTTTCATTTATACACTTATACTCTTCAGGTTATTCTACTTTAGGATTGGTTTTTCTCCTGAGGACGTCGTATATCAAAGTCCATCCTCTCTTCAGGGACTCATAAACCACATTCCGCCAGCTTCTAGGTTTTCCTCTCCGTTTGGGGCCACTCACACACCCATCTTAATCAATCTTTCGTCCTCTTTCTCCATTTGTCCAAACCAACAGGACAATTCCCTTTCATCTTGGTCACGCAGAGTTCCTGAGACTTTGGCCAATCATTACCCAGTCATTACCAACTTTATACGTCCCGTTTTTACTGCACAATTTCCTCCTGTATTCCATTCCAAAGGCGTTCAGCCGTCCATCTCCTATCACGCTTAAGTTTTGCTATCGTGCAAGAAGAATGACGCATCTACTCTTCGATGTGCAGACATTTTCGCCTCGTACGACCACGTCTAATTACTAAACGCGCGCTGTTACATGCTTTACTATTATGCGATCGTCTTTCTATCGGTTCATCCTTTGAAAATATTAGAAGTTAGTGTCACAGATTTAAAATTTAGGATAAGTTACCAAATTATGAAAGAATTGACTCCGGCAGGTGATGCCGAAAACCTTGAACTATTCTGAGAGGGGCATGTCCTCATTTTTTGAATCACGTTTGCATAATTTCAGATCACTTTGGGAATTTAAATCGGTATTTATAGAAGTTGAGAAATGCCATGAAGCTGGAAGAGCCTTTTCTTTAGGTATCTGGGTTTGACGCTTTCATTTTTCAAAATTTCTGTGATTTGGATGTATCGGAAATGGTATACTTTTTTTCGGAGAAATAAATGATGAGTTGGATGAGTGGATTTTTCAAATCCGAATAAAAAGTTAGGCCGGATGGAGGAGGCCGTAATAAACAACTAGTTAACTCCTTCGGTAAAATATTAGGTCAAGGGTGCCGAACCTATGGCACGCGAGAGAATTTCTTGGCTCGCAGAACTTTGAATACTTTTGAATTTTGTATCTTTTTATGTATTTTTCGCTTAAAATGAAGCCTTGGAGTAGATAAATGTGAACTCTGCTCATTGGAAATGATGATCGAAGATTATTTACTTCAATTGTAACATCTTAATCCCATCGTTGACGTATTAAAATGGCTAGTCAGTATCTCATTCTATGCCTTGGCACCACATCGGCACGCAAGTCATTTATATTGATCAAACATGGCACTCTTCCCGCAAAAGGTTCGCTAACCCTTTACTAGATCCTCATATCGGTTTTTTGTCCTTTTAGTATCTATAATAGGGTGGTTTATAACAATCTCTACATCTAAATCTTCAATAATATCCCCTGCAAGCCACCTATCGGCAGGGCAGGGGTTGTTAAACACCGATCGATCAACCCATTTCTTTATCTTCTTACTGAATATGTAGTGTAGTAAGACAGTGCTTACTAGCGATATTATTGTCAAACAATAATATATAATAAACTTTTTATATACGTTCTACTTGATTATGTTCAAGCATACTACGCAATTTTATACTGCAAATACTACACTACTATTTTTATAATCGCAAACACAACTGTCGAATCGATTTCAAGGATGATTAGAGGAGTGTTTGTGTTGTGATATTTATTTATTTATTTATTTTCATCTTCACTGCAATTTGGCCTTTTAGCCAGGTGGCAGTGCTGGAGGGGAGCATAACATATTAAACATAGTATTGCCCGGCATTTGCCAAAGGACGGTAGGGAAACCCCTCTAAAAACCTCCCGTAGGCAATACATTACATAAGACACATACAATTATGTACATTCACAGTTATGATATAAACATTTAGCTTATCATAGAAGGTTAAACTTAGATAATGACATGGAAAAAATTATAATAATACAATACAAGGATAATATTGTTAGTGAATAAGCTAGCTTACATGGTAGATAGTCCATATAGTCATGTACATAATATTAAGTTATAATTCAAGAGGCTAATTCTACACACTATAATGTTACATAAAATTATATTACAGCTTTATACTATGGAAGATTAATGATTAAAAATAGATTTAAGCTTATTTTTAAAAATGTTTACATTTTTCGGCATTGGAATGAAAACTTCTCCAGCTAAAGCGTTCCATTCTCTAATATTGTTGGTCTTGGGGTTTATATACGTTAGATTTCGGATGTGCTCTATGTTGTAGGTTAAGGTACTCATTTACACGATGAATATTGCTAAACATTCATAACCTAAAGTTTTATCCAAGTCAGTGTCCATCAACATGTTTTTGTGCTGCAGTCTGGTGCTCTCTTTTAGCGTAGCAAGTAGCATAAAGTGGTTTTGGACATTGGGTGGGCGGGTGTCGATCCGGGCGCCATAGCTAAGATGGATCATCATCCTCGTGCGTGAATGACTCCGTTGATAAATCTCAATTTAATTTTGGCTCGCCGCCCATCACTTTTGCTCTCTCCCCAAATGAATCGAGCGCTGTCTCTCAAATTGCCTCCCTTTCCCCGCCTCAACGCGACCTACTTCGCCGTCTCGCTTTTTTTATTGAGCGTCTTTTGTATCAGCCGCCTAGAGACACTCTTTCTCGTGTTGCGTCCGCCGAGAAAGTTTTGCTAGCGCTACGTAATGCTCTTCCTGCTTCGATTTCATTCGCCAGATGGCGTTTCTGACTCCGCGCATCGCTCCCCTCTGTATACCTCTAATATATGCGTGATTATCAATTTGTTTGCTAAAAATTATACGCGGAGGCATTTAGAAAGAGTAGTTGCGAGGAATCGTTTAGCTGCTGCAGGAAATTATATCTCCGGTTACCAGTGGCAATCTCGATTGAGTACTTATTAGAGGTATTTAGTAATTTAAGCAGCATATTTGTGCATCTTTATTGTAAAACCTCTACTGTAAATCAATTATGGCTTCAAATGATGAATTCCATCAACAATCCACTTGTTAACCTTTCAAATTTGTCTTACATCTAGTAGCTACATTATCTCAGATGCATATTTGACCCATTTCACTTTTTAGAATGAAAATTTACACGATTCCCTTGAATTTTATTCGAGAAAATGTGTCTCCATTTTCGTTAATATAAGAGAATTTGACTTTATGGTACAGCTATGCATATGTACATGATATAAATCGTGTAATCACATGGCTATGATAATTTTGTCCGTGTGGCCACGTCGTTTTTACATTTACTGAGAAATGGTTCGTACGAGATGGAATTGAACGGAAAAACTGCCTTGTGTTTTAGATTTCAAGGCATTTAAGGAAGGACTGCGTGCAGAAAATGTGGTTGGCTGTATGAAGAAAGCTTAATGATTCGATTTCTCTTATGACTTTCTTCCCGGAAGCATCATTTTCATTCAATCGGTTATCATTAGCGTCATCATCACATCATCATCATCCGTTATTGATAGCGTTATTTGCTCCAAGTCTAGAAATCTTAATAAACTTGTGAAAGAAGTCATAGGAGCGTGTATGCAGTAATTCAGTGGGTGTACAAAGTGTATGTTAACAGAAGTTTATTTATGTGAAAAGTTGACTGCGTATTACGGAATGACATCGTTGTACGGCACATTTATGTTTATGTCATTTATGTCAATCATCGTAACTGTTTTTCTTTCAGTTTACCGTTTACAGTCTTCTTAAGTATCATTTCTTTATACAGAACGCCAGGTAAACCCTGATGCATACCACTTTGAATCTATCTCAATAATTTGATTTTATAACGTTTATGACCATTACCGACAGATCTATGTTCAATAGTTCCCTTGGTGCAACTCCCGGAAATGTTTTTATCTATGTCGGAAACGGTGGAATGATTGTGCAAAGAGTCTGTTTAACATGGTGGTTTTGAAATCGAATATTTTTAAATCGCACTCCTTGTTTTCACTCAAAACAAACCTCTAAACACACATTTATATCCGCTGTCAAATTTGTGATAGTATTTCCCGAACTTCTTCGTGCCACCTCCCCCTTACTTAATACATTAAAATTTTGGTAAATTATTGGTGGTACAAGATATGTTCGTAAAACCGTTGTTTAAACCTCCACTTATCCGAAAGGCGATTTACGGATGTTTGCTTCATGTGTAGAATCCAGGAGTGTTTAATTTGGCAAGGAAGAAAATCGGCCCCAGGGTAACGCACCCTTGCGTCTAGAGCTCCACTAGATAAATCCAACCCATAGAATCATTGATTTAGGTACAGCTTAAAATTTCTCCTAATGCTGAAAATTAACTTTGATGCATACAGCTTTGAGTCTAATCTAAAACGCATTCCATATGGATAAATTCATCGGAAGTTCCTGTTATTTCGTATCATGGCCTAAAATTATATAAACTGAAATAAGGATATTCATTCATGATCGGAAAGAAGCTGCTTCTTCAGGAAAATTTTGTAAAATTGCGATGCCTTTGCAACAAAGAATAAATCATAAGAAAAAACAATCGTACGTAAAATATTTGGCGGTTTGCATAAGTAGCTTAAATAACTGTATTTCATTGTCACGGGCGTTCTTACAATGTTTCCAAAGTAGTTTAGCTCTTGAGAAGAATACAAAAACAATTACAGAAACACAGACGTAGGTAGATATTGCTGTTGTCCTCAAAGAATTCAGGGTCTCAATGAAATAAATTCCATTTCCGTATGGTAACCGAAATTATTTTTGGAATCCATCTGGTGGAACATTTAAGGAATTTATTATATCCCTTAATTGCCTGCGGTTGACAGTTTCATTATAACTCACAATTTCCACGGCCGGAATGTGCATTCCTCCAAGCAGAAGTCGATTCAGAGGGAAAGGTGCGGAATTCCGCAAGGAATCGGAATTCTCACAGAATGGAAGGCTTTATTCCCATTACAAACTGAACAAATAGGCAATCTTTGTAGGAGGATGGAGTACTCAGGCATTCGGTATTTAGTAGCAAACAATAGTAGCGGCTGTTTAGCGATTGCTGGAGGAGTTCGAATTTTCCTCTGAATACATCACGCGATGCAGATGAGGGTCACATTTGGCAAATTATAGGTCTTTCAAAGAAAGAATACAATGAGTGATGAAACGAATGTTACCTTTTATTATACCCTCTCTCGTTTGATTGATCTCTTGATGTTGACGATAAGGTATATTTGAATAAATTGAATTCGAGAGATTTTCTCGCGTTTGGTGTTTATTATGATTTAATGAGCCGGTTGATGAAAGAGAACGAAAGTTGTAATGTTATCCTATCTAGTCGTTACTGCTGCAATAATTAGAGTACCCTATTTTTTATATTTCTCGCGTAACTCAGCCAATTATATTCATCAATTAAATCGTACACGATTTCTTTTGTGCCATGTCACGGAGAAAAATGATTTTAGACGCTATCAATCATCTTTCCCACTGAAACTGCTTTAGGAGGAAGCATTTGCCCTCCTTAGTCTTTCTTTTATAGTTAAGTGTTGGATATCCCTGTAAAAGATTATCTTCTGAGATTCTTAATTTCACTTTTTGTACGTTTTTAAATTTTTCACAAATTTTAATATTTGTTTAAGTGAAATAAATACATATTGTTTGATGAGATGATGATTTGAGATGCTTACGAAAGCTTCAAGCTAAACTTCGTTCGCCAAAATTTTTTTAGTATCAAATATATATTAAAATTTGCGCTATTCATATCCTCCATTTAAAATTGAAGATGATACAGGAATCTGTCGCTGAAGTGTTTCTTGTAGAACTGAAGCACCACGGTATCGTGCATAAAGTCTTTTACATTCCTGTAAATTTACATACCTCAAATTCTTTACTTGATTTTATTAATAAATTTCCTACTTGTTCGCGGACTACATAATCTTGGAGTGTCTCAGAAGTTTCCTGTAAGAATAGTTCCTCTTACTCGGGTTTTGAAGTCATCGCTGGAAGTTTCATGGTTTTCCATTGGCGTGGTTGGTTCGTAATTAACAGCTCCGCGGTTTCATTTGGAAATGTGCTCAATGGTTCTGGTTGGATCGGTCTCGGTCGGCCAAGTCTGTCTCGGTCTCGGGTGTGGCCAAGAAATTTATGACACTGAATCTGATTTCTGATGATTAAGACACGTATCGATGAAGAATAATTTCGCAGTCGTGATCCCCAGATCGACCACTTTTCTCAACTCTTGTCATCAAAACCACAATCGCGGCTGTGCGGTCTGCCAAACACTACTCAGTCCGCTTACCGAAGCCGCGCGAAGAGACGCCTGCCGTTGTCCGAGTTTCTTAGAACACTTTTCCGTCAAGTAAAGGCCAGGACATAACGGATAATGTCGCTTGGACGATCACCTTCATGTGAGCGTATTTCGATTTTGCAATACGTTATTTCACGGGAAGCGTATGGATGGCTGAAACTATTGTCCAAGGCAACCTTTACCGGCAGGCCCTTGGTTCATTTTCCAGAAATATTTTGATCTTGGTTGGAAACGGTGGAATGATTATATAAAGGGATTTGGTGTTACACAGTGGTTATGTAAAGCAAAATTTTAAATCACAATTCATTGCCTTCACTAAGCAAACCTGTGAACAAAAATTCTTATCCGCTGTTAAATTTCTGGTAGTATCTCCGGAACTTCTTCGTGCCACTGCCCATTACGTAATGCAATAAAATTTTGGTTTAATATTGGGTGTAAAAGTTAAATCTGCATTGATTAAAACCTCTGCTTATCTCAAAGGCGATTTATGGGTGTTTAATTTCATGTCAAGAATTCATTATGAATTAATTTGGAATGGAAGGGAATCGGTCTAACATAACCTTCCCTTGCGTCAAGAGCTCTCTTAGATAAATCCAGCGCCCGCTCAGGGAATCATTGATTTATAACGTAAAATTTCTTCTTGGGGTGAAAATTAGGGTCTAGTCTAGTTAAGTCTTGCGCATTATGGATGTAAAACTAAGGGCCTCCTCGATAGTTTAGTGTTTTCTGACTGCAAATTATTCCATCTTATATCTGTTGCGACACAAAAGTGTTCGAGTGAGGTGGACGGTGGTTAACTGTTTATTTTGATTAATTTTTGCTAAAGAAGTGTTTGTGCAATAAAAACATTTTTCCTGTTAAGAACATACAAAATGACTGGGCATAGAGCCCGTGGTATTTTGGAAAACAGCGAAAAGTAGCTCTTAACCTTGAGGTAAGGGATCCAATATCTCTCGGGCGAATTGTTTCTTAGGTAACTTTCGGGAACCGAATTCTATATTTCGTAGATGAAAAGAAAATTGGCACGGAAAAGTCTCATTTATCTCTTAAGGTTCAATAATAATAATAATAATTCTTCGATTCGGCTTTTATTCTGGCTCAGATGATGATTCGAATTCAGGTTCGAATCTGGTTAAAAAATCTAATAAAAATTATTTTTATGTTATTGTGAGACTGGAACGTTAAATTTCCTCCTTGTTTCCTTTTTATCTTCTTAGGTAAAGTGTTGTTTTCTTTTACTGAACTTGACTTGCAACGAGAGAAGCAGCGAGAAATCAACATTCAGCTTTCAAACGCTCTACATTTTTATTCATAGAGGAGACATGCTAAGTAGCCTAGGCGGGGTAGTATTGGATTCGTTACTTTCCATTTGGGAGGTTGCGGTTTGGAAGCTTGCCGAGGTCTGGGAAGCTTCTCCAGGATTTAGCATGAAAGACTTTGGCTCTGCTTCGTTGCCTAGGAATCGGCTGAGAAGTTTGCAGAATAAGTCCCAGTTCTTTCTTTTAAATATTAGTATGAGGGCCTGGTTAAAAACATTATTCAGTCTTTAAAATATATCGAGAAATCTTTTTCTCTTGATCAACTAACGTTATAATTGGGATTATTCTATTTAGTCCAGACATCGAAGGAAAATTAGCGACACTAGATGCTTAGTGGCATATTTCTCCGATACCTCTTATTCACAGCATGGCTTCAGGATTCAATTTTAGTGTACGGAAAGATGAGCTTAAAAATAAGGATTGACTTTGCGGCATTCTTTTTGTTAAGGTAATTGAAAGCTCTAGCGGAACCTATTCTTAAATCTATTTTGGAATATCCATTTACAACGCATTCGTTATTGCTTAAATTTCAAGTAATTGCAAATATTATTTGATAAAGGAGCACCTGGTCTGAGATATAAAATTTTCGTCCTTTAGATGTCAATTGATTTCACCGTCAGCGACGACGTTAAGGGTTCATTTTCAGGACTAAAGCAGAGAAAGGACTAGAAAATACATATTTAATTGATTGTAATCACTACCAACACGTATGTTGGCGCATTTGGCCGCGTATATTGGCTCAGCAACTATTATATCAATGTCTTGTTCCAATTTCGTGCATTCTGCACTATTGATTTGTCGTGAACGTTGACCTGTAAGCCGTCTTAGGCAAATCCGCTCTGATTTTAAGTGCGGGCCTTGCTTTCCCTGCACTCAAATTTGGCGCTTGAGAAAAAGTGACTATCGGCGGGCGATCCTTACATTCGCGAAGATCGATCGCCGTCGGGTGCGGCAATCCGAGGCGACGCTCGGTTAAAGCGCTTTGAGCCGAGGCGATCGATGTCAGAGGCCCCTTTGCACCCTTCCGCACCCTCTGCTCCCTTTATGGACCAGCGCACTTAAATGCTGCAAGACAAATTGCACAAACTTACATACCACTTGCATTCAGGCACATGCGCGTAACTCACTTAAAAATGCACAGAGCATATCTATCTTCCATGCGCAGGAAGTCTACGTTTTCCATCGCTCCATTAAACTTTTCTAGGGAATTAATGTTGTCGAAGTTTTTGATGTGGCAGTACCCCGTACATTTCTTATCCAACCAATCGTTCAACATTCGTTAGGCTCATAGCTGATTGGATTACTTTCGGAAGTACTCCCATTTGAGGTCGAATAAACGTATTCAAATGTCCTGAATAAATTCCCATCGGTCCCTTCGTTTGAAGTTTCGGTTTATGTACATCATTCAGATTGTGGCATTTGAGCAGTAGTTTCGGTTTATTATGATATCAACGTGGAGATAAGTTCATAAATGAGACATAAGTCTATTTAATTTTCAGTGTTTTTTTTCTGATGTTGAAGTTTCATTCTTTAATACGCGAATCTTTTTTTTCTATTAGTGACTCGTAAATGCATCCTTAAAATAGGTGAATATGAATCCCAGATTTCCCGGGAACCACTTTCGCGTGTTGAAAGTTTTTCACTTTATTTTAGGATTCGGAGTTTTTGTGGTGGATGGTTCAGTCTAGCCATTCTAATATATGTATGTACAAAATTGTAAGAAAACTTTTTTTATTTGTTTATATTTACATTCTATGGTACAGAATTTGTGTGCACTTGTGTTCTTTACAAAATCTTCTTTATTTAAAAGTTAGGAATGTTATAAATAAATACGAATACATTTGTAAATAGAAATAGAGAAGAAAACTTAACAAGGATTTGTGGATTAAAAGATACCCCAGTAATATCTTAAGAGGAAATATCCACATCAGGGAAACACCCGCAAAGAAAGGTTTAGTGAAATCCTGCGCAAACCTTCTGATAGTGCAAGCTAAAAGACGTGAAGGAAATTGGGTATATGGAAATCAATTGAGCAGTTACGTAACAAAATTAAAGCTAATTCGCAAAAACAATAAAAATTACAAAGAAATTTGCATTTTAAACAAAAAACCGGAAAACTATCGCTTATATATGTCACGAAAAAATGCCTCATTATTCGATGCTTTTTTCCTCTTGAAATGAAAAAATTCCAATCATTCTATACGAAAGCTTCCTTTTGTCCTCTTGATTGTCTTACGGAGGTGGGTTTTTGAGGTAAAGTAAACGGAAGATATCGTTCTCGTCATTATGTTAAGTATAGTGTAGTAGCGGGAGAAAATGGGTGAAGAGGGAGGAAGGATTATGGGTCATTCTCCCTGAGGACAATTGTAGAGCACGGAAGAGACAACTTAGTGGCATATCGCGGAGAACATGGTGCATTGCACTGGCTGTTACGCGCATGACTCTGACGGTATTGTGTAGGTGTAGGATCACAAGGCAGTCCAGACGGGGACTTCACAGCAGTAAGCGTTCTCCGAAAGCTGTTTACGAACGGCGACGTTTAACGCTTTGCATCCATGGCGTAGGTCGGGGTAACTAAATGGCGTCCATGTCCCGAGTCTCGCTCCCACTACCTCATGCATATAATCTCGTTTTCCACCTCAAGAGATTGCACATATTGGGCGCTCATATGTTGGTAATGTCTACGTATGCCAGGCATGACTTCTATTCGAGTCTCTTTTGGTGCGAACGTACGATACTCGAATAAATTGGTAGAAAGGCACGTTTATCAAGAAAACGAAAATGTTCCTGGTTTCTCGGAAGTATTATGGAGGTAATGGCGCAATGAATGTTCTTTCGTATCACGACTTGCGCTAGTATTAGTATTGGAAATGGCCTTAGGATTTTATTTCTTCATAATCATTCGAAACAAGTTTGGAGGTCGAGTAATAGGAAAATTAAGGAAATGTAGCAAATATGTCGGGGAAAATATGAATTCAAAATTAACTACCATTGTTTGATATATTGCGTCTGTAAAGTATTCAGCCAGAAGGCCGCTTGGGACCTCATCCCTTCTACCATCAACTGCGAAGAGCTAGAAGGAGGAAATGAGGCTTACTAGGCAAGATGAGGATTGAGGTAGTATGCTCTTGCTTTCTTCACTGAGCCATAGTGCTAGAACCAGAAGAAGCCCATGTTAGTGAATAACATGACTCTATGAGTAACACTTTTCGTAATATTGCAGAAGGAGAAACCTTAATTAATGCCATTATTCAGCATAACTCATACCTCAGTAACTTTCGTATCATCTCAGCCATGAACAAGACTGAGACAAAAGTAAATAAAAGATAAATTTTTCTCCATCCCGTTCCAAAAGACAAATGATAAATTGCGTACTTACTGAAAGTAATTTGGTTTGTTCTATTTTACTTTAAATGTTAAAGGTTTGTTTCGAAAAATATTCTTAATATGAACATTTGAGGTATTCTTCTTTTTTGTTATTAAATAAGAAGTTTCGTATCCATATTATATTAGAAATTCTTCCGAATTTCGCGCATCCTCCATTTTGTTTTCACACCTCGAAATTTAATCGTTATAAATGACGTAAACGAAGGAAAGGATTGCACTCGATCAAGCGTAATATCCGCGGCACCTGCAGTCTAGTGTGTCGTCAGCGCGACACTCTTGGTTCAGTTAATGAGTTCCCGTGAGCACATGAATATCAATCACCTTGTTCCATTGTCGGGTAAGCAACCTCAGTTGCATCCTCCAATCACAACATCCTTCCGTGCCTTTCTCCTCTTGTATTTTCCTCCCCATAAACATCCATGCATCTCGTCATACGCCTCTTCATATTTCGATCTCTCTAAATGCCTTTTACCTCCATCCATAAATAACTCACGATATTCCCTATCGAGTTAAGCCATCAGCCAGTTCCGATCAGGTGTCACCTTTATTTATTCGTAGTATTCCTTTATACTCTCCTATCCTTGTAATATTCTTTTGCTGAAGACATTCATACGCCTTTTCTCCTATTCTTTAGGCCAACGGAAGTCAAATTGAGAATATCATTAACTACCTTTAATCGATCTCCTCTTATATAGAACAAAATCGGCCCCTGATGGTAAAATTAATAAATAAGAGAAGAAAATGTAAAACGATTTTGCTTTCCAAGAAGGCTTCATCATGGGCACAAAGAATAATGATTATTATTCATAACATACTGATAATGATGATTCTTCTTTGTTCCCCTGATGATGCCTTCTTGGAAGGCGAAATTCGCATAGAGATTATACACTTTATGATGGTTTTCGCAGTTTATCTGTTATTTACTTCTATTTGCGATTTTGGATCTTTTTGTTTAATTTCATAGTGGCTTATTTCTATACATAACACAAGCATGTATTAAAAATTATTCTAAAAATATCTCACCTTACCTAACCGAAAAATACATCGACTGCAACCAAATGCTCGAAATCTAAAAGGAAAGCCATAATTGGATGGTTTCCAAACTTTTGCGCAGTTTAAGTCAATCAGCTTTTGCTAGCTTTTCTGTTAATGCAGTTTTGTTACAAGATGTGAAATAATTACCATGTGTACCCGCGATTGATACGCAGAAAGATTTCTGGAACTACATTCTATGTCCATCACAATAAATTTGAATGTCTATAACCTCCTATAAGACACCCTACGTTTCAACATAAAATTTTAACAGAAATATGCGTCTTATACGCGGGTATGCGGTATTTTTATGTTCAATCATTTTTTATTCTATGAGAAATTCATCTCATTTACTCACCATCCTCCCTCTTTACAACCGCGTATTTTCCCTTTTCTATTTCTTCGTCTTTTCTTCTATACTTATTAACTATTTCACCTGAGTACTTTGTACAGCACTTAAAAAAGCCATTTGTAATGGTGCTCTTTTCTTTTTTCTGAAATTACATACCCTGAATGAATATGAAAATTGCGTCTGATACAGCCTTTCTTTCTATAATTCTCTCCACTTCATCTATATCGCCTCATCCATTCCTCTTTCTTGCAGGGTTATTCGCGCATGCAATCGATCACACCCTTTTCGTTCTCTCTCTCTCGAGGTGCAAATAAAATCAGGGTGAGGAACAGCAGTTTTGCATTAATGTAGTTTGGGATCTACGGGTGTGGTTTTTCGTGCGACAGTTCATTGTGGCGCAACTCATCGCTATCCCAAATTGTCCCCAAGTAACATCGCTTCGCGGACTCATAGTGTCAAAGGGGTAGAATTTATGACGCCATTATTCGTCGCAGTCTAAGGAAAAAGAACGCCTCTCTCTTCGTTACGTTGAATAAAATACTTCTGTTTTTCTTGGGAGCAAAGTTAGTACCCCCAGTTTTAAACATGTTTCAAGGTAATGGAGGAGAAAATTTTTAGTAGCTATTATCAAAGTTTGGCGTAGTTCAGAAAGAATTTTCTAAACTTTCCTACCTGCTAAAGTCATACCCTAACATTGGAGAAGTATGGCTTTTAAGTGTTCTCATTTATTCAGCTGAAAATATTGAAGAATCTAGAAAGGAAACGAAAAAGTACTTCGATAATGGTAACAAAAATTTTAAGAAGCGACCTTTAAATTAGTTCGATGATATTAACAATTAGGATACATGATAGGTCCTTAATACATCAGATAATAAAAAAATCAAATTTTTAAGTTGCGTTACATGTATTTATCTGAGGGTGGATCGTAAATTAGTAACACTATATTTAAATAGCACCGAGGAAATTAGTTCATCACTATTTTTCCGTTTTTGTACTATCCTCCTCAAGCGCGATCGTGTCCACCTAAATTGAAAATTAATTGCGTAGAAAATTATTCATTTCCTCAGTATCGTTGGTGTAAAGATATCGCAAGATATTGACGTAAATTGGATTTTCACGTAATGTATTTATTTCTCATTCGAATGGAAAATGGGATGTGGAAAATTACAATTAGTTTGGTGAAAAATACATGGAAGAGTTTAAAATAATTCACTCACAAAATGGGCACCAAAAAACATAAAGATAACGTATAAATTACTCGATCGCATCAAAGTGTCATTCAAGTAATCGAAAATAGCTATACCATTACCGTTTTCCGTAATTTCCTCTCTTGTTTCTCGGAGTTTCATGTTCAGTCATCACCGGTGGACGTAATAATTACGGAATCCAATTAAGAAATATTCTTAAATGTTAGTATTGACGGCTTAATTTGTAGCCGGCTATGAGAACATGGTAAGGGTTTATGTTACGTCTGTTTGAACATCTCATCAAACAAGCCAAGCTTTGATAAAACACGAATTATTTCAACTCCTATGGTTAACGGTTACCACATCCTCTTGTGCCTCATTATTTTATGATTGGAAGCTAATGTACCGAAACAATTAGGCCAATTGATAAGTAATGAAGTCAAACATAAGGCCCAACTTGTCTTTCAAAGAAAAGTAATAAAAATTGTGTTTTTATTTAAAATTTTTCTCTCTGGGTATTCTATTATATAATATTTTTTAGTGCTTTGTTTACCATATAATATTGTGAGATTTGTGTGATTTGTATTGGCCTCTAATCCTGCTACTTATGTATTGTCAGCCTCTGCCAAGTCATCTTGATTCAAAGGACCATTTGTTCAGTAATGATAATAATAAATATTTGATTTTCCCTTGTTTGGTGATACAAAATTCTTTTTCTGCAGTAGACTCACATAATGTTACCTTATGTCCGTCAAGAATATGCCCCGTCGTTTATCTTCCATATATTCAGGATTCTCAACAGAGGGCTCGTAATTCGCTTTATCTCGCTGCATCCTTGTTCTCTAGCTGTCATCGATTGGAAGGTTGCGTGCCTCTAATCTCGCAGATAAATTTTCATTTGACCCTAATAAGTAACGTTTTCTGTCCGCAAACGTCATATTTCTCTTCGCTCCGGTCCCCCATGATTTTTACGGATTCGTGACTCGTATCAAGCCTACGCTTTCATTCAGATGAAATTAACTTTATGCACTATCTAAACATCGGCGATTCCCTGAGTTATTATTACTCGGTTCTCGTAGGTTTTTCCAAGAGAATATATTTTTCGAAATGAAGCTCCCTCGTAGAAGTATATCCGGTGGTTTCTCGTATATATTTTAAGTGATAACAGACAGATTTTTCATGCGTGCGTTCTTATCTGCGATTTTTCTCTCTTATAGCTTCAGCTAGTATAGCATGAGTCGTTCGTTTATACAACCCTTTTCCGGTATAGAAATTTCCAGAATCGCTGAAATCGTCGGTAAGGATTTATTGATTCTAAGGATAAAACGTAAAAGATTGTTTTTATTAATAAAGTTGCGGGTTGATCTCGAATTATGTTAAATAAAATATAGAGAGATTCAAAAATGATTTAATATTTTGGTATTAAGATGTTTAAAACGCTGGGAGAGTCGTATCGCCGGCGGTTCGCGCCTATTCCATGTGACCGGAACCAGAGAAAGGGAACTGATTAACCGGCCTTCTAGGAATTGCATAATCCGCATTTCAATAACAATGCTCTCATCTTCAGAGGTATAAGAATACGGATACTGATCTTTCAGTAATGTCACACGATTACTTTTTATGATTTCGCTATCACTCGTCAGTTTCGAGAAAAAAGACTGACAGACGGAATCCATTTGTTCTCGTATTTCTGGTATGGACGATGTACTTCGCCATTGCTCGATTTTTTATCCTAAAGACAGACCACTCGCTCTATAACTCCAATTCCCGGTAGTCATTCATTAGCATCTTGATGTACGTGAAAATCTGGGAAATCGCTAGCCCTGATGCCACATTCCAGCTACCCCGCAATGAATTCATATTAGTCCATTTGGGTTCAATGAGAATCAATGCAAGCTCATTCATCGGTCATTTGCGACGTCTTAAAATAAATAAATAACCTCTTTGTTTTGTGTGAAGTTGAGACTTTAAAGTCTCCTCTTCCGTTTAACCCATCGTCGATATTAAAAAAGTTATAAACCAATAATAATATNCTCTGTTCCATCGGTCCTTTGGTCTTCTTCTTGGTCTCTTCACATCTCTTGGTGTCCAGCTCAAAACTGCTGATGTCCATTGGTATTAATAAAGTTGCGGGTTGATCTCGAATTATGTTAAATAAAATATAGAGAGATTCAAAAATGATTTAATATTTTGGTATTAAGATGTTTAAAACGCTGGGAGAGTCGTATCGCCGGCGGTTCGCGCCTATTCCATGTGACCGGAACCAGAGAAAGGGAACTGATTAACCGGCCTTCTAGGAATTGCATAATCCGCATTTCAATAACAATGCTCTCATCTTCAGAGGTATAAGAATACGGATACTGATCTTTCAGTAATGTCACACGATTACTTTTTATGATTTCGCTATCACTCGTCAGTTTCGAGAAAAAAGACTGACAGACGGAATCCATTTGTTCTCGTATTTCTGGTATGGACGATGTACTTCGCCATTGCTCGATTTTTTATCCTAAAGACAGACCACTCGCTCTATAACTCCAATTCCCGGTAGTCATTCATTAGCATCTTGATGTACGTGAAAATCTGGGAAATCGCTAGCCCTGATGCCACATTCCAGCTACCCCGCAATGAATTCATATTAGTCCATTTGGGTTCAATGAGAATCAATGCAAGCTCATTCATCGGTCATTTGCGACGTCTTAAAATAAATAAATAACCTCTTTGTTTTGTGTGAAGTTGAGACTTTAAAGTCTCCTCTTCCGTTTAACCCATCGTCGATATTAAAAAAGTTATAAACCAATAATAATATTAAAAAATTTAATAAATCAGTAATAAAAGTTAACTTAAGTCGAATTAAGACAAAATTGGAAAGATTTAGTTGTGGATTTAAAAACCTGAGGCCTAGGAAAAAACATCCACAGCAGGGAAACACCCACAGAGAAGGGGGTGTGAAAAACCTGTACAAACCTACTAAGAGTAATGAATAATAAAAGAAATATAGCCTGTAAATACGACCATAGTTGAAATGACAAACAAATACATAATGATGCCTTAATAACTTTTCACTTTCTCTATGTTTCAATAAAAATTCATGAAATGTCAGTGAACCGAGTCACTAATATCATATGCACATAGGAACACTAGCATAAATGCTGAAATTACACAATGAGATTACTTAGAAAATGCAAAAGTTGACTATTGAAAGATAAGTGTAAACATCACTTTTTAATTAACACAAAGAAAAAATATCAAGCTATTGCCTTACACGTAGTAATGGGTATGATGAAAATTAAGTAGAAAATACAACGATTTCAGACGAGTAACGATTCAAGTATCTGAAGTTCTTAGAGAAGCTCAAGAAAGCTAGACTTTTGTCTATACTTATCTAAGCTTGTTGACTTACTCTCGCGACAACTCCAGAGACATCATCTCTACGATTCCGACCAAACGTATTCATACCGGAACATCTGAACGGATGTAAACGGGCGGGGAAGTAGAGGACGCCCTTTTCGTTTCGAAACGAATTTCGTAATATTGGTCGGTACCGAGGACGAAAAGGTGATATAAAACTTCGTTTTTGTTTTCTCTGTAAGATGGCAAAAAACAATAGCGTGATAGTTTCACGGTTTTTTTAGGGCTAAGCATCTACCAAATTTGAATCTTAGAGAGGAAATCTATCATTCCTTCAGTCTGAAAGAGTTATGTTGGCTTTTTGTAGATAATGTTGAAACGGGGATGGGTTTAATTTTGTAATAATCGGGGAAGATAGTTATTTCTAATGTATAGACGCACACGAACCATGATAGAGTTGCAATCCTTAGGTCCCGGGTTCGCATCAGATTTATATGGTTGGTAAATGCGTGTGTGTGTTCGCCAGTCACAATAATCATTAAAATGGGATTCATTGATATATTCCTGTTTTCATTAATTATTATATTTATTATTACACGTAATTAAAACATTTTATGCCGAAACTCTACCTACCTAGGCTACCAAAATTACACTACTTTTTTCCTAAAGAAACCCATTCTCCTCTTAAATTAAGTCTATTTTTATTGGGTTCCGCGAACTTCTGGTTAATTGAGTGCAAATTTTGAAATAATTTTGGGATGTACGAGTGGGCGGCTAGCAAGATGATGATACGTTTTTGGAAGACCTTAAAAGTTCGCAAACAACGAGGAACTTTCCCCGTTTAATTATAAACTCTCTCTCGAGAGTGGCGCTTTTCCTTATTTGTTCTTCTAAATAATGTGAACCCCTTTATCATTGAATATGTTTACCTTGGACCGTTCGTTTAAAAGTTTGTTGTTGTTGGAAGCTATGATAAATTTAAAGACTGCCGTTAAGTCCGACAGCAGCTTAGGAGGAAGTTAATGGTTTTAATGGGTTAAGGAACACGGCAGCCAGTAAAGGGTTGGCTCTGTGTTGGGTAATGCGGTGGAATGAACATCTTTCCCTACCTTAAATTTCGTGGTTAGTAAATTCGCGTTTTAATGGCAATAAAAGTGAACTGCTTCGTAGCAACACCTGATGGCGAAGCTGCTCGCATAGGTTCAACCGTAAGCGTATTTTCTCGTCCCTTCGATGTTATTGATGTTTTTGAAGCGATCGGATGTTTAAGTTGTTCAGTTTTTATCACTCGGTTTATTATTTACATTGAAATAGCCATGTCATCCAATATTTGACCTCCAGTAAAGCGTATTAGCTGAGAACAAGGCTTCGTGGGCCGCAGATGATGCGCTTCGATGAATTTTTAGCCTATAGTAATTCATTGAACACAGTTATAACTATTTTTTCATTTCTAAATTATCTAAAATGAGTGTAGCGTGTCAGTTTTTAAGATGTATTGCTATCAGAGCTTTTCTTTTTCTTAAGTTTTTAGTTTTTCTTTAGGAAATACCATTTTATTAAACTTTCAGGAGGTAATTAGCCTTTGACCCCAAAGTATTGATTAAGAGTTTATGGGTTGGACTCTATTGCTATGAAGGTGACACATTAAAATTAATTAAAGGTAAATAAATGCAAAATGTAATGCAAAATTGTCGTAATACTTTCATTTATTTGGGAATTAATTGGTAGTTAACTCACCTGGGTGGTAACCCGAGAACCTTTTACTCAATAGTACAACTGTTTCCCTTTTCTATAGTCTAAAGAATTACGCAGAAGTATCGCTATTTTAAGAAGTAATTGTAGTAAGCAATATTCCTAGAAAACGACTGTAAAACACATTTTTCTGAAGAACTTTTTCATTTTGTCAGTTTCCCTCGACCAGAGAGTAAAAGAAGAATGAATATCCGAAATGATACTGCATTCTTTCGAATGGAGTAATATTTTCCAGAGATGATGTATTGCATACTCTCACAGTCATTTGCCATCCCTCCCATAAATCACACTACAAGTTTCCTCTTTCACTTCGTAAAAAGAAGTCCAGAAAATAAGTTCACAGAAAAAAATAGAAAATTTCTTTATTTTCCTATTTATGAGGAAATCTTCGCCAAAACTTTGTTGAAGTTTAACGAGTTTCTTCTGTATAGGAAGGTTGTGCTCACAGGAATACATTATCGACTTTTACTGATGGATAATGATTAATTTTAATGCGTAAGTATTCTTTTTGGGGAGAGAAAAATACTTCTAGTTTCTTTCTCTATGACATTCCACCAAGTTTATCTGGTTCATATAGATCACATTCTTTCGGGGCTTATTTCTTCGAAAATTATCATCTTTGGAGGCGTTGGAAATGTTTTGCTAGAAGTTACGTCCATGGTCAGCGATTCACAACTTGCTTCCTGGCTCTTTAATCCACTTTTTTATCTCCAGTCCTATCATCCGTACTTCTTGCCTTATCGCGTCTTCCGACTCTTCGCATATAATTTATCACCTTTTTACATTTCGTCCCTTTCCTCAGTAGCCGAGGCTATAAATCGCCTGAAGAAGAAAGCGGGCGCCACGAGTTGCAAAATTGTATACTTTTCAAGCGCTAGTTACTCAAGATGATAACATCATTAATGAATTACGAGATGCTCTTAAGGCTATAATCCCTGTGTATTCTAGTTTAGCCGGATGATTTCTAAGAAAACCTTTTCTCTGAGAAGTCAAGTGTGACTACTTGCCTTTCATGCGATGTTTCGGAGCAGTTTTCGCCTTGAGATAGTTTAACGAGTTATGGAATTTTAAATTTGTGTTCTTTGTGTCACAATTTGTTGCACTTGAACGCAAATGTTCTGTAATTCTGAGGAATTATCGTCTTAGTATCTCGTTTAATCTTATTCTTGCCGATTTACTTTGTTTTAAGATTAAAAAAGAGCTTGGTTTGAATTATGGTCATCATTAGTCATCACCAAGTTACCGAAGGCATTTATCTGCCGATTAAATCTTTTTTCTTCGCGATCAGCGGGTTGAAGAAAAGAAGAGGCTGGTGAATGCATAGAGCATAAAGGTGCTGTTGAGGATGTCAAAATATGGTTAAACTTGAACGTCGTCGTAGTTCCAGATACAACAGTGAATAGTTATTAAAAGCCTAGGTTCCCACCCGCTACCTCTGATTTTGTAAAGACATCCAGACCGTTTGTCATTTTTGCAAATGTTTCCCATTGCAACAGGAAGCAAGAAACTTGACTATTTGCGTTGCGCGACATCTCTGAATCAGTCTCAAAACAAGGCAGATAAAAAGTTGAGCTATTTCACCGTGTATATTTGTTCAGAGATACGGTTCGGAAACATCGTTTACCTTGTGACAGGAACAATCTATGCACCCTTTTATAAAATGAAACAGTAGGTCACTTGGATCCGGTCCGCATTGCTTCCAAGCTAAAGTAACCTTGTCAAACTAAACGATGAGTTTTGATAGTTGTAGATCTCCAACAATTAGTAAGATTCACGTTGAAGTGCGGCTCAATTTGGTTGAAATTTAGTCACTTTCTTAGAATTTTAATGTATGGTACATAATCATAGTAGCTTGTTCGCGGTATTTATGTACATGCACCTTTCATTTGTGTAATGTTGGCTTTTTTCATTTTCACGAATCCAGAAACTCATCTATAAGAACTTAAAGTTTCTGCTGTTGAAAATATTGCCGTTTCTTCTCGGTGAACCCTTTCTCACCTCTGTTGTATCATGTCATTGTGTCAATTCAACGTATGTAATCTGATGCAATTGCTCTATTCAGTTCAAATCGGTGCCCGGAAAATACACCGTTGTGATGCAATCGGTTATAGGGCTTTTTCACTTATTAGGTTTCTAATTTGCGCCTCAAAAACAGCTGCCAAGCCGTCCTCCCGATTATTCCTTTCAAATCTGAGATCCGTTTCTTCTTCAAAGTGTACTTTTTGGCATTTCTGTTTTCTGGAGAACCCGACGGATAATTTAGAAAGGTGTCCAAGATTCTGTTACGCGTTTTGTTTGTTTTTCTGCGGAGCTCTTTTGGGTTGGATGTCCAAAAAAGGTGTTTTCGAAATGAAAGGAATGCTTTCAAAAGAGTTACCTGTTTCTAAGAAAGTAGGAATTCTGTAAGAGGGTTTCCCAACCCACGTATGTACCTTAGCACACTGATGTGCCATGTGAAAGGTTTTGGTATACCTTGGAGTATTCGGGAGTGCCCTGTGCTTTTAGTTTTACGTAATGTTAGGCTCTTATTTTCTGTGCTCTTTGTGTAATTTATTGAATGACAGTGAGAACCATTGTCATAATAGTCAGCAGTATCAATTCGTGAGTTATTGCTAATTTACTACATTTTATTTGGCATAGTTAGTACAAAACTCGATATACAGGGAAAAGACTTGGAAAATTCAGCTAAAATTTTCGTATCTAATATTAAATTTTACTGAAAATTGTCTTTCTGACAATTATTTCGGAAATGTATTCCGGCTTTCGACCTCAAATCTTGGACAAATAAATTCCTCTTCGGATATATTCTAAGAAATATTTCCTCCACTTCTATTTTCTCAGATCTCTTTAAAACGCCGAATAAAATATACTTAGGAACTAGGATTTTACTTGTATGATCTGTTCTTCTACGTATTATCCCGCATGAAATAGAATAGTTAATAAACTTAGCGTGCGTGCGGTTACTTTAGGGAATTATAGTTAACCTTTAGTTGTGGATAAGGGGATTAGATTGAACTGAATCCAATTACATTGAAATTAATGGACTAGATGGATTGAATGAAGTCGTGTTTGTTAATCGTGCAATGAATTGATGTATCCAAGTATCTCTTGATTTTCATCCTAAGCCCGACGAAAGTCGTTTGAAGTTTCAAAAACACGCTGGAAGGTAAAAAAGGATTTTAATTTGTATGTCATGATTCATAATTTCCGTTTTAAAAGGTAAAGCTTTGGTTTACAATGGAGCGAGCAAACCTTCATTAGTCCTTTACTGGACTGCTCGTTAGCCATCAAAGGTTATCTTTATTTTTTAGAATCACTTCTTCCTTTAAAATTTACAGAGGAGCGCAATTAAAGTGATGTGAGGCAGTTCAAGCGAATTTCCTTTGCAGATCGGTCGCCGTTGATTTCAGCAATGCACTTGAAATCTCAGAATTATCCCATAACCGAATCTACTAAGGGAAGCGGTAGATACAGCCGCTTTCTTATGCTAGAAGGCTGTGCGCGTTGCGCGGTTTATTTGGGTCAATCCTTTGCAGTAACATCGGTGCGAAGAAAAAATTGTTTTCCAACTATTCGAGCTGCAATAGCGGTAAATACATTTTGCCGTTTCTAATTTGATTATAGAACGAGGAAACGAATATTCTCTCCACAGAATGCAATCAACTCCTGCCTCTTCAACCCCTTTTGCCGTCAGAAACTTCAGAAAGGGAGACATCTCCATAAATTCTTGCTGTAGTATTAAGTGTTTTTTAACAAACCGAAGTTACCCTCGCTTCTCTCGGGCAAAGCTGGCCATCTCCTATCAAATGTGAATTAGAAAAATGAACCATTTAAATATAGAAAATAGTCTCTTTGATGGTCCAGAACCGCCTGGAACATTCTCGATCGTCCTGGAAAATTTTGGAACATTCTCGAACTTTCTGGAAAATTCTAGAACATTCTGGAGCATTCGACAGCATTCTGTCTGGAACCTTCTAAAAACATTCAGGAACATTCTGGCCAGTCTCGGCCACTTTGGCGCTCGATTCCCAGCTGCTTCACCGACTTCTCGTAAGAAATCCATTGGTACGATGCCCTCTTTTTACATCCGTATTTTCGATCCCAACCTCAGCAATTCCAAACCGTAACCTTCTTCATGGATGGAGGGCTACCATATCAATTCTCTCAATTCTGAGCTTCTCGTTGCCATGTTACCCCTAAATACTTGATGTCTCTGTTCCATCGGTCCTTTGGTCTTCTTCTTGGTCTCTTCACATCTCTTGGTGTCCAGCTCAAAACTGCTGATGTCCATTGGTTGTCGTTTCTCCTCACAACATGGCCGGCCCACATCCATTTCAGTGATCTTACCTTATCTATGATGTCTGTCACTCCTGTCATCTTCCTCACCCAGGTGTTGCGTTTTCTGTCTCTTCTTGTGATTCCAAGCATACACCTTTCCATACTACTTTGTATATATATCGATTTTCGAATTGATAATATATTTTGCTTGGTTTTGAGAACAGAATGCGTGTTGGATTCTTTCCGTTTGTATTATGAGTCAGCTGATAACGTCGTAGCTTGGGAAAAATGCAGGTCGATTATCCATATGCTAGATGTTTGCTTTCTATAAGAAGATAAAAATGTCGAATATCGTGAAGCAAACCTGTTTAAATAGGCAGCGTTTTACGAAGGACTTATTAAGGGATTAGGTAAAGGTAATAAGGATTAAGCGAGGACTTTATCCCAAAACCTTCTTAACTTCATTTGTTCACACAATGAAGAAGGATTTGTATGCCGAAAATACGGACTTTTCTCGACTTACCACTCAATGTTGATTCGAAAGCTGTGAATTTCCGTGAACTGATTTCATTTACCCTTTTCAATATATTACCAGATATTTCTTCTATCTTACACTCGCCTATATTTGATGAGTCCAGCAGGATGAAATATAATCGTCATTTAGATTGATGATAAGATTTCAGTCCCATCCTTTTCATGGGAGATATCAAGATTAGATCTCAATGGAATAATGATAATTAATGTAGGAACATTAGGGCGAACGAAAATAATTTTGGGGATTTGTGAGTGATCGATCATCCAAAACCGGAACTTGACCAGAAATCTCTGAGGATAGGAGGCCGCTTTGATTGAGGGGATGAAGCACAGGAAGCTGCTGGTGACCAATAGATAAGATAAGGCGGGATCTAAAAATAAATACTCATGGTGATGTTTTTAGCTGCGATAATTTCGATTACATTTTCAGAAATGTCTTAAATTTTTACCGTATTTATTTCTCATTTATATATCTGATGACGTTTGCTGGTGATGATAATGTTCATAAATTATAATATTATAGGGAATTTTTTTATTTTGCCGTCTTCCAATCTTTTCGCCAATCCGTGATTACAAATTGTCTTTATCTGGTTCGACCCCGCGATCGCTTCCGCCGAATCAGGGTGTCTCCTCTATATTTGCGATGGAATTCTATGAAAACTTGCATTTCCCTCTGTAAAACTGATTTTAGGTTTAAAGCAAATCCTTAAACGCTTATTGGTTGCAAATGTAATCAATATGCTCTAGCCTAACTTGGTGGAACGCCATAATGAAATAAATATGAAATTACTTGGTAGTTTCCACAAGAAATTTCTTGTGGAAACTACCGAGTTATTTCATATTTATTTCATTATTGGTTGCATTTTAAAAGTTTTGCCGTGCATAAAAGTCGAAATTAATCAAATATAATGCGCATTTTTCGTAGAAAACTGTGTTCTATGTATTTTCGGTCCATTTTTATTCGGATTTCGGTAGTTTTTTGTCAACATGCGATGTAAATTTTGCAGGAACTTGTTTTCATAACTTTTTTGTGGAAGATTTCAGCCAAGAGTAGGAATTCATTAATTAATATTTGAAAGCATTTTAATTTAATCACCGTTTCTTAAACATATCTGCACCGTGAATTAGAGTAAGAAATATGACTTGACAAATACATTGTAAATGTAATGTTAAAAGTTTGCTACGAAAATGTTGTGATTAACTATTGAGTATTGCAAGGTGTGATAATAACTTGATGATTTATAATTGTAATTGATTTCTTTATTTTTGATATGATAATTGCGAAATAGTACGATGAGTTCCCCTTGGGAGGTTTTGGAGGGGTTTTCCACCAACTAGGGAAAATACCAGACAGTGTAATTTTCCACTCCCTTAAGTTGATTTTGTGTATGATTTCGTAACTGTACCTGTATTGTATTCTTGTGTCATTTCGGGGTTATTATGGTACAATTACGACCGATTTATGACTAACGTATTTATGACCATGTATACGATTGCCACCATGCAGCAGGTTCCAAATTGCTACGTTCCAATAATAATAACAATAAATGAGAGACTGCTCGGTTGAATAAGAGACATAAGATCACAGTACCGACGGCAGAAATGATTTACAGCGACACTTTATCAAATAATACCGTATCTCTCACAAATGTACGCAAAATCGAGAACTAGCTCCGGTAAGTACATCTTTTAACGCGAGTACCAAAGTGCCTAGCCATCGCATGCACTCCAGATTAGAATGGTGACTGTGCTAATTGCACCTCGTAATTTGGACCGATTTCTTCTCGCTCCGATTGGTCGGAATATGCGGCAGGAGAATCGCCTTCTATGCACATCGCCATTGGGAATCTCTCTTTCTCCGAGGATTGATTTATCGACTAATTGATCAGGGCTTTGTTCGATCTGGTTCGCCGTTTTTGTGTGGCCAGAAGGGCGGGATTGTGGGAGGGGATTATGGGAGGAGAGGTGCCGCTCCCCAGGGACATAACATCAGATCCGCTCGCATTTATTTGGCGCGAAAGACCTTTTTCCGCGCCGACCGAGCGTACGCCGGGATTATTCTGCGTGGATGCCTTCTTCCATTCCACGGAATCCGCCAGTTCTTCTCCTTACTCTCTCTCCATCAGATCCCTCCTTTTCATTCTCCAACCTTTTCATCGTTTCCTTACAAATCGCGCATTTTTCGCTCACAGGAGTTGGAAATTTTCAAGCTCGCTCAGATGAGGTGTAACTCGGCGGAATTCCGTATCAGACTCTTAAAATATACGAGTAGATGCTGTAACTAGCGCATTTACTTCTGTATAGAAACCTCTGCAACGAAGTTTTTTCGACTAGAAACATGTCATGAGTGGGTTGACGGATTTCAGAATAGTAAAAGAGGGACAATGTAAAGGCCCTTGGACAGGCATATTGCCGATCCTGCCAAGAAATTGAATTGTATGGTGATAATAGTAATAATTTGTTTCGTCGCGATTGCATTCATGAACACAGAGCAGGATCTGTATTGAACCACTGACAAATCAAACGAAAATTAGAAAAGAAAGAATTAACATTCATATTCTCACTCATCTTTCCCATTGCTACATTTAGTATTAAAATAAATTTTTGGGTGCACATACGTTATGGGAATGCTTTGGAATCATTGCGGATTAGACGCAGCGTAGTAGTTCAGTGACTAGAACACATACCCGGGAAGTGGGAGACCTGGGTTTTAGTCACAGTCATTTCCCTATTTTTTAGATCTATTTATTCTTAGGCACACACCACCTCGTGCAAAGTTAAAAGCGTTTTCTTTTCTCTTCTTTCTACTTTTCTTTCCGTTACCGCTACAAATAAGAATATTTCTACACCAATATAAGCAGCGGTATTGATAGTTCAAAAGCGGGACTGTTGTGCTGAAATTGAGATATCTGGTCATCCTAGTCATGAGCCTTATATTCGCTATTGAACGTTATTTCATTCGAATAAGGATCATAACCCTTTCATAGAAGAGTTGCCGCGACGGTCGCTACCTGAGTTAAATCGCTCTGGAGACTGAAAAAGTGTATAAAATATAATTATCCCTTAATGATTATTTATATGCGATAACAGTAACTCTCATGTTTCCCGATAGTCATGTGGGCTACGCTTTCACCAAAGGCGAAGGTATTCTCTGGTTCGATTCCCGGTGTTAACCTATGTGCGAAATTACCTCAGCTATCGAAGCACTATTGACAATACTACAGTAATAACATTATTTCATATTTTCGCTGTCTTCCGTGCTCATCAATCTTGTACCCCTTCCGTTCGTTGGTTTGTGACGTTAACTTCTAATGTCAATTGCTTCTCTCTTCTCCACCATTTTTCGGAAGTGATTAATAGCCCTCCTTTTATTGAAATCCAATCTCTCGATCTTGTTTAGGCCCCAGTCTTGTTATGACATCCTCCAACATCTTCAAAAGATCTATAGTAACTTTTGTCGCCACTGGCTCTCTTTCGGATTCTCCGTTTTGAAAACTGAGTGTTTGAAACAGCCTGCATCGCTTCTTCTCATTCATTCTTGTGATGTTCGCTGCCCGATTCGTTCGTAGTGAAAACGTTTCATTGATCGATCACCCAGTGCATTTCTTAATATCTAAATTCATCTTTGTCTTCGCGTTTCTTTTCTCTAACATCCGACAGTTCCAACATCGTTACTTCTGCAAGTACTTCTCAGAATTTGACTCACCCCTCTCTTCTACGCCCATTTTATTTCCTTGATCAAAAACTTCATCCACCAACCGCCTCCTCATTCTTTTTCTTATCCAAGCAACTTACTCTGTCAATAAACGCTACATCTCGGAGGCTTCCAATATTTCACCGTGCTCCTTTCGTCAAGCCACCCGTATAGCAGGCCTCTCTAGAATACGGATTATACTCGTCCTTTCGTGTTATCTTTTTCCAAGTCCTTAATTAGCTCCCTTCGCTTCATGGAATCTTCATAAGCTTCTGCTTATCCTTTAACCTCATTTTAACACCTCCAATCCCAATAAAGTATACTAAGCGGGAAGATGGGCTAAAAATTACAGCTTTACTTTGTGTATCTTCATCGTGAAAATAAATACTCTAACATGGTGAATCTTTCAATTTCTTATGTTCATTTACTAAGAAAAAATATTACGAAAGCGAATGGTATTAACTGAGATGTTTAAGAAAATACTTTTCCAGTACACCAATTAATACTTGTAAACGACAAAATCGTCATCGTGAGTTGTCTTAAAATTGCGTATTAAATGGATTGTCATCGTCATTGTTTGGAGAAACCGTTAAAACGTTTACATTATGACGGTATAACCGTTTATTGCAATAACCGTGAAGTTAGGCTTACTATCTCTTACTTATTCTACTTACTATTTTCTTATGCAGTACCTTTAATTAGAATATAATTTACACTCTCTTTGATTTTTAGAAGAATGTAGGAAAGAGCATAAATACTCTTTCTGAAAGATGGCTTCAGTTCTAATTATAAGTGGATATGATATTTCTTACATTAATTACAATTTATGGTTCTTATTGATCACTTTTCTCCGTAAATTGTCAGACATTCTCTTGTTTATAGCTCTTAGTGAAGGGTACGGTCCCGAAGATCCCGGTTTCCTTTTTCTTCGCTTAAAGGCGATCGAAATAATGAGAAGGCTGTATTATATTCTGTGTTGTGAAGCGGTTATGGCATCCTTTAACTATCTGCTTTTGTATGTGTATAACAAATACAAAAGCAGATACAATAGTACAAATAATACCCTTTTAAATACTTATCGTGGTGAATTCCTAAGCTGGATTGAACGAATTTGAGAACCATTTGAAATTAGGGGAAAAGCTACAGCTACGGAAGTTGCTAGATATTTCGCCAAAGTTAAGCCTCTTTCCGGCTTGAGAATAAAGTCATACAACACATTAATCGTCTTTCTCCACTGTTCGAGAGTCTAAGTAGTGGGTCAATTGTGTGTTATGCAATTTTTCACATTCTTGCACATTACAAGCCAAATCCTGTGGATCCTCCCTGAATAGGCTACTGCATACATAACTCGTCTTACTCTGAGTGGATTATCGCTATTGCCTCTTACATTCACTTTTTAGTCTTTGATTTTAGCTTACGTTGAGCTCCTCCCTCAGTTCAACCAGTCCTTTCCAGTATCGATCCATCCATCTCGGGTATCAGTCTCCAAACTTTCTTGTTCTGATCTGAAACATTTTCTTTTATTCATTGCCATCCTTCTGTCCTCGGTGTCATTATTTTTAAGACAATACTGCAAATTTTGTATCGCTTGTTTATTATTTTTTATCTTAGGAGTACTTTTGACTCCTACAATATCTGAAATTCGTAACAAAAAATAAGATTACCTGCATACACGAAGGTTCGTTGGTAGCAGCCTGTTATATAAGTATCATGAAGGTTGCGTTTAGGAAGAATTGTTTGGAGTGGTAACAGTAGTTGTTAAAAAGGGTTATTACAAGTATAAGGTGACTTTGCACGTAAAGGCCTGCGTCTAGGAAAAGAGAATTGGATATGAGAAAAAAAAGGTGGGTATGATTCGTGAGTATGAAGATGTTATGTTTGGTTACAATTACCGGGCTACGTATGGTTATAATTTCAAGGTTAGGTTTTTGAAAAATGTATGACATTTTGATACAAAGATGCACATTGTTGAATTTCTATTTTGGGACTGATAAAAGATCCCGTCATCAATGCCGCTTATTTTCATGTTCTAGGTTTTCAATTCATCTTTCTTGGAAAACTTTTCATATTTATTTATACATATTATTTTTAGTCTTTTCCGATCATTATACAAGTTTAAAGTCTGTAGTTTTGTCATGTATACTATTTGTACGGGATCCAGGCTCACTTTACGTGTGGAATAACAAATGAAATTTTCTCTTCACCGCAAAACTTTTTTACTAAACTTCAGTTTCCTCCGATTCATCAGCAGCTACTCATTTGGCATTCACGATTCCACGTTACACTTGTCTTCTCTTTATGTCCAATGTATGGTAAAATCTCGGATGCTGCGAGTCATTACTGATTGTTTCATTTTTAGAAACGCTATATAACAATAAATTCTCATGAAACTTGTGCACTCAAAAACTTTATTCACTTCTAAAGCAGCTATTAAAAATTAAGGCTTGTAATTTCCCATTAGAATGTTTTGCCTTTTCCGCTGTAAATTCCTGTGTATAATGCTAGACATTTTTGGTATCTTTTTGTGGTTCAGGTGTTAACTGATCGTGTGAGCAATTTTTTTTCGTTATTTTCTGTGAAAAATTGAAATTTCTGGTATTCAAGCGACATACAACACCTTTCGAAAAGGTATTATTTGGAAGAATTTTTTTGGTTGTTTTCTAAGAGTCTTAAATTGTGAGATTGATACTGCTCGGCTGTTCCTCACATCTGAAGTAGTTTGTTCAATTGTTCTGGTTTTCAGGACTTTGTCACGGATTCGGTCATGTGTATTTGTCCCCAAATGCTTTTTGGGGCCCCCAATAACCCGAGTAATTTTTTTCTATAATTTCGAAGTCAGTTAACCGATTAAGGCTTTAATTACAACTGAACTGTGTTTATCGATAATAAATAATTACAGTTGTTGTCCCTTTAGATATATTCCGCTGAAGAACTTAGATAAATTGAAAATTCGTTTTTCCGTTGTCCTTGGTTCCGGAATTTTCCGTCCTCTAAGTAAATAATGTTCCAGAGTCGCTAATTTGATCCATTGTCTTCATTTATTTAATAGTAATGCAATAGTAAACCAAATAACTGAGTCTGAAGTAAACAAGAATGAATGTGCGCGCTTAATGAACTGGATTATTCGTCAGACCTTTTCAACCGTTGTCAACCCATTGTGCGCTTTTCGGAGGAGAGCATTAACGAATTTGTTCTGTAATTGCTCTTGAAACTGGTTGAAGGCTTGACCACTCTGTGGCATTCTTTGCGAAAGCTTTTATTCTCGACGGAAGAGTGAACTGAAAGAGCACTGAGAGGAAAAACAGTTTGGCAATGGCGACTTTCCCATTGGTCATTTAGGAGCTCCACCTTTATTTATAATACAGCCTCGGGTCTAAATTTGTGCTGAGGGAGGCCAAGTAAAGCGCAATTTCTGAGGCGTTTTGATAAAATGTACACAGCAATTGTTCTGCCGAAATTTTGCGTCCAATTAAACATTTTCTTTCTGTATTTGTATTATTGTCCTCCAGATGTCTCATTGGAATGGTTAGCAAAATTGTGGAAAGCTTTTTGACATATTTGCGGGTTATTAATAATTTCAGTGAAGCCTTATCCCCAGAAAGTCGAGTTATTACTGAGGAAGTTTATTTCCGGGGGATTTGAGATAGTAATTCACTCTTTTGCATTATCACTGTAAGCAAGAGCCCATCACAAGCTGTTTTATAAACCTATATTTGGAATTCAGTGAGCACGAATTATGGCGTATAAAAGAGAATTTTGAGTGCGTCACATATGCATCTATATCTGTAAACCCAAAGACAGACGGAAATGAAAAATTGTAGGAAGTGATGGAGATCCATGTGTTCCAATTCCTGAGATTATGCTGTATTAGTTATCAACCTAAATCCAACCTTCTCCGTTTTGGGTATGCTTTGTAAGCTAGGAAAGAGGTGACATAGCGGCACCCGCCGTCGCCACGGTCCTCACAAAGGCAGCCAGCTTACAAAACGATGGAAAAGGAATGCCTTCCTAAGTATAAAAGGATAAAGGAAATGTTCGGTGTACGGAAGCGAAATAAGTAGACTTGACTGGACGCAAAACAATTGTTTTTACTGGGCTTTTCATTGAGTTACTGTACATAGCAGGTCTCAATGCATTTTTAAGTTGCTAAGAAATCATATTTATGCAGCAATAAGAAATTATATATTAAGTACTATCCGTTTTGTAAGGAGTTTTATTCGTGTACGAGAGGGATGAATGTATTGCTTTACTACAACTACTACTATTTCATGGAGACGGTTTGTTTACGATAAAATGGAAATTTGAAAATAATTGTCAAGGGAAAGTCTTATAATATTTCTATTGCTGACCGACTTCCACGAGTTTATTCTATTTACATGAAAAACTTAGGCCAAAATTTATATTTTTGTTTAGTTTTCTTGTTGTCAGGGCTGAGATGAAAGATAGGCGAGGCCTTAAGCCTATAATTAATAACCTTATTAATTTATTTCCAAAGTTGTTGGAAAATTTGAGTTATCTTCAAATCATCGTATTATCGCAACGAAGAGCTCATTTTTAGATGATGGTTGAATTTAAATGTAGTGTCATTACATTTTCGTCTCAGAAAGTTATATCTATTTCCCTTAAGAGTTATCCATGAAAAAATCAGGGCTGAAATCTGAAACGACGGAAACATTCGCAGTCTTTAATGAAGCAATTCGACGATGTTCTTTTCTTATTCCGTGAAACCCAGTAATGCATATTCTGGAAAGAAAGGAGATAGACCGCATCGGTGGTGAAAAACATCTCCTGATGTGGAGCCAAAAATGTTGTAATTAGATGGTGAAATTCTTCGCAACAACCAAAATTTTGAAATTTTAGTCCCAACAAAACTTACAGCAAGAAAGGTGTTTTATCTATTACAATTCACTCAAGTTATTTGGCAAGTCGTTAATGCTTTTGTTAAAGTATAAATTTTTTTTTGTAGGTGATGCTTAAATTACGAACTTTGATTTCTTTCGAACGAGAACTACTTTACAAAAGCATCATTCCTCATCCGTACTGAATTTGTCCCTCATGGCGATTGTCCTTAGGGGTTCCCACCTGCCTACAAAATAGCATTTCCTCTCTGCCGAGCCTTTTTGCTGTATCATTTACATTCTGAAAGTTGACATATCGTAGCCCTCCTTTCTCAAGAGTGCGGTTACGCCCGCTATAGAATTTCTTGTAAGTGATAAATTCGTTTCTAGTTCTTTTATGAAAAAGTATTATTATATCACGCGAATTCCATTCCTTTATTTTCTAAATTGCGCATTCAGGATGACAAATTTTATTGAAGAGGTAATGTACATATCTTACAGTACTCTAGCGGTAGAATGCTATTCTGCGCTCAGTTGCCTTTATCACTCACAATCAGAGAAATTCAAACATCACCCTTCATTTCAAGTGACTGACAATCGGTACACTTTTCCAGATTGCCAACATTTGATCTTCTCTATTTGTCGCCGCGTTTCGCTTGAGACCCATCTACGGAAGAACAAACTTACGCGGAAAGAGTTCCGCTTTACATAGGAAGATGTATTTCCGGCCCATATCGCACTCGTGCTGTTTGTATATTATGATAAATTCGCTGAATAGGAGAACTGCCGTCATGTAAAGCGAACG
This sequence comes from Ladona fulva, assembly GCA_000376725.2. NCBI lineage: Eukaryota > Metazoa > Arthropoda > Insecta > Odonata > Libellulidae > Ladona > Ladona fulva. The sequence goes on from KZ308238.1 coordinate 640,430, forward strand.
TCTGATACTTTGGTGGTAAAAATGGGTGAAAGTCTTCGGAGGGGTGTGTTATTTGCATTTCTTTATCTTTGCGGTTGATGAATGGATTCGGTAATGAAGGAGATAAGAGAAATTGAAATAAGGAAGAACTGGAATTTAATTTTACCATTATTATTTACGCTAACATGCCTATTTCATCATTTTTCTTACATTATATTCATTATATTCTTGGCGAAGGTTTCTTTATCAATCTTCGCGATTTTCCATTTAGTGTAAACACGCACGCTAAATGTACAAAAATTGCACTTTATTTTCTCTCAGACTAATGTGAATCATTTGAGGCTCGATTCATTATTTCACGCCAGAGTATGATCTCTTTGATAATATAAGCCAAGGATAGAGTATATATTCGGAGTTATTTTCCAAAAATTTGATGTTTGCTTGCGGTTTTCATGGCCGTTGATCTAGATTACTCGAAAAATATTAATATTTAGCGGTCTTTTGGGTAAATGCAGGGGAGGATTTATAATTTGGCGCAGTATGTGGTAGCTGAGGGTCTCATCTACATGAGGGCCTCAATAACACTGTGCTAATAAATTCCCTCTAACAAATTATTCTGGTGTTTTAGCTTCAATAAAGAATTTTATAAATGTCGAGTGAGTCTGCATAATAAAAGTCTATCAATCATTTTAATTTATAGAAATAGTATAAATTGACTCTTAAAATTTGTTTGTTTAGTCTTTCCGTAGTAAAGCGATTGAGACATGTATATTTGTGTATTTGATAAAAAATTAGAAGTTTTACTCGTTACCAGTGTGTGTTTCAATCTAATCTTTGCGCCAAGGGCTTCTGATAAATCCGCCCCTGGGTAAATGATTGTATTATTGGTACATCGTACCAAAATACATATACTGGCATTGGCCAGTATCACTATATGGCCATACCAGTGCTTATTCTATATCACTGGCCAGCCAGCATTATTGTGTTTGGTAGTGGGTAAATGCATTCTGCATGTCCACTTAATGTCACTCTTCAAGTTGATCTTCTTCTCATTGAGGATCTAATATTGTGAAATTACCGTATCCAACGATAAACAGGAATGAAGTAGTATTTAATCTCTTTCCTTTTCGTAGTCATCTCTGTAGCGTCTCTAAGAATCTCTACTTTAACTCAGGGAATGCAATAGGTGATAATAAGACGGTAAACGTCCCACGGCCGACTTGTGTATTACCCACTGGAAGCCAAAATTCGGCCAAAATCTGGAGCGCCCACAAAGAGTTTTCCTTTGCCAAAAATTATCAGTGGTATATATAAAACCGTCAAGAGATACAGAGACAGAAAAGACAAGCGAAAGTCAAAGCATATTTTCCCCCCTTAGTTTCGTCAACCTTTATTTTTACAGCTACTAATTGTAGGTTTAGGCATCCCTTGCTGCGAAACGAGTGTTTAAGGGTCGAGCTACAAATTGCTTTTCGACAACGAAGTACCAAATCATCTCTTTGTAACACCGAGGACTGCTACATGATTAAATATGCGTGTATCGCTTTTGAGATGGACGGGTTCTCATGTCGTGAATAAATCCGATATTTCACTCATTTTAAATCGAGATGCCCCTTTCCCTAACCTTCTGTTTATCAACAACTCTTTTGCGAGTTTTTGTCATGCTGAGAGTTACTGTTATTTCTTGGGAAATAATACAAGATGAGACCGATTTCCTCACAGTTTTTGCTGTAAGATTTTTCCCTTTCAAAGCATTTTGCTCCTATACACGTATGCAATTCAGAAAAGTAGAAGTGAAAAAGCGGAAAAGATAAAATTATCCTCAGAGTTTTGCAAAGTTAATACAAATATTAACATAAATCCTTAATGGTTTTTCCCTGAGGCTTTTCTGTTCTTCCAGTCCCGTTGTCCGGAAACTCCTGTACGATTGGCGGTCATGATGACCAATAACCGGACGGAAATAACTTCGATGCTTATGTTTCATTTCTAACCTCGTGAAATACAATTTCGGATTGTTCGCAAGAATTATTATTATTAAACTATATAAATAATTAATTATTATATTAAACTTACCTAAAATGGTAATCATGAACGAGCAAAATTGACGTCTCTACAGTTGCTGAAATATTTCTTAATATTACCTGTCAGTTCCCTCAAGTATTTACCAGAAGTTTACTTGAAGAATAAGGACCTCTTTTATTTCAGCAATACGGATTGCTGCCATGTTAATAGTGTGGGGTTGAAAATGTGTTAATTTTACTAAATTGCTACGCGCAGTAATCTCACGCGAATGAAAGGGAGTGAAAAGTCTTAAATGATGTTGAGACAATTCGGATAGATGTGCTGATTGCTAGAATTCTGCCGGCTTTAAGTGCCGGCACATGATTTGTAAGGTTGACGCTTTTTGGAAATACGAGGATTCAGTGTTTCGCCGAAAATGAAAGAGGAGAATAGCAGAACTCGATTCTGCGGAACGTTGGCCGCCATTCGAGAAGACCAGAAGAAAGAGGTATATTTACCCTATTTTATTCCGGGGCTTCCGAAACTCCCACTTCGTAGCATATTTTTTCGAAATGTCGCCCCTCTTTATTAATGCCCGGGCCATTTGTCGGGCGGCAAGCAAAGCGCGAGAGTGGAACCGTGATTGACGCGGTCATGAGTTCGATTCTGTGTCGGGAAGGCGGCCAAGAGGCGGACAAAGGCATTGCAAGAGGGACGATGAACCACAGGATAGGAAGTGATTGACGTGGACTGTTGTTAGTTTGATAAGTGGAGCCATGTGCTAATTAGGGATTGCAGTCCACCTTCCTCTGGTCCCAATTGCATCATCTCAGTATAGCTATTGCCGTTTTCTGTAGTGGTGGTAATTTCGTGCGTTTTAGCTTAGATTTATCTTTGTCGTTGTTAGTCTTCTCACGTTTCCCAACATCATGGCTGGCTAACAAGTGTATCGCGTTCAAGTCTAAATTTTATACAATTTTTCTTAAATCCTCCATCAGAAGTTGGATATACTTTACCATCTGATCATCTCGTGAGCTCTGGAACAGCTCCCAAATTCGTAAGGAGTATTTTGAGTTTCTAATCTCTACGGTCTATGTAGTTAATCTTTTGTCTGAAAGAAAAAAATAAATACCGCAATAAAGATCTCCATCACTGGAATCCTGTCTCTTTTAGCAGAAGACCATCCCGAAATTTAAATTCAAGTTTCCCTTTTGGATATCTACTCGCATCTCTTTCACCTTCTTTGCAGCGAATGCCCAATCTACATGTGGAGCTATCGTTGACTGTCATAAGGAAGTTGCTTGTTTCATTATGCATACGCATGGACTTTTCATAGGGATGGCATTTTCTGCGAAAGCAGTTTTTTTAATGCTGAAAGATGGAAGGAAGGATGCTGAAATCAAATTATCGATGAAGTAGCTCTTCGAATATTAATTCATTGATGTATTCATTCTATAGTTTCTTCGAATTCTTTGGTCTCATTATTTTATTTTGATCTCAAAATATATTTCAGAATTATACAAGTATGTTCACTGTAAACTTCTTCTAATTAAGTTAGACTAACTACTGTTAAATGCCCGTTGAATTTTCTGTAACGTCATGCAACCAGTATTTTGTTTGGCAATGCACTTCAGAATACTGCGAAAAAGATACGCATGGAAAGTAAAATTGAGGCCGTTAAAATTATAAATTCAATTGATTTCAATTGATCAATTTCAAGTGATTTAATTTACCGTTTCTCTCATCTTAAAATGTTTTACCAGAGACAGCAATTGAAATTTCAAGTCCTTTTCATGCAACGTGCACTAATTACTTTTCAAAATTTTATTAGTAATTCCGTGTGGCATTTACCTGAAACAGTTTTCCCTATAATTCGTTTGAAAAATTGATTTGAGCGTATCCAGACCCGACCACTTGTGGATCAAAGATTTTGTTTTCCAAGCCCCCCCTCATTTACACCGAATTCCCCGTAAACTTGAGGGAAGATTTCACTCGCAAATTTCACGTTCGCTGTGTGGGCGGGATTAAGACCCGAGGCGGCATTCAAATCGGCTTTATTGCTGCGGAGCTAGTTTCCAAATATTATTTCACCAATGGAATCCAACTTATGAAAGGCAACCGCTCTTTGCCTACGGGACTTTTTGAAACCTCCGAAGCATCGTAAATGGCTGAATCGAGTTCATGTTTATAATGACACGTGCAATAGACGTACACGTGCTGGGCAGTAATAGAATTTACTACAATTTTGTTAGAAATGGATGTTTAATATAAAAGAGGAAGAACGAGCCTTTTCTATAATTACTTAAAACTGGATTTAACAGGATCTGATTCACATCTCGGGTTTTTGACTCTTGAGTGATGCTAGAAATTTGTGTTGCTTGAGTTTAATTCCAGTTTCTTGTTTGTTTTCAACGGAAATTGAACGGCTTATATTCAAATTAATATAACCTCAGTTATGCCTCATTTTCGTGAATTATAACTGCTGCTGAATTGTTCTGCTTCATTTACGAGAATATTATTATTATTATTATTACTTGCTGATACATTACTGTTTTAATTGGGATTTATGATATTTTTTTTCTGTTTCTGTTGTATATAATTGTAGTTTTTTTTATATTATAGTAAATGAGATATAGTTATGAGAGTAGATAAAGTTATGAGAGCGATAAATTTTCTTTAGAACGTTTTTAGCCGTCACTCGGTAATTTTTCGCAGGTGTCCCCCAACACATCTATGTGGGCAATTTCCTTCTGTGAATACTTCGTTGCCTTTTTCTTGGATTTTAAATTCGTAATATCTAGATGCTTTAAAATTCTTTATTTCAATAAATGTCTATTTATGTAATTTATGACCATAGTCTACTGGTCATACTGATTAGTCGAGTTTTGCCTCAATCTTACCCAGATAATGATATTTATTTAGTCAATCAGTTAATGGTGTCAAATTTTCGAGGTTCTATTTTATATAGTAATTAGCCTTATCATGCACATATCAGATATAATTACATATCAAATAGAAATAATCTAAATAACTTCTAAGTAAGTTTAAATAATTATATATCAAATACAATTATCTTCTATAAAACCAAATTTATTTCTCGCTCGAACTTAAATTATTGTGGGTCACGGGGCTCTCTTTTTATTTGTCCATCAGTTTAATTCCGGTGCAAAACGTCCGCTTTTTTATCGTATCGCATCGTGCAAGCTGTTTTCAGCCTCAGCTCTTCCAACTCGCAACTCTATTGGTATATTAAACTTTAATCACGTAATAATAACAATTTATTTCGTCACGATCAGATTCATTTACACAGAACAGAGTTGTATTAGGTTGGTGACGTCAAAATCAAAAACATTTATTTATTTAAATTATAGATAATTATTTACTTTGCAATTTGGTCGGTGGACCAGGTGGCAACGTTCGAAATGGCTGAAGCAAATAATAATAAAATTTGTCTGACAATCGTCCAAAAATGGGAGGGAAACACCTTGAAAAACCTTTCGTGGACAGTACATATCTTTCCTAGTGTAATTAACACCTATAACCTATGCCTACTTGAATGATGGAGGAATGCTCTTAGAATTACGCCCCCCCCCCCCTAGTTCTCGTGGGAGTGGGAATACTGGTTAAAGGAAGATGAATTCAGGCATTTTTAAGAGAAGTTTCTCAGTTCTTCATCCTCATCCATCCTCGCTTCTCCGCCACTGATTCTAATCCCTTCCCCTCGGAATGTCGATCCCGTAATCTTTGGGAGAGGGCAATCTTGAGATTTCGGGATCAGAACTTCTACCTTTCTTACCATAAACTTCGCCTCTTGCAAAGTCTTGCTTTAAATCCTCCTGATATACACTTGCCTTTCACGCTCGATATTTCAAGTTCTGCTCGATGGTTTGATAACTGAAAACATCCTATAGTTTGCCGTATAGTTGCGATGTTCAAGGCAGTAAAACTCCGCCGAACTTTCTTCTCGTAGAAGTTTTATATCTCGCGAACTTCTTAGCGCCAAATTTTTGTAAGCGTTTCTTCGATTACTTCTTTCAGTTCAATGGGTTCGAGAAATTCCGTGCTCGGGTTCATGATGAGTGCAGCTGGAGAAGTAAGTGAACCAAGAAAAGCATACTTTTAGTCGATGTTGAATTTGTGTCAACTACATCAATGGTTCCGTGATTCTCCTGTAATTGTCTCGAAAAGGAAGTATATTGATTTCTATATATTTTTTTATTAAACACTGTCAAGGAAATTATCTGTATATTTGAGTTTTGAATTATTTCCTTCGTCTTATCATCAGGATTTACCTAACGTTTGGTTACGTGTAGCGAAATTGTTCAATCGCTATCTCCCTGTCAAGTCACCTGCGATTAACGATGTCATTGTAATTGGGAATTGAGATTAATATATTGTCTTATAATTATTAAAAATTACTATTTCTTTAGAAACCGGCCGGAGCATTTACATGGTTATCATCGCTACCTAGATGACTCTGTTCACTTCCGCATTTTCTACTGTCAATTTATTTTCCGTTATATATATTTTTTTTGTAAATTAGTTTTTGCTACCTACTTTTTGTTGCTTTGAGTATACTTTAAATTAATTGCTAATCTATTTAGAGTAGTTGTTAAAAAAATAATTAATGATGGTTTTCGCTGAATAAAAGAACGATGAGATGAGTGAGGCAAACACTTGAAATTAATTCCACTTTTGAGACCCTTACATATATCTTAAATCCTTAGCTGTTTTTGGTTGAAGTACGAGCAGTTCCTTCCGTAAAACCCCTACCGTCCTTTTCATGTACCCTTGGTATAAAATGTTGTCGAGATAGGAAAGTATTCGCGTTTAAGATATTACCTTTATTGACTGCACCGTATTGATCAATCGGTCTTCACAAAATCCTTGGCGTATAAATTTTTGAGGTAAAGCTTGTAACTACTGCAACTATTAAATAGGATGAATGATGAATCTACTCGATATCATTTGTATTCACTTCAATTCCCGCCAATTCAATGTAAATTTTCTTCGAGTATTTTGCGGTAATAGTTTACATTCTTTTTTGCGTAAATCATCAAAGAATATTTTCCTGCACTGCGCCAAATCTATTTCCCGTGTCGTTAAATTTTCTGAAATTGAAAAGAAGTGAGAAACGTACTCCCAGAACTTCGTCCACTGTCTTCCTCTGCCGCAGTTCTCCTTTCAATTACGTGGAGAAATATAATATGCGTTAAAAACAGTGCCATCATCAGCGTCCGCGGGCTTAAGTAATTTCTTCGTTTAGCGCACCGATGCTGTTGACCTACATTTAGCGAATCCAGTTCGCAACATGATCTTGAAATTGTCCGTTGGATAATTAATCTCATGCCCCATTATCCGTTTCCCCGCACCTTCCGTAACCGAAGGAGATTGGAATTAATTCCTTTCACTTAGTTTCTTCCGTATCACGACACTTTCGTTGTTATTGGCTTTGATTTGAACCCTTTTCGTCAATACAGTGTTGCAGTAATGAGTTATATGAGTATGATACGCAGATTTTTAGTGGTATTATCATCAATGGTAATCAAACCATTGACTGTTTTTTTGCCGCTCTCCCTTCCATCCTATGCTTTGCCAATCGCTTCATTCACTAGTGATTTCTAACGCGGACTCCTGCCTCTCGTTATTCAACTTACGTTTTCCAATGTCATTCCTCCCTTAAGGAAATTATTGTACTTCGAGAAGCCCAATTGGTATCCAATTTTAAGTTTCAATATCTCTCTTCGTGTTTTCTTTGAAGGATTCCCAAGGAGAAACGGACATGAAAAAGTCTGACGGAACCGGGACTCGAACTGGGGTCTCTCAATTGCCGGTCGGTTGCTCTATCCAAGTACCTAGTACCTAAAACCCTTTCCTTGTTTCTTTGAAGGCCTTCTTTATATGTTCGTTAGTCTATCAATTTTATTTTCATATCCCTTTTGTAGTTCCATTGTGCACGTCCAATGTTAAAATATACCATTAAACATCAGCGTGATAGCCAATAGCAGATTACCTGCGGGTAGAAGGAGAAAAGTCTGTGTTGAAATGCATTTGCTCAATGAACCAATTGCGGCTCATCCATTAATATGTTTTGATGATCCCCTATTAATTATTATCTAACTCGTTTACGAATGAATAAGATTGTATTAATAATAAGATTGTATGATTGTTAATTAACAAGAGTCTCATCTGAGAAAGTATTGTAATTGTTTTTTTTTTTTTTGACCCTTTCACAAGTGGAGGTAGGTTTAAATGGCTTACATCACAACTTGTACTTAACTTCGCCACCGTCAGGTGTAAGATGTCCTAGACATATCAATAAAAGGCTAAGAAACTGACCAATCACGATCCATGTGTCCTCATCACTGTGCTACGTTTGCCCTTTTTAGTCTTCAAAGCAATTTTATAAATATTTTTTATCAATGTTTGTTAGTTTGTATCAAGTTTTTAGATGGATTTCTACTTTACCTTGTCCGAATGCGTTTGTGGTCGAATTATTTTATAACTCTAATATAATCGTGCCGAGTGTATTTTGATGCGAGATAAAGTTACAATCGATTTTGCAGATTTCATATGTTTCAACATTAGCGATGAACTCGTATAACATTGAAAATTCTTAGATAATTTGTCTAGTTATTTAATTGCTTTCTCTGTAAATGTATTACTTTCAATAACACGGCTATCCATTCATATAGTCTACCTATAGCCGATTTAAATAATGACAGTTGTGTATCGTAATTGGTAAAATTGCGAGGATCGTTAATTTTCTTATGAAAGGTGGGATTTTTATAATCTTTAACATCTAAATGAGGATTGAAAGGAATTTTAACAATTTCGATGTATGCTGTTTGTCTCCTAACGAGTAGCTACAACCCAAGTAACTCCATTTCTTCCTCTCTTTTCAGTATGTGGAGATATTCACGGGCAGTTTTACGATTTGATGAAGCTGTTTGAGGTTGGAGGGCCCCCAGCCTCTACGAAATACCTCTTCCTTGGAGACTACGTAGATCGAGGATATTTTAGTATAGAGGTGAGTGTTTCGGCGTTCCTACCTTTTGGACCTATGCAAATTCCTTGTTTATCCTCCATTCGTTGACTGGAATAACTGTGTGAATTCGCACCCTCTGCCTGGCATTGAAATATACGAGTGTATGAATATTATCCGACGTAGTTAGTCATTCATGAGTTGTTATGACGTTTGGTTTGAGATGAAAATTTTCGTAGATGGTGGTAAACATCTCACCGTGTTCCTAGCTTGTTTCTTATTAATACTTTCGTCAACGGGTGGAAAAGCAGTTTAAGAAAAATACAGCTATTACTTTCGCGTAATATTCTGAATTTTATTTTGTTTGAGGTACTCTATCGATTAATTCCTTTGGTACCTTTGCTAAATTGCTTATGGTCTTCAGCAGTAAAAATAAATTAATTTAAGTGAATGGCTAAATAAAAAATGGGTATTATACATTGAATCTAAGATTTCCAGGTAAATCCGTCGATGTTACTGACATATCGTATCTCCATCTAATAGTGTATAAGCCCTATTTCTGTCTACTCTGGGTTTGGTAGTATATCAACAGATTTTCTAGACTTAAATGTAAATAAAAATATTTGAGAAATTCAACGCTATTTTTCGCAATTGTTTTGAATAATCAATGGAACTTCTTTGAGTGAGTATATGATTGTTTATGAATGAAAATGCATTTCAGCTTTATGATACGTGACCGAGTCACCAAATCTTAACAGCTACAAAATAGATAATATGAAATGTGGCGTTTTTGATCCATTTACTAATAAACTCATGTCTTTTGTTACATTAAGAAATAATTGATATGTTATAGAAAGGTAGGTATACTATGTCCTCTACCTCCATTCCTGAATATCTATGTGGTTTTCTCAATTTTTTGGACAACATTTTGTTGGTGATACGGTATATGTATATAAATAAAATGTATAGAAAAGATAGGTTATCAAACAAAATCAAAATTGATCGGAGGAAATTTGTCAAACTCATTTGGACATGTTATTATTTTAATTTATTCTAGCTGAAGTCCGTTGATTCTCAACGGGGAAAATAGAAGTCGTATTAAATATAGTATACATATGTATACATAAGAGAAAATAACATCTCGCATCTTAGTTTAGTCCAATGGGGCAGGTCATCGAAAACAGTTTCTATCTAATCAAAGTTCTCATAGTTCGAAGCCGACATCTATAATCAACAATGAGAATTCGTGACTGTAAAACTTAAAATCCATTATTCCTATCGTCAATTCTTGCTCTTGCATCTAAGTGAGCCTAAATACAAATTGCATTCTAATGGGAAAATGCTTGATCTCAGAATCAACATTCGAATTGATCGTCAGGGAGATAGGTGGTTTACAACCTCAAAATTTCACAAAATATTCTTATATTTGATTTAAATTCTCTCAACATCGAAACGTAGGCAGTATTCTACAACGATAATAAGAATCTTTATTCAACTTTCCTTCTTTTGGTACTCTTCTCGTTTTCATAAGACTTTTCCTCCTAATTTAATTTTGCAAAAGAAATAAAGTCTATAACCGATAAAATTGAACTAACAAGTATTTCTTATGGAAAACTATCTGAGCGATCGTGGTTCAAACCCAGCCAAATTATCGAATAAAAAGGTGACAGTACTTCCTTACGGGTCTCAGAGAACACGTATGCAAAGTTTGACTCAAATCCGACAAATGGTGTGGACTCCAATCTCAGACAAACCCACAGAATTTCTGCTTTATATACATATATAGATGGTTACATTTCGTGGTAAAGTTGAACGTTTGCGACTGTATGAAGTTAGGCATTGTGTTCATTTTCAAACTGAATTTATTGCAATGGAGGTCCCCCTGATGGATCTGCAAGCTCTTTTCGTTCAAAAATTGAGGATTTGAAATCCAGTCCTTTCCATTCCGCTGTTCCTACGCTTGTAAATAAATCCACCCATTCCCATCTTTTTTTCTGTTTTTATACGACTCTCTCGATGGACATCGATTTCGTGTAAATTCTCCGTTTGTGATGCGGGAAAGCGAACAACTCTAGTTGCCCCTTAGCGCGACACGTCACACAGTCTTGTGACGTGTCTCGGCCGTTAGTCATGTTCCCGAGAGGCCTCAAGTTGCGTCCTTTCCATTCTCAACGCCCCGTTTTTTTCGAGGGAATCCAGTCGTGAGCATGCGCAATGGAACCGCCACTTTTTCCACTGGGCCGAAAACAAGAGCCCCTAAACAGCCGTGAGAAATTGCCGCTATAATCTTTAAAAACTCGCGCGGTTTTCCGAGTTTCTAGTGCTACTTTCCGTGTCCCGCGAGAGTGCTTATCAGCTGGAGTAATGCCCCGGCCAATCCAGAATCACGGACATCCATCTCTTCGTGTCATCTCGGAGTGCCCCTCATCTGTTTTCCGAGAATGCCGCAAATGCATTTTTCGAATGACAAAGGGGAGACTCTAAGAAACTACGCATTCCGTAGCACTCGGCCGAGAAATCCAAGTCTTGTTGTATGCAGGATTGGCCTAAGGCATTTTGGCGCCTCAGCGAGGGTTGCCCACCCCGGTGATTTCTTTAGAATTGCCAACTTTGGGAACCAAATCTTGGAAATCCAAGAACAGGTGGAAACACGTGGATTTCAAACCCCGTCATAAAATTGGATGCATTTCCGCGTAGCTACAGGCATCGGCGGCTTTTGGAACATCAATCTAACTCTATCGAGTTCATATCCATTGTACATTAGTCAAATTGCTACCACACATATGCTGGATATCCCGCCTTGTTTAATGAAATCAGAAATAATTATTGTTAGGAATGCAATATATTGAGGGTTTATTATAAAGAGTTGAAAGAAGAAATACTACCACGTTGTGCTACGCTACTGCAGTATTAAAACTGGCTATTGTGGAATATCTTCAAGGATCCAAAGAGAGGATGTGAAATTTGTCGGCCTAATTTAATGGTTGTAGTAATCTTAATTGTGCTTCGATAGCACTCATAAAAGGACATTTCGTACATTAACCCCCACCTGGAATCAGACCTGGAACTACTTTCAGGAAGTAGAACGCGTTACCCATATGGCTATCCGGAGGTCCCCTAGTTCAGTGGTTTCGATTTTACAATCTCCCTCCGACTTTCATTTTAGGCCTATATTCTCAAAGTTATACGTGATAATCAGGGCCGGATGTAGACGTTAATGCATGTAAGCAAAGCATCGGGGCGCCCGGGAGTTAGGAACGTCTGAGTATGTTATTATTTTTATTGAAAGATGGACTAAGGGGCGCCTTCGAAGGTCTTGCGCCTTAGCACCTGTACTCGCCCTGATGAAAGTTTTCTACTCCTTACAAACTTAATATGGCACAATTCCATCAAATGCAGCCGAAAAAGGATATTTTCTTGCGATTTAAAATCTTCGCTCCGTGATTTCCCCGCCCCAGGCAATGCTTGATTCGCTCACTCTGCCTTACTAGTACGGCGTCTAGAAATTCCCGGAGTTCTTTGCATTCCTGCATGGGAATCCTCAGCGTTGGATATCGCCGGAAAGGAGAACAAGTAACCTACGGAGGCGATATAAATAAAATGATCAATTAGCGCAAGGCGAGAAGGGCGCCTCGTCACATTTACGTAATTTCTGCGAGCTCATTAGGGTCCCCTTTAAAAAGGGTCGATATATCTGAAAGTTCCCTCGCCGACGCCTTTCTTCTCTCAGCCGCGACAGCATTGTGGTGCTCACTCAGCACCGATCGCATCATTCTCGCCTCCCCAATGTGTATTAACTCCTTTTCGAATCTCCAACTATACTTTCCCCGGCAATTTGGCCTTTGTTTCAATCTGAAAGAGCTCGGGTTTCAGATCTTGCGATGTTGTGAAAGAATGGCGTAAGTTTTGAGAAGAAACGCGGTTTTGAATCAAACAGAATTTCCTTCCCGAAAATGTATTAACGGGGTCTCTAATGGAATCGGTGGCGGTGTAACATTGATTGAATCACTGCATTTTTGCGGATAGACTTCCGGTGGTTTATAAATCTTTTGGTAAAATCTACCATCGATCAGCTCAAGTTATAAAATGCTCTATGATGCGGGTTAAGAATTCCTGACGGAAAGGAAGCTTGTGGCAAGCCTAACTTTTTCGTCTTTAATATCTCTTATCATTTTTCTTATTTACTGTCGTCTTAAATTTATAACTTCTTCTTCTTCGTCGCCTTTTCCCATGTGGTATGGGGCCGTCATTGCTATGCTTTATTTTTCTTTTCCAGTTCTCCCCCTCTAGGGCGTCCTCCCATCTCCAGCCTTTCTCTTTATGGTCTTCTGCTACCTTGTCCTTCCATCTCATCTTAGGTCGTACTGCCTTCCTCTTTCCGGTCACCTCTAATCTCCCCACTATTTTACCAACATATTCATCATTGCTTCTTTCCACATACCCAAACCACCTCAACCTTCCTTCCTGTATCTTTTTCCCAATCTGGCCCACTTTAGTCGTTCCTCTTATAAAGTCATTTCTCACCCTGTCCTTTCTTGTGACGCCATTCATCCACCTCAACATTCTCATTTCAGCCACCTCCATTTTCCTTTCCTGTGCCTTTGTTATAGGCCATGTCTCCGAGTCGCAAAGTAGCGCCGGCCTCACCACAGTCTTATACAACTTCCCTTTCATCTCACAGCTAACTTTCCTGTCACAGAGGACACCGCTCAACTTCCGCCAGTTCATCCACCCACATGTTATTCTGTGCTGTATTTCCTCATCCAGTCCTCCTTCCATTTCCACGATCGATCCTAGTTATTTAAATTTATTTATAGATGTCAATTTTTCACCCTGGAGTTCTATATCCGCACTTTCTTCCTCACTCGTTGACATTACTCCGTTTTTGTTCGGCTAATCCTCATACCCTTCTCCATTCTTCCAGTCTTTCAAGTTTATCTCGTGTTGTTTCGTAGAGGACAATATCGTCTGCAAACAACATGTTCCATGATGCATTTCTCCTTACTTCCTCAACCAGCACATCGATTACCACATCAAAAAGGTAAGGACTAAGCGCTGATGTAACCTTGATGTAACCCAATTGCAACATGGAATCCTTCAGTGGTGCCGACACTTGTTCTCACCTGGGTTTTCGCCCCTTGGTACATTTCTTTCACTAGCCTTACATATTTCTCTGGCTCTCCCTTCTTTCTTAAGCACCTTCAAACTTCCTGCCTGGCCACCCTGTCATCCGCCTTCTCCAGGTCGATGAACATCAAATGCAGGCCTACTTGTTTTTCTCTATGCCTTTCCATTAGCTGTCTCAATGCAAATATTGCATCCGTTGTCCCCTTTCCTGGCATAAAGCCAAATTGCTCTTCTCCTATCACTGTTTCCTGCCGTATCCTTCTTTCAATCACTCTCTCCCAAATCTTCATAGTGTGGGACATTAATTTGATACCTCTGTAATTGGCACATTCCTGAACATCTCCTTTTCCTTTATATATTGGTACAAGTATACTATTCCTCCATTCCTCGGGTATTCTTTCTTGCTGGGCAATTTTCTTCATGAGATCCCAAAGGGCATCAACTCCTTCCCTCCCTAGACTTTTCCACACTTCTGCTGGTATTTGGTCCACTCCCACCGCTTTTCCATTTTTCATCTTCCTCAGCGCACCTTCCACTTCTGTTTTGTTGATGTCCTGTACCACTCCTTCGCTTGCCTCTCCGTCCTCATGGCGCCCCCTTGGGTTCTCCTCATTCGTGTCCTTCATTTGCCTAATTGATGTTGTATCTTTCGATGTTATACCTATCTCTAGCTTTAGCTATCCTAAGCATCTGTCCTTCACCATTTTTCTTCTCGTTTTCCTCATTAGCTTTCTCTATCGCCTTTGTTTTTTGCCCTTGCCGCAGCCCCTTTTGCATTTTTCTTTCTCATTTTATACGTTTCCATGTCTTCTTGAGACCCTGTCAAATCCCACCTCTTCTTTGCTTCTTTCTTTTCTTTTATCTCTTTCTGTACCTCTTCGTTCCACCACCACATTTCCTTTTCCTCTGGTGGCCCCTTTCCTGATGTTTTACCCAGAATCTCTTCTCCGGCTTCTCTAATGATATTGCTATTTATTTCCCACCATTCCTGTGCCCCTTCTGGTTACCTCAGTTTCTCTAGAACCT
Source organism: Ladona fulva (assembly GCA_000376725.2). Classification (NCBI taxonomy): domain Eukaryota; kingdom Metazoa; phylum Arthropoda; class Insecta; order Odonata; family Libellulidae; genus Ladona; species Ladona fulva. The sequence goes on from KZ308238.1 coordinate 655,548, forward strand.
TTTCTTTGAATTTGTTTCTTAGGGCTTCCTCCTTCAGTTTCCACCACTTGATCCTTAGCTGTCTTTGGTTTTTGCGTTTTACTTTGGTATCTGCTTTATAGCAGTCCGCCACCACTAATCTATGTTGTTGCGTTACACTTTCTCCATTTATCACTTTACAATTCCTCATCTCCTGTAGGTATTTCCTCCGACAGAGTATGTAGTCAATCTGGCTCACTCTATCTCCACTCTTGTAGGTAATCAGATGTTCCTCTCCCTTCCTGAAGCATGTGTTGACAATAGTCAAATCATACGCCACCGCATGTTCCATGATTCTCTCTTCCTCTCGATTCCTCTCTCCAACGCTCCATCGTCCATCCGCTCTTTCTTCTCCACATCGCCTTCTTCCTACATGCCCATTTAAATCCGCTCCAATGATTACTCTTTCATTTTCAGGTATTTCCATTATTACCTGGTCGAGTTGCCTCCAGAAAACGTTCTTTTCTTCCTCCTCACAGCCTGCTTATGGTGCGTAACCACAGACTAAAGTGGTTGAGCCTCGGCCTATCTCAAGCTTGACACACACAATTCGGTCACTCTTCCGTTCCACTTCATATATTCCTCCCTTTAGTTCTTTATCAATGATTATTCCGACTCTTATTTTTATATTTATAACTATATGGAATATAATGATGATTTAGATACAAGAGGAGACTTTGTCTCAGTCTTGCCCAAATAAATACGATTTATAATTATTAATATTAGTAAATTTATATGACTTATCTAGATAGAGTATGTTCCCGAAAGATTTTGTTTGTTGTAAAGTTTCTCTTTGTTGGAGTAGTTTTTACCCTTAGCACTACTACTTAAACCGGGAGTGGAGGAAAGTTTTAAATTGGAATGACGCATTCGGCTGCATAAAAAACGTAAGACCGCACTTCAGTGGCGTATTTTAATACTAATGTGACTAATTTTCAGTAGTTTAACATCGAATTTGCGTGAAAGACAGTAATTTTAACCAAGTAAACAAAAGCATAGCTTTGTTTTCCGTTTTTTCGCAAGACGTTATTAGTGAGGTCGAGAAACAAAATCTAAGTATCTGATTGTGAGTTAGTTTCAAGAAGTGAATAGAAGGCCTTAACTACCCTGAGAAGGCCTCACGTTGCATGAAGACTGCAGGTTTTTCACCTCCGGTCTATGTAGTAGGTTCTGGAAATTTACCCCGAGCCAATGTTCGATGCTAAAATTCGTTAATTTCGCAATGTTTGTCTTTGCAATTCATATAATCCGTATTCTATTGTATCTTTCTTTTAATTATACAGACAATAGTCTAAGATGCAATTGTATGTACGTTCTATAAATACAATCACAGCTCGTGCAAACACTTTTGTGTTGTAGAAGAACGATTATATTTTATACAATACAAATATTGTTTATACAAACCTATAAGATTGGTCCCAGGCCTAATGAGTGTTAATGAAAACAAACTGGCTCTAAAGAAATTCAGAGGAAAGCGGATGTTCTCGGCACAAAATAGCCGCGTCAGAGGAAGTATATACGCTGAAGAAAAACAATAATTCGCGTTTCAGATTAAGAAATGCGTACGTTTGTTTATATTGTTAACATCCGCGTAAATTTTTGTTTACCTAATCTCCGAACATGATCCCATTTTCTGTAAAAGAAAATTTGGGTCGCGCGTGCATTACTGTATCAGTACCCCATGTATTGATAACAATTATTTTCCTCTGTTTTCATAAAGGTTTATCGAACGAACTTAAAATTTGGATAGATATTCGTGATTACAGAGTCAGAATTAGAAGGCAATTCTTTTGTTGTAGCTTGTATTTATAGCATCTAATTAGCATACCATGTTTGTTAGTATATTCTGATTTTTAATGCTTTCATAAAATCCGGTACGAGTTTTTCTGTTGTGGTTGCTCTATATAACCGAGAAAAGTATATTAAATAACTGTATGTTACTAATCAAGACCGACGATCATTGTCTTGACATGGTCGACACGGAAATAATATAAAGAAATTTTTTTGCATCGGTAATGCTGAAAATTTCTTCCAAAATAAAGATCGGAAATATTTTATAGTTAACAAGAAAAAGGGTTTAGGTGACTTGGCACGATAAGTCGTGCACCTAGGAAAATTCACAAGAAGAAACGGACATGAAAAAGTCTGACGGAACCGGGACTCGGACCCAGGTCTCCAAATTCAGCGATTTTTAGTTGTCCCAAACCTACTTAACAAATTACATGCATTCCTTGCATATTTTTTGGGATTCAGCCGCACGGCTCTTCCGTGCTCAGTAATTTACCTTTCCTCAATCCTTAATTACATGCATTCATACAGTTGAGTCTGATGAGACAGATTCTTTCGAGTCTATTTCCTATCGTTGTATTATTGTCAATGTTCCTATGAAATTCACTGCAGATTCTCCGTTGCGTAGCTTGGGAGAATTTCGAAACTAATTTTTGTTTTCCTGTTATTTTTTTTTGTTTTTGTAACCACAATTATGATTCCGAAGTAAATTTTTACATCGAGTCAATCATATATTGCATTTAATTGTAATTTTTTTACTCTCCCTCTTTTTACTTTGCGAAAAAATCTTAACCCATATTATGCCTCCCCTATGGGATAAGCAAATGGAAATATATTCCATGGCGAGTTTCTGTCCGTCACAATGAATTCTTGATTGAGGGCAGTCCGAGTGAAAAGGGTGGTGGATGAGGGTTTCAGTGGTCCCTTGTTAAGTGAAAGGATTCGTACCCTAAAAGCCCTGTCACCGGAGAAGTATCTCTCGAATGGAAGATTATCAGGAAAACATCTAATCAACACTTGTCTTTCTCCGAATTTAAGGGCTGATACTTTCTATATAGTGGGATGCTGAAATACCCGTAACGTCCTCGGCAAACATGCACATCGTAAATTTTCACGTTTACGTATGTATTTCAGTCCCTCGAATGAAGTGCCTTTCTTATTAATTCATAAACGCGACTAAAAATGGTCGAAAGCGTAGCCTCTACGGAATTTCCGAAGCTCTTTCGCCTGAATGAACGTCGAAATGTTAAGTTTAATTAGTTGAATTATCTCAGATTTCGTTCCAAATTGCATGCATAGATGTCTAGATCCGTTTACGAGACAAAGATTACAATATAAAAATAGGATTAGGATTGGGTATCCAGGTATAAGTTTCACCTCACAGAGTATGCTATTTCGCCAGCTTAAACTGAGTGTATTTAAAATTGAAAGGTGGTTTTCGTTAAAGAGTGAGATATCCGGACCGTTTCATTATTTCATTTTTTTAAATTTTTGGTATAATTTTTCGATTTTATTTTTTATTTTATAAAGATTGGAGGCATTTGAGATGTGGGTGTGGCGTAAAACGGAAAAGGCAGGGTAGATAGAAAGCAAACATAGAGGTGCTAGGAATGGTTGGGGAGGAAAGGGTTTAAATTGAAGTAATTAAGCGCCGACAAAAGAAATGGGTGAGTCAAATATTGAGAGGAGAGGGATTGCAGAAGAATGTAATTGAGGGTAGAATGCAAGGGAAAAGACAGAGGGGAAGGCAGAGGCAAAAGATGTTAGATGACATAAAGGGTGGGGTGAGTTACCAGGTAACGAAGGAAAAGGCTATGAATAGGGAATATTAGGGCACATGGACCTATAGAAAGGTAGAAAACTTAAGTAATTCCCGTATGGAAACTTACGAAGTGATCTTTAGAAAGCAGTTTTATGAAAACGCGATATCTGCGGAAATAAGACGAGATAATACCATGACATTTCTAAAATGATGACCAGTATTAAGATGCAGAATCGAAACAACGCTTTTTCAAGTTTTCTAGGAACAGAGAAAAACCAATAAAAATATAAAATTATAAATTTACATTCTTTAAATACCTTCCTTTAATTTAAGTATTATTTAGATGAAAATATTAGAGTAGTTTATAATTAATCTAGTATTCGTCTCCTTAATTAATTTCTTGGATGTCGTGGGCTTGCAGGTGAATTACGAGTATGACCTTTCTCGATAATTATTTATTTTTCTATTTACGGTGCAGCATAAGCATTCCAATTTATGTTAAGCTTTATGTTTTCCTGAAGAAGAGGTTAATACCAGAAAAGGTAATGCTTACTTAGAACTAATGGGTAAAAAGGAGAGTACTTGAATGTAATAGATGTGTTATGGAAGTCTCTTTTCCAAAGTTGTTTAGTGAATGTTAGGCCTATCGTCGCTTAGTTCGGGTAATTAAAATTATTTTTGGAATCGAGTATTTAAAATAAGATATTCACTGTTTGTGTAAAACATAAGCGTGGTGTGTTATTTAGAGCTCCAAATTTTTTTGATGCCGCTCGGCTCGGCGACTCCATTTGCAAAAATTTTCCAATTTCAACGGCTCTGATAATCTAAATCTTCTGCGTATGTGCCCTTCGGCGTGTGGCAGGGGGTGAATGCACCATGACTCAACCTCCCTAATCTGTTACTTTCGCGGAAAAAATATATTCTTGAAACGACTAGCTCTAGTATTTATTTCTCTGATTTTTCTCGCAGTGTCAGAACGGGCTACGTAACAAGGACGACGCATAATGTCGGATGCATTTCATAAGATCGTGCTTGCTGAGAACTTATTCAGTAAACCAAGCCTTTGTTCTATCTTTTAGAGATTCCCATCTCGCGTCCTTAAAAATCTAAGTAACTCTAATTTGTCATAACAATATTTTGCGATATGGATCGCCTTTCGCTATGCATTTGCTAATTCAACAACACACAGCAACAGTTTTCAGCAAGGACACATACACTACATGCATACTCAAGGTGAGGCCCAACTAACAAGAAGTAACATCGCTCGCAGAATTTTTCTCCGCTCTCACCGGCTATTTTTGTGAGGAAGGCGAGTTTCTTAAGTGCTTGTCCACATATATTACGGATGTTGGTACCCCTTGTAAAGTTATTCGGAAGGATTGCTCTAAAATATTTCACCGATGATACTGTTAATAAGTTTTATAACGTTCATCAGAGTTTTCGTATAGGATTCAAACTGAAGTTAGTAAGTTCTTCAAGTAGTTTATGGCGTTGCCTGCGTTAGTCTGTAATTTATCCTCGGTCAGGTATCTCAACCGTAAATTCATAATAATTATTCACCTCTAACGCGAATTTCCTTCGAGCGAACAGTATTTATCTTACTTAATGGCGTAGAAAAAATGTAAATAATGGATGAAAGGGATACCTGAGGTGTTGCCAAGCACTGAAACGGGAAACATTAGTAAACTCGCCTATAAGTTGATGCGAATCTTAAATCCAACAGTTTTATGAACTTTTGTTTGAAAATTGTGTGCTGTAAAGTTGAAAGCCAAAACTTTCGCTTCAGAGAATTATATACTGCTGCTTTACTTTGGAATTTTGAATTTTCCTTAGAGGTTTTCGTTTGTTTTACCTCTCTCTGAACCTCTTGCCTCTTTGAGTTTCCAAGGAAAGCCTAGAAGAGATTGGTCTTTTAGTTCATTTATTTTATGATATAGGAAAGGATGACTATTCTGATCATTTACTCAGCCTAATCGATTAATAATATCGATTTTTTGGGCTTTCAATTGGTGGTATTTCATAATAAAGCAGAGAGTTAACTAAAAATAGTTATTTAGACAAATCAAAAAGGAAAACAACTGACAGGACGACTCAAGTTGCAATGCCTGGCATCATCATCAGTTGTGGTCAATTCAGCTTAATGAATTATCAAACAGCCGTGTTCCAACCTTTTTCTCACTAAGAATCCTGTGTATTTCAGATAATTGTTCTCGCTCTTTAGCTCATTATGAGATGAAAAGTAACTATTTGAGTGTATCTTGTTTACTGATATAGTATCCTCATTTAAATTGTTCGCTTCTTTGATTGTCTTCCCAGTTAATTAAAACATTTATCAGGAATATGTTTATTGAAAAATTACTGACCATCATTATAAGGGGTTTTATTGTGGAAGGAATAGTATTCCAGTGTCTCTAAAGTGTAGTCTTTCATGAATCCTAGGAAAGAAAGGAAAGGCTAAGTTTGGAAGTAAAAAACCTGGAAGAGAGAGAAGAAACTGTATTGGTTCGAAGTACTTTAGCCGGTCTTTCTGACGATGGAGTATAAAATTGTTCAAAAGTAGCCTTGAATAATAAATTCAAGTCATAGAGCTGTAGCGAGGAATAAGAAAAGGCTCGCATATCTTCACCGCAATTCCGGATTGCATCGGTACGCATCTAAACACGGGTATCTCAGTATACGTAAATTAATGTGAAGGTATACACCGAAGAATGTTTCAAGTATTCCGATTGTCACAAAATCGAGACCAAACTATTAAATTCTTGTAAAGATACAGTTAAACATATTAAAACGCTCCATTAGAGTGAACTTTTTACTATACCACAGAAAAACAACCTACACACGACCATGGTTTCGTAGCATGGCTACATCATCAGGTCTGGTATAGTAAAAAGTTCACTCTAATGGAGCGTTTTAATATGTTTAATATTAATAATTACCACAAGGTTAGCCCTGAGTCTGTATCGTTTAAGATACAGTTAATCAAAAACTGAAATCTTCAGAAAGTATCAACCCGCGTTAGTTGAAAGATTATTAAATTACTATTAAGTAAATACGTTTTGGAGATTCTTATTGAAATATTTCATACCCCAAAGGCTTGCATAAAATTTCCATACGCTATCCATCCAAAGTAAAGGGGTTTTTACCACTTTTAAGGCATAAACTACGAAACTGAATCTTTTACATATTCATAATAAATTTTTAAGTTCTTTAGAACACAATTCTTTTTTGTATTCATAAAACGAGATTTTTATAATTCTGGATTATCTTGGATCTTGGTGAACTGAATAAAATAATAAGTTGAATTGAAAATCGAAATGTTTGTAACATAGTATAATTTTAATTTGTCTTTGCATCACGCTGTTATAGGGTAATAATTAAGTAAGTAGAGAAGTGGCATTGGTATTATTGCGATTTCTGCTAGAATGTACTAGCAAAACATGAAGATTTACCCAAATTCTGGGAAGTTCTCTAATTTTCTTGTACTCGATCAAGTCACGTGATAATAAGATTCGATTTATCTTCGATTCGTTGGATGGAATAGAATGGTTGTCAATCGATTGTTGATTCCTGCCAAGAAAATAACTTTAAGTTTCATCGAGTTAATCTGTCCTTGTTCAAGTGTAAGTAGTTCAAGAATTTGGAACGACAAAGTAAATCATCGAGCTCTCTTGCTGTGCAATACTGCAGTGCAATCTTCATAACCATCCAATGCGTTTGCGAAAAAGATATTTCTTCTATTGCAAAAATAAACGCGCATCGATTTTGATAGAATAAAAATCATAAAATCTCACAATGTAGAGGAATAATTTTCCAATAAATGTGGATTTCTGAGAATCGTTGTTTTTCTGCCGTACTATTGAATTGGAAATAATCAATAGACGTTCAATCAATGAGATTCATTTTCAACGCAAACCCGGATTATTATTTTCGTGAAAAAAAGCTCTTGAGTCTTTCAAGAGAATTTCTTAAGGAATGCATATTTTGTCATTTTCTCTAAGATAACTAACTGTAAAGTATTGAAAAGTATTACTGCATTTCTTACAAACATCTATTTTCATAATTGAACTCACTCAAGAATTTAATTAGCGGGTGAAGCCGTAGTTGTGAAGAGGGTGAATACGAATGTTGTTTTAACTTCCACTCTACTGTGTTGTTAAACGTAACGCCTAAAAATCTTGATGCGCGTCATTTTGATTTCTTTCTGTGAAAACTGAGAATAACTTGAAATGGTGAAACTCACATTGTTACAACTATAACATAAACGTAAGAATCTCACTGATAAAGAAAAAATTAAATTGCTCATTAACTATGAACTTCTCCGGATACGGACGAGATATGCATTCGAAAAGGGCCCTTTCCCAAAAGGGCAATGACCTAAGTTTGATGTTGCATAACACGGTCCTCGGTCGATGTATATATATATAAAATATCAGTGGTCATATTCTTCTTATTTTCTCTCCTGAAAACTTATTTTAAGCTTTTTTCAAGAGCGAAAATCCAGTAATTAGGAGGTATATTTCGTAACTGATGAAAACGAGATAAGAAACTCTTCGTCACCTGTGTGAGATCTGCAAAAGAGCGTGCCTTAACCCGAGTATTCCCCGGAATGTGACTGCACCACTTTCGTCGTCATCTTTTCGCATCCTCTGCTACCATTTCCGCTGACCCGATGATGCGGAGCTATAGGAATTCGAACATCATGCCGTGACACACAGAATGTTATAACCCTTTACATAATATTTACTGTGTATATCATCGCCTGCAAGATATATTTGGAGGAGAATTTGAAATTTTATCGCTATTGCGTTTTTTCTGCGGTTGAAATTAATTTCAGTTAATTACACAACTGCTCTACAAGTTCATCTATTTAATTTTTTCAAGTTCATAACTCAAACGAAGTGATAGATTAATTTCGTAGAAAATTAGAAATAATTGTTGAATGTTGTTGTAAATGGAAAGCGGGATCACCGAAATTTGTTTTACCTACAAATTTTCGTTTTCAATTTAATCAGAATTTCATAGCTATCTAGAGTTAAAATTAGGAGGAAAAACTAATACTTGTTTCTCTTAAAAAAACAATATCTTATATTTTGTCAGGCCTAATGGCATTAGACTACGTATTTAAATATAATGACTACAAATAGGAAACAGGCCAGGTGACATTCATTATTGAGGAAATATAAAACTCCTGTGTGGTATTAACCTTAGTTGGGAGGAAAACCCTTCCGTAACCTTCCGCAGGCAGTATGTCACACAATTAAATTACAAAATTTACAAACTCTATTCCCAANCTTTTCGGATCTCTCACGTGTCTATGTTTTTGTCAGAGCTCAGGATAGGCGACCCGTTTGGAAACCTTGTATGACCCATTAAGTACTGAGGATCAAAATTCGCATTTAGCCGAAAAATCAGTTAGGGTATTTTGTTTTTCTTACATTCCTTATATTAGTAACTTTTCAATTGAATTCAATTCATATAGTGTCTTTCGGTGTTTACAACTACAATTTTAATAACAGCACAGGTGACAATATAAGTCGTACGTGAGTGAAAAATCATACAAATCAAAGCAATTTCAAGCAATTCACATAGTAAGCCAGCTTAGAAATAAGTTGAACCACGCAATTATTAATATATAAAATACAGTGAAAAACACCACATTATGTTTACAAAATTTTTTTTTCCTTTTTATTTTTTATCTCCTCTTTAGTTACCCAAGAACGGTTTATGAATGTCCTCTGTATATCGCTTTCTCGATATCATTAGTAATCCATCAAAGAAAATCGTTGTTAATTAATTCTCTTTCGATTAATATTTCATAGTATAGATAATGCATCACCGTACTAGGGATGAGTAGATCGCAATTATTCGGCAACGTCATAACGATTCATTCCTCTCCGTAAATAATGGGATGTTACCGAACAATTTCGTGTCATAAATTGGTAGTACAAGAACCTGAGAAATATGAACTGAAATCGAATTTTTTTTCTTATTTTTCCCTCAGCCTAAATAATGAACTAGCAGTAAAATTAGAATGTGTGAATTATTTGGTGTCCTTAACGTTGGCTTTCGACATAGCGCTGCGGTTCAGGCATATATTCATGTGCACCACTAGCTCGGAGGTGCCACTATGGTAGTTTCCGGACGGTCGATCGCGGTACACCTAACGGTTAGTTGCCTTTGATTCGTCGTCGAACATGACCTTCTGCTCTGCCAGGATCTTCTTCAGTGGAGCGAATACGTTGTAATCCTGAGAGTGACGTCTGTACTAAACGGTCCCTCCCAAACGACCGAAGCTAGTCATGCTTGCTAAGAGGGACCTGGCGTTACTATATAGGATATATCGATGTATTGTTCATATAGGTTTAAGTTAAACAACTGTCTACTCGTATATTAAGAATTCTGTCTCTCTTTCTCCATCATTCCGCACTGAGTTGTTTTTCAAATAGGAACTGTTAAGAATATTCATTGCGGATGGATCTTTTGAAGAGATATTTTTTCCTTGCATAGTACATGTTCTACTTTCTCCCAATATCCATCTCTTTTTTTCCTCCCGAAGATGTTTCAAACTCGCAGACATTGACGTTTATTCATCGTTATCTTGCGGCGATGCTCTTGTATCGTATCCTTATAAAAATACTTATAAAACGTGTATCGATCCTCACTTGAAGGTCGTTGATTGTGAGATACTGGTTTAAGCGATCCTAAATTAAACAATATGAAGTTCTTCGATCGGCGGAGAAGCAGCGTCGTATGATTTGAATGGATGTTTCTAATGTCCTATTTCTTTTCTTTGCAGTGCGTGTTGTACCTGTGGGCGCTGAAAATTTGTTACCCAACAACTTTATTTTTATTACGGGGAAACCACGAGTGTAGGCATCTTACGGAATACTTCACTTTTAAACAAGAATGTGAGTAATTAACTCTTTAATCTTTATATGCATTTTTGACTTAAGGTTATCTATCATAGTGTGATTTTTCATTTATAGTTATGTATGTGTCTCCGATATTTTTAATTTTGAACTATTGATAGTGAACTCTTAGTGAATATTAGCGACTATAAAAGTGTAAATACTTATTATTCTTAAAGGAATAACAAGCGTGAAAAATAGCGACATGACTGGGACACGAACCGAGGTCTCCCACTTTCCGGGCAGGTATTCTAACCACTGTACTACCATGGCGCATTTCTTCCACTCTGTTAGAGGAATGCTTTATTATTCTTGAAGTTCATATGTTTAAATACGATTTTTTTAAATCTTCTGTGCATTTACCCGACAGTTCATAGAAAATGTCTGTATACTTTCATAATGGTTTAATTCTTATCAGTAGTGTCCATTAATTGTAGTGTTTATTATTTGTTTTTATTTCTGTTTTACCATCTTTTCATTTCCGGATTATAAGAGTATTTGCTTCACTCTCTTTTAGTTATCAGTAGGTTTCTGCAGGTTCTTCACATCCACTTCTTTTTGGGTGTTTTCCTGCTTTGGATAATTTTTCCTAAGCTCCACTTAGGTTTTTTTATATACAAATGTTTTTTCCTATTCCTATTAATTGAAATACTTTTAGTATTGTTTATAAATTACATCTAGGTTGCATTGACGACGGGTTAAACGGAAGAGGCCAAATAATTCACCCAAAATAAAGACGTTATTTATTTATCTCTATATGCATGTTTCTTAACTTAACGTAATCCAACACATAATTAAATTCAAATTTTATAAACAGCTATTGATTTGTAAATCGTATTCAAGAGAATTTCTTAAGGAATGCATATTTTGTCATTTTCTCTAAGATAACTAACTGTAAAGTATTGAAAAGTATTACTGCATTTCTTACAANTGCAATTCCTGAGATGCATTTGATTTGGTTCCGTCATCTTGCCTAGCAGCTCCTTCAGCAGATTCTGCATCCATTCTCTTGATCCTTGTTTCCCTACCATCCAGCCAAGACTTGAGCACCTGAGCTTCAGCTTCCAACCTGCCCCATGCCTCGAGTGCTGCCTCATAGCGCCCCCAACGCTCCTCCATCCATTGACAGATATGACCCCAACGTTCACTAAGAGCTGCAAGGTCATCCTCCATTTTGGAATATACTGTAGAAAATTGCATTTGCAGGAATAAAATTCAAGATTTAAAAATGTCCCTACTCCTCTGTTTTCTTGTAATTCCTGTATTTTCTGGTAGATAACCTGTGCATTATCTATACAAAAACTATAGAAAAATTATGCAAATAAAAGTGAGTGATATACAATGGGTAATCTTCTTTTATTGAATGTTGAACTAGGAAACAAATGACTAAACAACTCACGTCATATATTGCAGACATCATGGAGTATATACTCACTACAGCAATTTTATTTCAACCAACATATTGTAAATATTAATGTAATCGTATAATTACATTTTTTTAGCTGCATGGACTTGGATATGATTCCCAATATCTTAGTTGAAAAAACAGTGAATCCAAAAAATCCTATTGATAAAAACCATTCATTTTCTCCGAATTTGCCAATCAAACATTTTCTCTAGTTAAAACGAATGTTGAATTACCTGTTCATTGGTGGCGATGTTGGTTTATTCACGTGTTGTTGAAATATAAATGGATTAAAATATTATCATTTGCTTAACGATGATTACTTAATTTCTAAAATTAAAAACATTTTCTTATTTTCAGTTTCTCTTTCAAAATCCTAAAAATATTTTTGCTATCCCAACCTTCAGTTCCGTGGAATCGTTACAGTATTCCGATAATTAATTATCTTATTCCTGCATGTACTGAAGTAAGATCTTAATCGACCAATTAAGGGAGAGTCAAATATACATATTTTCATTCACTTTGTACTTGTTTTTGAACCGGACAGTGATTCAGTGCCGTGCGTGTGATAGAGTGTTTGTTAGGAATTATTCGATATTTGCCCTTGCAGCATGTGGTTACGTCCTTGGTTGCCAAGGTATTGATTATTCCTGCGAATTTAGCGAATTTTTGACTAATTTGTGGTATTCATTTCGTTGCGTGTATGCATTCATTGAGTGTATGTATTGATGAGATAAATATATCCCTCTTCTGTATTTTCTCACTAATTATTCTTTACAATGAAAAGTAAGAGCTATTCTCGAAAACGTCCGCGATTACATTTAGATCATATTTTCATTTCATCGTTAGCGTTGCTGCTGCAAAACTTGAAATGAATAATCTTTCAGCGCAGAAGGTATTAAAAACCCCATAGCAGAGGTATTCATATCCCTGGTTTGCTTTGCAGGAATTCCCTTACGAAGACAAAGTGGACGTAAATTATGTTAAGTAATTCGACGCCATTGAAACCCCCCGTTGATTGACACTGAAAAAGAAATTAAAGAAAAGTGATGATTGATCTCTACCTACTTGAAGGGAGCTTGTAAATGTCAGAGGATGATTAATGTCTCGCCTAATTTTATTTGTGGTTTTCATTAGAAGAAGTAAAGTAAATTTCTAGTTCAGCGTCCCTTTGAGGGATAGGGTCTAGCCCATCGGTATTTACAGCGCATCGATTCCCGCACCGTCTTATTTGGATTTTCTGGACCGAGACCTCTTAATTCAGATTGCTACCAGAAGTCACAAAATCCAGAAAACCACCAAAAACGGGTTAATTTTATATTTTTATTCCCGTTTTTGGTGGTTTTCTGGATTTTGTGACTTCTGTTACACTTTGCCACCAGCGGCACTCCATTTATTCACTTTCAGATTGCTACCAATGTTCATCACAATGCTGGGCGAGTACCGGTAAATGTTGGCCCCCAGCGGGAATCGAACCAGGTTTAAGTAAAGTGATTTTAATTGGTATATACTCGTAGACCTCAGAAAAATTCCCATCTTTTATTAAGTAAATCGCTACTAATTTAGTGGTTATTGGAACAGATTTTATACAGAAGAGTTGCAAACCGTTTGAAAATGAAATCATTCTAGTTCTATATTTCCTTTGGCATCGTCTCATGCACTTCAACTATATTTTTTTACTTGATAATTAAAGCAGAGGCGATGAATGTAAATCAAGTAACCCTGTCGGTAATGCATGCGATTGGTTGCATAAGATGTAGGAAACACGCCAGGTGGGTTGCATATCGCGCAGGATATTGGTAACTCCTCGGAATCGATTCTTCGATTGAGTTCTCCGAGTTAAACGTCCGGAAGAAAGTATACGCTCTAAGTGTACAGTTTTTACGTATTTTCTTAACAGCTGTTTTTTATTCCTTATATGTTGATTTTAAAGCCTTAGTTAAGCATGCGTATATTTGTCATACCTAAATGAATCATTAGTCGTATATCTATTATGTAGCACTTTCTCGGCTGGTTGGTCGTTTGGGTAACTCCATGCATTTTTTTCAATCGTAAACTGTAGAAAGTCTATCTACTTTTAGAAGGTAAAGGTGGTAATGTACTTTGGAAACTCGAGAAGTACGATAAGGAATTCAGAGAAACAGACGACAGCACTTCGGAACTAAATTCCATTGTACTAAGCTGTAGAAGTTCAGTGAAATGATATTATTTTAATTTGCTCTCTCTTTTTTCCGTTTTTCTTTAGTTTAATAAAAAATACCGAAAGATTTTATCACTATATTATACGTCAATAATTACTTTATTTTGCACCCCCTTACTTGCGTCGATAATAGCTTCCTCTTACTACTTTAATATAACACAAATATTGCCAGCTTTTCCTCGTAATCATGAGCTATTTCGGTGTAATTAAGGGAAATTAACGCAAAATTTTCTCCTGCTTAAATATTACGAATCGCTGTTTAGAAATACATGGTAGAAACTTCTGTGCTTGCGTTTTCCTCATCTAGTTATCCTCATCATTACCCAAAATTTAAACTATCCATGTTTTGTATTTTAATTCACCGTTATAGATAGTTTTTTTATGTCTCTGTAAAACTTTTCTGGTGACATCCTTTGACCCAAGTGTTTAAGGAAAAATGGAGCAATTGCGAGGTAGGATATGAAAGTGATGAATACGGGAATAAAAATTTTAGGAATTTCTGGATCATTATGTTAATATAAAACGCCAATCTTTGATCCCGCATTTTTTCGAGTTCTTCTCACCTAAACTATTTTCGAAATTATGAATGGGACGCTGAGGTAGCTAAAACAGATAGACATTAAGGGAAACTGATTTGGAAAGATTGAAAACATGGGCATCGAGATTTCAGAATATAGGTGACGTGCGACCGTGTTACGTTCTCAGGGACCGGTCGTAAGCCGATTTATACGTAAGTTAGTCGGTCAAAAATGAACTAAAGTTTATATACTGTAATGCATGTAAATATTTGGTTTATCATCATAGGTGTTATAAAAAAAGCTGATCAAATTATGTAAGCAATATTTAATTAAAAACGAAAGTTTGAAAGTTGCTTTTAGTATCCGATTTCTAGGCAATCTCACACACACACGAAAGACAGCATTAAATTGGTGGTAAGTGCGATTGGTCGTAAGTCGCATAGGTCTGAAGTCGTGAACCACTAGTGTATTTCAGAGAAGGGTTATTTTTATATAAATCCAGTAATATTCATCTTCTATTCAAATAATAATTTATTAGACTGATTTATTATTACTAATGTTTCGATTAGCTATCAATAGCTTTCAGAAATACTCGTGTCTTTACTTTCCTTCTTCAGAAAATATTTCACTTCGACTAAACTGAGTAATTAGTACTTACACTAAAGAAAAATACGTCATTTACTGTAATTTTAAAAAAATTGGTATGAGGGCAAATGGCTCATCAAAGTGAATGCTCTGTTAAATGTTTGGATATAAAAATGGAAAATTCATCATATATAAATTGTCATCAATTGTCATTTTAGTTCCTTTAACTTTCCGTATATTACAATTATAATGAATCTTTAGGATAGATATGGAGTCAATAGATTGTATTGCATTCTTAAGTTATTATAACCGCTATTTTAATTGGAAGCATTTGTTATATGCTGAAATAACTGCAGCATTACTCTGTATTCGATTTTTCCCAGATATCTAGAAAGAATATATACAATTAGATTATTATATAATCTATTATCCCTTGTAGTCCTTCATTTTCCACCAATTTGAATTATATTTGCTTTTCACTTAATGGTTTTAAAAAATCTTTTGTTTTTATTTGATCTTCTCCTTCAAAATATTCCATCTTTCTGCTTTATATGAAAATCGGATGTTTGATCTTAATATTTGAATTTAGGTGCAAATTTTACTTTCATTATTGCTACAATTTTTTCACTTTTATTCGTGGAACGGCTACTATTATTTGTCTAGACGAAAGTCCACAGGAATCATTTTAATTTTGATGGTGATTGGCAAAATTCATCTAAAATCTTTTTGTTGATACTTAACCACAGTTTACATCAAAGGGTAATTTTTCCTACCAGTTAATTTTGGGAATTGCTTCTTGTGGAAACATAATCTTTATTACTTAAATTGTGAAATTTAAATTCTTCAAATTTTAAATTCGTATAACTCCAACATTTTCATGGGATAATGTATTGAGAGGTATTTTTTACTTTCCTTGAAGAAGCGTTTCCTCTAGTTTCCTGTAGCATTTCAGAAAGGTGGTATATAGCTTTAAATTAGAAGTATACGATATGATGTTGACTTTGGAAAAATCATGTAGTCAGTATTGCGAAATTCATCCTCCGATGCCAGTGTGAGCTAAATGTATTGGTTTAAATTGTTTTACTTATTCGGTATTTATTGCGGCCTCTAATTTATCTTTGTTTTCTTAGTTACGATTTTTTTATGTATCGTTTCCATAATGTGGAAATCACGGTTATCTTATTCTCCCGTTTGTTCAATTTCCAATGGTTTCTTTCAATTAATTTGTTGATAAACTATAATATAACTTCGTCTTATTTTTAATTTTAATGAATATTTTGGTTGTGAACAATATTATCTACGATGGTATTGTGCTGTCTAAACGCAATCTCTTACCTCCATGTCTGTGGTCTGACTGAAACTGTGTGTAGTCTTATTGATGGTCCCCTAACCCTTTTTCGGTAAAGCTAACGTGTAGTCATATATTCATAGAAATGATATCTTTTCAGGTAAAATAAAATATTCGGAGCGTGTGTACGATGCGTGTATGGAGGCGTTCGATTGTTTGCCGTTGGCGGCGCTCATGAACCAGCAGTTCCTGTGCGTCCATGGCGGACTTTCTCCGGAGATACACACGTTGGACGATATTAAAAAGGTATTTCTGAAATGAAGGAGCTCCTCGAAACTAACATCAAATCATATTTTCGAGTCATCTCCCTCGTCCGACATTGGGCACGATGATGCCTCACGCAAAGGATGGCCTAATGCTGATTATGATGCGTGACCACAGAAAGAAAACAAACAGTGGAGAGTGATTTTAATAAATCACAAAATTTTTCCGCGTTGTGAAACAAGTTATAATTTAAATGTGGCCCATACCCTTCAAACTCGTAGAGCTTAGAAATGGACGGTTGATAAAATCTAGTTCTGCTTTATTGTTCATAAGCTTCAACATGTCATGTTTTAAATTGCGATTTTGCTCTGTAGGATTCGTGTAACAGTTTCTTAATAAGGTGTGATCTTTATTATTAAAATCCATGACCATTTCTACTACATATTTGGAATGAAGGATTTCACTGCAAGAAGGTTCTATGATGCGAAGATTTGTACTGTTGTTAAATTTCCTTTTTTGTATTATGTTATGCGTAGAGCAGTAGCTAAAATAGTTTTTCTAATAACTGTGTATACATGCTTACATGCATAAAAAAACAGCAAAGCATAGATGCTTTCTGTACTTCTTATGATTAATTTTACCGTTATTATATTTATAAGTAAGGAAAGGGTGTAAGGTTATCTTGTATGATAAAGCGTGCACCTTTTCCTTAGTAGTGCTTTTAATTGTTAAAGTAACTGTTATTGAGATCCAGTTTATAGTGTTCCATCTTTCCAAACGTTCTATGTAGGATATAACAGACAGGGTGCAGTATATGTTAGTAATAACGATTTACTTTCCTTATCGATTTCTGGGTACTAGGGATCCAGTAAATATCTTCGTATTTTCAACTACTCGGGTACCTGATTCCGCTAGAGTATTCCGGACTTGCAGTTCTGAAATTACAAATTCACGAACGTTTAAATCTCCCGAGTTTTTAACTGCTCGCTTGAAGTTAAAAAAGTCCTGTACGTAGGTAAAATGTCGGTAAGGTACTGGAGGCTATTATTATTCAGTTATTAATTCACGGCAAATTTATAAGATTATCAACTTCTTCGTGTCGATGAAATTAAAATTGTATTCTAATTTTGGAAAATTTGCCGTCAGATTGGAAAGACTATCTGGCGTATCTTGAAGTTAGACAACCTCCACTGCCTCGAAGCTATGACAGTTGGAATTTTCTTTGATTAGGACCCTCTTGCGGAAATTTCGAATAAATGCAAATCTTTAAATGTTCTCATTTTATAAATATCATTTTAAAGCCTTAAAATATTGTGTGTGCATGTCAAAAAATATTTTAAGGAGTTTATCTCATTTTAATTTTAGTTTTTCTATAAAATGATGCATAGACAATGCCCGGGTGACTAGACAGCTCGGCAAAATTCTGCTCTAATACGAAAATGAAATGAAATGAAAAAATATGAAAAAAATGAATGATTTACCAGCTAAGGTACAACAAACCAAGAGCTAAATACAACTTATGAAATAAGTCGCCAAATTTTATTTTCCACTTTTTGTCAAAATTAAGGAAAATCGAAATGTTTCATCTTAAAATTGGGGAAAGCAGAAAAAGATTAGAATCGAAGGTAAATACGCTAACACTTTATGATCGTCAACATGCGAAACGTTCATTTTTAGGTTTAACTTCCTTAAGTATGAAAGAGTGACTTCGCCGATTTCAGCCCTTATGTTCTCAGTGGTCACATATTCCTATCCGGAAAATGTATTTCTTTCGTGATTTCTCGAAATTGCTCTCTCTGTTTTCTTTGGCATTAAATGTTCGATCTTGTTGTTGAAGTTGCTCTGACGTGTCGAAATGTCTTCCTCTGAAAGAGAATTTCCAACATAGTCGCACGGATAAACACGTAATAATCTGCTCATGGCTTCAGGCTGCTCAAGTGATGCACGTTACATTTGTACCAATATTCGACTTTTCTCTTAGAAAGGTTATTGTAATGGTTTATCATAACGCAAATCGTTTACTGTTTCATCATGTTCGTTTCATTTATAGAATGTTAAAATAGATTTATCCTTTGTGAATATATTTAAGAAGTAAGTGAAAGGTCGTGATGTTTTAGGCTGCATGTTGCGCTAAGGCTCAGGTTCTTGGACACTTACCTGGAATAAGCTCGCTCCTCATACTTCCACCTCTTTTTGAAATACAAGTAAAAGTTGCTTGCACACTGCAAGCTTAATATACGATAGATTAGGTAAGACATTTATACACCCCGTGTCATACGCCGCTGGCTATTTACGGCGTCTTACAGATCCTAATTCGATGTATTTACGTGTTTAACTTCGCTTTTGACTATTCCTACAGTTTCAAGAATAATTAATTTCAAGAAGTGCATCTAATTAAAAATGCGCAACGGCAACGTGTCGTCCGCCGCTAAAAGAAAAAATTGACAATCTGCCTACGTCATAAGGAATCGCTTTTCATCCATCTCATAGGCTTTAAAGGGACGGTATCTCTGGAAAAGCGAGATAACATGTGCGGAGCAGATGTGTAATCTCCATTGATAAGGAATTAAATACCCTTAATTTCCCCGGTCCCTGGGATTTAAATCCCTTGAATTCTTTACACCCACCTAGCGTCGAACCTAGGATCATTTTGGGAACGGTCTCTTCAGTACACTATAGGGAATCACTTCCTGTACTCGCAGTTTAAATTTTAGTTCACTAGCTCAACGGGAAGTGCCTGAAAATTTTTTCCGAAAAATGTCTGAAAAACCATGCAATGTATCCTTATGGGAAAATGCTGTTTTTTGGGGCCCTCTAGGACCGAACCCATGATATCTAGGACCGATGTCTGCATTTTTCCTTAGTGTCAAACTCTGGGACTACGCAAAAGAATCGCCGGGTCTTTAAGGATATTCGTTCTGCCTCAGAATTTGTATCCTATATACGTATACATATATATCCGGAGAAGCGTCTATATTTTGAAATATATTATAAGCTAGTGGTATTTTTAACATGATTGGTGTAATTGAAACCACTCCCGTCCCTTCCTTTTTCATATAAAAGCCTTCTTTCCTTTCCTCCGCTTGAAGATAGCTTTTACTAGCCGATAAAAGTCTCCGACGAAACGTTTACATCGTGGATTAGTAAAAGTTATAAAACTATTTGTTGTTGTGAAAGTGTTTTTATTCTAACAAATATTATTATATTCTATACAAATCCTCGTTATTTAAAAGTCTTGAAAATCACATTTTGGATTGATTTTGATATGGAAAATAGTTCTTTAACAAATACTATAACAAACATTTGGTCATCCATGTAACAAAGTTTTTCGCCGTTGATTTGTATCAGTTTGTTGATAAAGTGTGTTTCAACTTGTATATTTTCAACTTCTGTTTTTATTGTTCCAATTTAATTTTTCAATGCTCAAATGTCTTCTGGTGTGGATACTTCGGCATGCCATTGTACGCTTTTTTACTTTTAGTGTTAATTTTTTCTTTTCAGGTTACAGAAATTAATTTTCCTCGAATTTTTTATTTTAAATTTAGCTACCACTATCCATAGGTTTTGCAGGGTTTTCACGCCTCTCTTCTTACGGGTGTTTTCCTAAGTTTTGGGCTAAGGTTTCTTTCAATATAATCAATGGTCATTTTGTGGAATTTCATCAAGTAGGAATAAAAAACACTTTGCAAAAATTCCGCAGTATATTACCTTAACACGACCGGTTTCAACTAGTATATTGTCATCATCAGGTGACCTGATAGTTAGTACGTAGTATATACCTGATAGATATCGCATAGTCATCATCAGGTAACCTGATAGTGACTACATAATCATCATCAGGTGACCTGATGATAACTATATACGAGTTATATAAGAGTATAACTCGTACTAGTTGAAACCTTACGTGTTAAGGAAATATATTGTGGAATTTTTACACATTTTTTTATATTCCTACTTACGTTTTTTATAATCGATTCTGTAGTTTCTTCCTTTTCTATTTTTTGTTGCTATTTTTTCTCTCTATGTTTACCCACTTTTAAAATGACAAAGGGTTTGATGTAAAAGGAGACTTTTTTGTATCAATCTCGCCCAGAGTAAAGACTTATTCTATTCTTATCTATTCTATTCTTGTCTCAGAAAGTTCTTAATAATTAGGTACCTCCCTAAAGTAAGGGTCTTCTCCTCGAATATTTTTCGAAAATTTATGTTTTCAGTTTAAAATGTGAAGATATTTCAGTCCTTCGCCAACACTACTTTCTTTTTTCTCTCCTTTAAGCCTGCGCGGTAATTGTCGCTCTGCGCAGCGCTTTTAACGTCGCGCATGTCATTGTTATCCTCGCCCAATAAAAAAGATCGTACTCGAAACGTCCGCTCCCCATTGGTGCGCAGTATCAATCCGATGACTGATGCGAAAAATTACTCATTTTCCCATTCCTTCCGCACGCCCATTTAACCTTCGTTCCTTTTGCCCATCCATTCATTTCCCCTCTTCCCTTTTATCTTCGCGATCGATAGTTTCTCTCGACAGCCTCTTCTTTAACCCTTCTTCACTCCCGTTTTAAATGTCCTTTTCCTCTCCCTTTCCACTCTCTTTTTGTGCCTCTATACCATTCGTTCGCTATTATTAACCTTGTCACTGTTCTGCGACGCGTAAGATGGGATTCCGGAGCAAATAACCATCGCTCTGCTACCATTTATAATTGTCCGCAGGACAACAGGGATATGTTTGTGGGGTCGGCTCGTGTACGTCGTTATCTTTATGAAGAAATCTTGCAGCGTAACTTTGAGAAGGATTGCGGATGCGTAAGCATTAGGTGGGGAACCGCAGCTCTTCTCAGGCTATTATACGGCAAACCGCGTGCCCTGAACATTTTTCTCTCGAAATTAATAGTCTTTCTGCTGAACCCAATAGGGGGACTCTTTCCCCGTAATTTCAAATTAAAAGGGAAGCAAGGATCGTGATTTCACACCTATTTCTTTTGTTCCATGCGTTTTAAAGCAAAGCAAAATCCTTTACGCCAATTTTCCATTCAGTAAATAATCTCAATTTAATTAGTTAACTATTGTTAAAATGTGGTAGTTAGCAGTAAAGTTGCAAATATATATGCTAAAGTCTTACGTTCTTTTGTAGTTAATGCTTGAGATAGATGTTTGAACAGCTGTTTCCTTATTTCTATAAATCACAGCCTTTCACGTGGACTAGTTTCAGAAGATTATTTTCTGAGAGACAATTTACTGCAAGGACGTAAGATACTCGCAGTAAGTGATTGCATTTATAAAAACATATACGCATAGTGTCGCGTTGGGTCAATTGATAACCAAGAAATCAGCATTTTGCAGCCTTTCTATTGGAAAAAGTAATGAATCCGGTGGTATGTATTGCATTTCTGTGAATTTAAATATTATGCGCATTTCAATACTGTGCTCTTATTAAAATTATCCGTGTTTTCCTTCGAAAGTGCTGAGCTTGCGATGGCCATATTGGTTTTGGGATATATCTTTTGATTACCGAAATAAAATTTTAACCCGATTACCATACTCAATCTCTCTTATTTATAAAGAATCAATTAAAAGTTGCTGCGGTTTATCGAAATATTCATTTATACTTCAATTTGAGTGCTTTGCGTATTTGCTCACTCCTAAGTTGGTTCTATATTCATTTTCAATTTTCAAAGTGATTTCAAAGAGCTTTGTGCCATATGTACATATTTAGCTTCTGCATGGATAATGTTTATATTGCGAGCTTGCATCGTTTGCAGAATCACCCTTCGATAAACTCATCCAGCGTGTTATTATTTCTAAATACACTCTAGATAACCTCTGTTACTGCTGTATACTCAATCTATATATCAGTGAAATTAAAACCAGAGTAAAACTCTCTGGTGGTACATTTTTTTATCGTTATGTAAATATAAATTTTTAATGAAAGGAAAATAATTCCCACGAATTGAGAACATTGGTTTACTATTAAAATAATTTACAGCAGTGAAATCGCTAAAATCGAATATGGTATCTGAATATTTAAATGTGTATCATAACGATAAATAGATGTTCAATATTTTCTACTTTAAAGGTTTCTACAGTTTGTTTTTAAATTTATTTTCGTAAAAGGCTTTCCTCTCGTAACACTACCTATATAAATCTTTGGTTAACTTTTTCTTTCTAACATCTTTTACCATTTGATAACGACTTATTGTTACGTTATTTTCATCCTTAATACATTCATCCTTTATTTAAATGACCCAACATCTGTTTATCCTTTTCGAATTCTCTCGTAAGAACTTCATTCGTCCCTGGCTTGGATACTATTTTCTTTCACTGCAATTTTATTTATATCTAAACTCCATCACCTCTGTTGTCGTTTCATAGAAATAAGTTTGGATCGGGCGTGGGTTAATTAACGCAGTTAAATCTTTGGTGGCTTTAAGTATTCACTCCAGAAAATTGGAACTGCTTTAGTTGAATTTCAACATTAGGCTCCGGTAATTGTCGCTCATTTGATTCGATTTTCACCCCTTCGTAATTAATAATAATAATAACGTTAATCACCCTTTATATAATTATTCAACAAAAATATACATTTATTCTTACCAGAGGAAAAGAAGGAGAAGGAATGACGGAATATAGGCACCCAAAAGGAAAACATGTTTTGGGATTTTGTCGTATTAGATCTGTGCACAGCCAATTCTAACAACATTATGTTTTCATGTTTTATGAAAAAGTAGAGCACAAAAATGAATTTTGTCAGTTTCAAGAAAGAAAGAAAACTTATATTTGCCAGAGTTAGTGGGATGAGACTAATTTTTTTAGCTCTAGATACTTATACGAATGCTTCAAGCATAACCTAAACCTAGATGAATTGGCAAGTCGTGTAAATCTTTGATATTGCTGGAATTGTTAAGGTTTAACCTAGACGTAGATTAATTGACTAATCGTGTAAATCTTTGATATTTCTGGACTTATTAAGATATAATTGTTTCCACCCCTGTTATAAAATATTTTTAATGCCAAAGTCCACTACTTCGGCCTCGACTTTGTGGTAGCTATTCATGATGAAAAGAATAAGAAACACTTAAACACGTTACCACAGGATATATCCTGTGGTAACTAACGTGTATAAGTGTTTCTTATTATTTTCATTATTTTTAATGCCTTGTAAATAATCAAATGCTTAGAGGCAAAATTTCTATACTTGTAAACAACGGGTATATTTATGCTCAGTCCTCTTCTTACGAAGAATTACTCGTATTAACATTCCTTGGGCAATTAGTATTGATTTTGTATTTGTCATAAGCTCCTCCCAAATAAGTTTGGCCATACTGTAACGTAGATTCTACAAAAGCAAAATACAAGGCGAAACAGATAAAAGGCGTAAATATCTCAATAATTAAAATATTCACCAAGCTGAGATAATTTCAGATTTCAGCTTGTTTATATGAAACTTACAACTTATATTATTGTCAATTAGAAGCGTACTTTATGAAATTTTCCGATTTTTATACATATTGAACTCGTTAAACTTATGTATGAAAGACATTATAATATTTTGTACATCCAGCTCTCCTTTTAAACGAAACAATGTATTTAGTTTAATTCTTAAGTACTAAATTAGTAATAGTAAATCAATATGTTATACCATACAGATTGCTGTACATTGAAAATTTCAAATCGCATCTCAATTATAAATTCAGGAGCAGTGATAAATTAGCGCTGCGCTGAGGAGGAATTTTTTATGGCATTAATCATTACTCCGTAGTTTCAGATGCCACCACGAAGTGACGGTAGCGTACGCGCGTAAATTTGCTGAAAGACTTAAGTCTCTCGTAAATAATTGGGTCAACGAAAAACATCTCATGGAGGAGCATTCGCGCATTCTGTATGTCGTTAGGTGGAAATTTTATATCTGTTCAAGTGAATGGCAATTTTGAAATAGTATTATTTCTAGAATAAAATGAAATAATAAAAGAAAATGTTGTAATATCCACCGGAATATAATTGCACGACCGGTTTCAGCTCAAAGCCATCATCAGGTCTAGAGTATTCGTTATTTCAACGACGAAAGAAATAAAGAAAGCATTCTGTAAATCTTGGGAGATATTTGTTAGGAATTTGAAGTAATTGCTAGCTATGATAGGATTGGCTCCAATTTGAGCCTTTCATGCATAATTCAAATTTGCATCGTCAAAGGATTTAAATGTTAAGAGGAAAGGAACCGGCGCATTCTCTCTAACATTGGGCATTAAATCAACCGTCGGGGACTCATATGGACTCCGCGTGATATACTTTATCACTACCCGCTGGATGAGGGTTGGAAAGGTCCCTGTTTTCATTAAAAGGATGTAAATCACTCCAAATCACTCTCATTTCCCCTCACACTTTCAGGTAGTGGGGATTCGCTAGGGTGGAAAGTCCATCCTCTACCGGAACTGCTAACGGGGACATTGCTCTCATAGCCATAATTCACGGCTGAAGTAGTTTGGATTTAATCTCTGAAATGGTTGCTCCGTATTGACTGGCATCGTAATTCAGCGGGAAAAAATAATTCGTTGATAATCCTATTTATGGCTGGAATTTTGCGTCGTATCAGCTTCCCGCGTCCTAATTTATGATTTCATACCATAGGAATTGGACGTCTGATTATTAGGAGAATAATTGCTCCACCTTTGATAATTTGTGTGTTGTATCAAAATCTTTCCGGTTTAACTTCTCAATGGTACGAGGGTCGTTCAATAAGTCCTTAGAAAATACAAGAGTGGCGTCATTTTCAAACAGTTTGTTTTTAGTATCACTACTCACTAGATAGCTGTTAAAGTCTCAAAATTAAAATATAATACTCTTTGTATATATTTCATATACAACTAGTAGGTAATGACTGAAATCTTGAAAACTGAAAACAGATGATAATAATAATAATAATGACTTTGTTAGGAGAAGTTTTAAGAGACCACTCTTACAATTAACCTTTTACAAGTCACGATCACAAACAACCATTCCCTAACCAGGATTTGAACCTGGGACTCCTGCGTTGCTAGGCTAGCATGCTAACCATTACTCCACCGAGGCCATCAAAAAGATAAGCAATGGCCTAAAATGGAAACCGAACATATCAACACAAAACATACCATTTCAAAAAAAGAATGATAAAGATACATACATTAAAATTACCCAAAGACAGCGGGAACATAGATCGGAACATTCTACGAGTAGTATGTTATTTGTCAACGTAGAGTTCATGACAAGATATTCACATTTTCGATTTAAGGTCGACATCAGCTCATTTGAAATGACTATTATTGGTTGACTATTCCTTTATTATTAAAATTAATAATGACCTCTGTATCAAGGAAGATTACTGTATGCAAAAACGGGGAATACAAATCACTGTCGATTAGTTCCTGGAATGATAGCGAATCGGGGAGAAACAATGCTAATGTGATACCCTCTTGTGCTTAGGTACGAAATAAACAGAATAAAATTCACTGAGGAGGCCGTTACAACAATTCATCATAAACATAGAATACCAACAAAGATTGATCATTAGTTTATATCAGGAATATTTGCTTTCTTTTCCCCAACTTCAGCTTCGTAAAATAGGATTAACGCATAAATAGGACATACGTCGAGAATCGAACTTCATTTCTTCCCATGAAAAGGTAGCAATGGTCGAGAGCTATAACTATGGCTCGTGAAGTATAAAGTGGTCCCCAGAGGCGGAACGGTAGTATCACAGATGCATCCCGTCTATAGGTCCGCAGAGGGTAAAACATTGAGCGGCAAGGGTGAGTTGCCATTGATCGTTTAACCGGTCCGCCCACTTTTACGGCCTAAGCCAAGGGTCCCGGTTATGTTGCGATATGTATAACTCATCTCCATGTCTCTGTCGACCTATTTTCCTTTGTATTTACTGGATAATGAGACGCACACACACTCTTAGGGGTATCTAAGGAGCGGTGTCGATGGGTCGAGAGTGGAGAGGTGCGGCGGGGAGACCTCTGCAGTGCGGCGACCCCTTTCCCTCCCCTCCTTTCCCTTTTTCGCCCCTTTAATGCCCCCTCTGCTCCTCCCTTCTACCCTAATAAGTGTCCACATGGCTCTTGGGGACAAGTGTGTTGAGGAAAAGAAATTCTTAGGACGTTTTCCTTTAGGAAAACAACCTCGTGGGCCCATGTCTGTACATCCCCTCCATTAACCTTAAAACCCTGGACCATTAATATAGAACTTTAGAAGTTGGTGCACCTGTCAGGGGTCATAGCACCGGTTTAGATCATCTCGTGGATTTCGTAGTTCGTTCACCGAGCTGCGATTTATCAATTTGATCTCTGTTGAAGTTGTTTGCGTAAATAATTTGGAACAAAACCGATAATATCCCCGATTATAATAAAATGTCGTTGCTGTTTTTTGTCAGGAATACCGCCACTTCAAAAGCGAAATTTTTCAAGTAACACTACTTTTCAGCCCTTAAAATTCGATTTAAATTTTACCTTTATATCTTTCGATTACATGTTGGTTTTATTCTCAGTAGAGGAAGCTAAGAGGCAATTTCCAAGTGAAATATTTAGTGTAGAATTTATCCGATTTTTGTCTGACAATGACCTTTTTCCTCCGGCAAAATTTTATTTTCGTTACTTTTTGCTATAACTTAAATAGAATTATATATTTCCTGTAGAACATCGCAACCTGGAGCATCTTAGCAATGTGGAGTTCCCCCAGTCAAAGTCCACTAATAAGTCCACTAGACACAAAGCCAAAGACCTTGCTAGCAATGTTGATATATTTATTGTCAGAAATTGAAGTAGGAAAACTCTTAGCGTTAAAATTGTAATAATTTGTATGGGTTACATGATAAATGATAAAGAAGTGTGAAAAAATAGTCGTCCTACACTCAAATGACAACAATATTTTGACCCCTTATAGAAATTGGGTTCCTGGTATTCACATACATTAAGAAATGACTATTTATACTCTACAACTAATTCTTCAGAATACAATTTTTCTAAAACTTCAGTAATAGTAAAAGAAACTTTTTTCACATCTATATTTGCACTTTATTTGATTGAATCAACTACTAGGGCCTTTACTTTATGATAGGATTACATTAAAGAACAAGGAAAAGACAAACTTTTCTTTATTCTAACTTGTCTTTTCCTCGATCCTTACTTGGGCACTCACTCAAATCATTATTGTGAGCTTGTATCATATTCTGAATTGCCTTTGTCTAAATATTCCATATTTTTTCCATAAACATGGGTTGGATGGGAATTTACCTTGAAATTTAACAAAACTTGGGATTCTTTTAGGTGAATGAAATATCTGAGTTGATTTATTGATAAATTATTTTGATATTATTAATAAATTCTTAAGTTGATGTAATTAAATTATTCAATAGGGCGTAATTTAGGGACCAAAACAATTACTAATGAATAAAAATTGTAACTTTAATTAATATATGCATTTACTGTTTTGTGGGCTGTATTTTAACAAAACATATTAATAAATTCAGTTATTTTATATCAGAAAACACAAATGTGGAGAATTACGTTGAAGTCTGTAATGGCATGGATAAAAAGATAAACTATATAATGACAATCAATAAATGCAAACAAAATAAAATTTTAAACTGTGACATTTTAGAAAGTAATGGCTGATTGTAATTCATCACTCTTTTTGTTTTGTGATTGATTGATTGTTGAAACTTATTCAATGGCCAGAAAAAGTTGACTGATTATTCTTTTAAAATTTAACCTGTAGAAATTTGAAACAATTCCATTTTTCGAAGGTGTTCATCTATTTTAGACGTTTAAGAATTGTAAGATTTTGATTTTCTGTGATTGCAGCTGGACAGATTCAAGGAGCCACCAGCCTTTGGTCCCATGTGTGACCTTCTGTGGTCAGATCCTCTTGAGGACTTTGGAAATGAGAAGAATGCAGAACATTTCAGTCATAACAGTGTGAGGGGCTGCTCATATTTCTATAGGTGAGTTCTGTGCAATGTTTCTCTTAAGAACATAGAATATGTATCCTCGGAGTATACTCACTGTATACCAAGAATGAAACGGTTTAATATTTTAGTTATGTTAGATTTTGATGCAGTTTCTATTTTAAATGAAAATATTGTACTAGACTTATACTTATTTGTAAAATTTAATTTTCAGCTATGCAGCATGCTGTGATTTTCTTCAAAATAACAACCTTCTATCGATAATACGAGCCCATGAAGCTCAAGATGCCGGGTAAGCTAATTTTCTCTCAGTTTTTCTCGTTATTAGAATCTCTAAGGGAAGTAAAATGTTAATTAATACATTTATTGGGATTGGCACATCAGCTGGACAGTTTTTGACTCACTAAAATGTATAGAATTACTAAGAACTGATGAATAACGTTTTGTTTTGAAATTTGCATGAAACTTTTTCCCAAAAAAGTGAGCTTATTTGGCCTGTTTCTTTTTCTATTAAATGTGAAATTATTTGGTTATCAGTGTAATTAAGACATACTTGTAAGTGCTCATAGTTCTGAGCAGTGGTAGGATTCAAAAATTTTTGGAATTGTTTCTTATTCTGCTTAACTCTATGGATTTTGCTACCATGAAATACTGTCTCAAATATTCACATTAGGCATTATTATTCTAATTTAAAAATTTATTTAGGAAGAGATAAGATGAAATTATAATCTCATTGCAACAATCTAATGGTGTAGTACCTTTGCCTGTATCATGCCACTAGAATCATGTATAAACTTCTGGAATTCTAAGTACTGGTTAATGCATACTGGTGTGATCCAGCAGAATCTTACCACGGGCTCTGATAATTTAACTGCAGTAAAACTTGCTTGAGATACTCTTCGGAGGACCTTTTTCACCAATGGTAAAGTTTATTTTGCAGTTACTTTTAATTTATCAGTAACTTAGAAGACTTTGGTATAAAGTATAAAATATCTGATAAATTTTGAAATCAATTGCTTATTTAAAAAAATTAACAGCTTAACAAAAAACTGCAGCAGTATGTTACACTGGAGTTATATCAGCCAAATAAAGCAAAAACTATCACTGAAAACTATGAAAATTAGGCTAAACGTATGCCTCGAATTATTATTAGTGTATTATGTGAATGTGAGTTGGTTATATTGTAAGCCAGTTCCTCAACCAGTTGGAGGTGTTGACTTTCTATCCTGTGCAGTGGAACTCAATCAGGTTGATGTTGATTTATTACATTCATTCTTCTTCTAATTTATTTATAAGTTTTTTGCCAATTTTAACTCCCTATAAATATACATAGGGCCTTTTAATTTTTTGTTAGTCTTATAAAAATCTCAATGTTATGTTTAAAATCAGTTGAGGAACTTTGTCCCTTTTTCACATTGTTGGCTTTAATTGACCAATGATATGGTTCCTAGTTTCTGTCTTGTCTTAGCATTAATTTATCATAATTGGGCCCAATAAATGTTATATATACATATTTATGTTTAATGTGTAGAAAAAATTAGTTGAATGTTGACTTGATCATCATAATTATGATATTTTTGCGATTTCAGTTACCGAATGTATAGGAAAAGTCAGACCACTGGATTTCCATCCCTAATCACCATCTTCTCTGCCCCCAACTATTTGGATGTCTACAATAATAAGGTATGTTTGTGTAATTTGATGAATAATTTTGCAGTTTCATCGTTAAAAATGTATGTGTATATCTAGAAAGTTTTGTTTTTACCTAACTAGTTTATTCTCTTAAAGTGGATGGTTTTTCTATAGTTATAAGGTCAACTGGAATTATCAATCGATTTTCAAATTAAGAGATGGAACTGAAATATTTGGCTATCTTGGTGTTGTTCTGTTCATCTTATCAAAATGTTTAACCCTGGCGTTACTTACTTCACAGAACTTGGCATTCAAAATTTAAATTTAAAAAATATTTTTTTAACCCCTCTATTTCTTTAAAACTAATGTTCTGAATTAATTTCAAGAGAAAATTAGATCTTTTGATAAAAAAATATTCAAATGAGAGATACTTGGAAGAAGTAACTTTCCCTGTATAAATTGTCATTTTTACTGAAAAAATCATGTCACTTGGTATTAACTGAGTAATATTTTGCTCCTCACCATTCTTAAATTGATGCACT
The DNA here is from genome assembly GCA_000376725.2 of Ladona fulva. Lineage (NCBI taxonomy): Eukaryota > Metazoa > Arthropoda > Insecta > Odonata > Libellulidae > Ladona > Ladona fulva. The sequence continues at coordinate 686,396 of KZ308238.1, forward strand.
CCACCGTATGGTCTGAACATACAAATAAAGATCTATATGATGATAAAACATGGCTGGTTTATATCCGTTGTGTAATTTATCTTACATCCTTAGAATTTAAAAGTATAATTTCTCTCCATTTTCAGTATCACATTATTTTTCCTTACCCCTGTCATTTCCTGGATACCAAATAATTTTACCAATACCAGAATAATTGGTTAGTAGCAGGGAACTCACCTGATCCTTAGTTTCATAAAAACTTCATTGTTTCTTCATAATTCCACCTGACAGTAGTAAACCTGAACTGTAGTTCTGAATGAACCATGTAAGCAAACAATGACTACTGTCTTTTTCCTGCTGTGTCTCAATTTCTTCATTCTTAAGCAAAAAATGAAGTCTTTCTTCTTCTTCTTAATTCCACATGCGTGCCTTTATCCAGTTCTCTTCTTTTCCTTGCTTACGACATTAAACTTGTCATATTCTTGATCAGGGCTGGCATGAGATGTATTAGCATCCCTGGCTTGGAGTCATGAAGCACCCCTTCTATGTTAATATATAAAAGATGTCCAATTTTTTAAATACTTCTACTATCTCAAGAGATAATATTTAAAAAATAATATTTATTCATACAATTCCAATGTTATTACTCTAATTACCATGACATATCAAAACAAAGAAAAATGGAATTATTAATGAAAATCAAATGTACTTTAATAAACAACAATTATTATTGGTTATGATTATTTAATTCAGTAAAATTTTTATTCACAATTAATTTAACAAAGATTTTCTGCCAGAAAGCTTACAAATAGATATAATTTTATCATTCTTTGAATATTTCCTCTATCCATTAGATAGCAATTCTTGTATTCTTATACAAGTAATGCATAGAAACTGTAAACCATTTACCATTCATCTGCACAGTGAGCAATCTGCCACATATTGGTTTATAAATTTTTTTTTATTGTAAAGATCACAAAGTATTCTGTATCTTATAAAAACCTCAGACCAAATTCATGCACTCCCCAAACTGTGGTGCTCTGGGCAACCGCCCAGCTCACCTGTCTCTCAGTTCGGCATCGTTCTTGATGTGGTAACTTCTCTTTAATTTAGTATATTTCCTGAATGTTAGGTGTAAACAATGAAATGATTTCTTGTATAGTTTCATTACTCCTCCTTATGAAACAATTTCCACTAAATTGGAAGTTGAAGTAGATCTATTTTTTGAAATGGAAAATACATTAAGAATTAGAAATATTACCAAGGGAAACTGTGAAGAAATCACCAAATTTTACTGATAACCTTATTAATGAGTACAAATTAAGAAATGATTTTGCATTTATCCTTTGAATTCATATTTATTTTTATAGATAGCATTTCTGTTTACCTTGAAACAAACAAAATATCTATACATTATCAAAACTGAAATTGGTTGAAAAATAAAATAAAATTCTATTGTTGTACAAAACATTAAGAAGTAATTATATTGTAAGTTTTTTATAGTTCAAAGAATTAAATAAAAATCAGTTTAACCCTGTATAAGTTGCATGATTGTATTTACACATGATTATGTATTGGAATTGCTAAACGTGTTAAATATAGAAATCTGTGAATTTTACTATATATCTTCATTTATGAACTAACTGTGGGTGGTGGTGTATTTCTTTATCTCTTGGTGCAGTTTTATTTTAATGTTGTAAAATATTCCAATTTCCAATTTTTCATTGCTTATCTATCAAACATTGTGGTTGGTGCAGTATAGCATTGAATGTTAGCCTTCTGTGATTTAAAATCTTTAGTTACAGTAAACTGTCAATTTTTTAATCCCTTGTTGAACCTATGAACAAAAGTGGTGTAATAACTTATGCTCATATTCAGAATTCCAGGGACCTATGTTTCCTAAGTTTGTCAATGCTACAAGATCATTGGGTGTAGAATATTGTCCATTGCAAACTACTTTAGGGTTATGACAGTTCATCTCAGTCTTATGGACTAATGATACTGCAAAGAGTTCAGAATTGTCCTGCTTCAACATGATAATTTTTTAGCTTTTCTGGTATCATAATGTCATTATAGCATTATTTTTCACATGAAAACTGAAGTAAAATTTATTTTGATAAAAATCATGGAGGTTATGACACAAGAATACATTTTGTAAAATTAGTTAAATCTAATGCCTTTAACCATAATTTATTCAAAATTTCAATGTGTTGTAGAAATTATTAGGAGTTTATTGTACTATTAGTTGTTTATGAATTCATCACCTTTATTGCAATGAAGTTAAGTATAAGTTATACTTAATAATGCTATCTATTAAACTTAGTCTTATGATTATATTCATGATGAGATCATTGCATGTAATAGGTATTTTTGATAATAGTATCTCTAAATGGCTTGTTTCATCTTGTAGGCAGCAGTACTAAAATATGAAAATAATGTAATGAATATAAGGCAGTTCAACTGCTCTGCCCACCCCTACTGGCTTCCCAATTTCATGGATGTCTTCACATGGTCCTTACCATTTGTTGGAGAGAAAGGTAAGTGATTTATGTTTTTTGTATAAATTTTCTTCCAGATGGTAAATTTCAAAAATATATGCAGTTCGATTATGGTTGGCTTTCTGTTATATATCAATGATATATAGGTAGTGCAATTTGAACTTTAAATTGAAGCTCTTGTTGAAGGATTCTGTAGAAATACACCACCTAAAATCTACAAAAATCATATTTTTTTATTTCATTCATATCATATATTTCAAAATATCTAGATTATATGTCATAAAATCTGCAATAAAGAATCTTTCTTTGCAATATAAATTGAGTTATTGGAAGAGATCAATGGTTTACTTGAAATAATGGATTTTTATGTTTAGCTTTAAGATGGGTTTGTGTGAGAATATTTCAAAGTACTTGAAGGAAATTTACCTCAAATACATGCATGAAAATCTCTAAATGTCATGCTTAATTTCCCATCTCAGTTAACTTTAATGTCCAGTTTCTAGTGACAATTACAATCAAAATCTTTCAGAAATCATACCCAGAATCAATGATTTTAACCTTATTATTACTACTTTTTGTTCAGGATGCATTTTCAGCAGATTCCTTATGATGTTTAATATAATGATGGATTACTTGACATATTTTACTGATTTTTGTGTAAACATAAGTTACCATTGTTCAATCTTTAAATTCCTTGTCTACCGGTTCATTTTTTATCAGAAGGATTTTTTCCTGTTAGTTGGTTCATGAAAGGTCAATGTTAAAAATCAATTATTTTTCATGGCAGAACTATGAACTCAAAGACTGTTGTTTTAAATATTTTTAACTTGGGTTTAAGCTTATTTTTAATTGCCTACTGATATGTTTTACTTAATTTCAGTTACGGAAATGCTGGTCAATGTCCTGAACATCTGCTCAGACGACGAGCTGATGTCTGATGGAGATGATGCACTCGAGGAAGGTACATGGGAAATTAAATCCTCTTTTTCATACTAAGGGAATTATGTGGTCACTATTTTTCTTAATTCTGATAAAGCTAATATTTACCATATACTGCTTGTCTTAAGTTATCATTTAACAGATAACTAATGTAGTAACAATATTTAACCATATATTTATGGCCAAAGCTTACAAATATTTTTGAACTATCATTCTAGTACAGTATGTATTCATACATGTCAGTATGTATTTCTATACACCAGTGGAAGAAAAACCTCTTTAGGTAGCAGCATCACATTTCTGGTGGAATATTGTTAATCTTACGATTATATGAAGTATTGTATTACTAAACATGAATTTTCGTCATACTATGGATAATTTTGATATCTTCTGCCAATTAGAATAATTTTTAAATTGGAAAGTAAAATTATATCTAAATCGATATAAAGTTATTTGTGATTTGATAAAATATTCTCAAACTCATGTTAACAGTTAACCCCACATGGGGTGATAATGTAGCTATCTAGTCTGTCATTTTTTCATTTTCATCGTTCAACTTTTGCTAAATAAAGCTGGCTATAAATTTAGTTTTATTGTATTTTCCAATTTTATCGTTAATTGCCAAGCATTCTAGTGAAATGTTGTAGCTATTTACTCATGAACTTCATGTATTGAATTAAATTCAATTTTGGAATTTGAACTGTTAATTATGCCACTGATGTTCATCCTACTACATACATACATATATGAATACATAACGATGTACATAAAATATGTATAACTATAAAATATGGTAATATCAATGTTATAGTTTTTAAAATGTAGTGAACATTTTTGTTTCCTAATATTTACTGAAATTTTTGTCATCTTTCATATTCATAAAAACCGGAAAAGATGGTAAGAATTAATTATCCATTTTATCTATGTAGTGGTGTGTAGTTGGCCTGCTCATACTTAAATATAGATGGTTCTTTTATCAATTAAGTGTAGTGTTGACCCTTGTCCTGTTCCTAGGTTTAATTAACATCACTGAGTAGTTGGGTAATATTTTTATATCCTGTCCTTTATTTATGAAAGGTTTTAATTATAATTTTGCAACAGTCATTTTTGTGCCATTTGGTTAAAGTAAGTTAAATTATATATTCCCCTATGAAAAATGTACAGTTTCATTCAGTTGAGTTCACCTAATACAGTCACAGCTTTTCAGGTATAAAATGGCTGTTGCCCCCTCTCTCACTCTTCTAGAATTTTCTTGTAACTCTTCTTTGAAATTATATTTCTGTGTACATCACTTGTAGTGTTTTGGACATGCTGAAGTGACTTGTCTCCTTTTTCACTTGAAACGTGTAGAAAAGTGTTAGAATTTTACTATCTTGTCCTGGGAAAAATCTACTGCATTTTGTTTCTCTAAGTTTTTATTTTTCACGTCAGTTGGAAGTTGCCCGTTTTTTAAACCATTGCTTATCCATGTTGATTGATACTATATTCATTTATTTGATTCTGAAGCTATGGGCTTGTTGTAATTTTTCTGGGGTTGTAACTCATTCTTGCAAATCATTTGAAATTTTAAAAAAGTTTTTCTCTTTCTCTTACCCCTAGCATTTGATGTATTCATTTCACATTTGGCATTGCACCATTTTTTGCGATATTTTCTAATGTTGAGTCTACATTTGCGTATCAATCTTGTTCTTTGTCATCCCAACTGATACATTTTAGAAGGCCGTTTTACATGTGGGATGAAGTTGTCCGACACTTTACTGGCTAAATGTGGTTTGCATTTTGTCAGCTAGTTCTTCACTGTTCAACTGCTTTGCTATTGTGCTGCAGGAAAGCAACACTTCTATTTTAAACAGGCTGTCCTTAATGATTTAGAGTTGCAATCACAAGCATGCTTACCTAAACAACGATCATAATATGTGGAGTTAATTAATCCATAATATTACAACTTGGCTAATTTTCTGTTGTCTAAATAAATGTTTAAATAATTAAACTTAAGTATCGTGTATTAAGATATTTTTCTTGATACTTTTCAATCGTACTGGTATAATTGGTTTATCTTATATCTGGGAAGTTCTCTGCTGTTTAATAAATTAAAAAATAATGGAAATTGTGGTTTTACCATTAAATAAAAGCCTACTTTCACTTAAAATTATTGATTTTGTGCCATTGAACAATTAATATTATTGTGCATAATTCTATTTTATGTAACTATAAGGAAATTATTTAAAATGAGTGTTGTCATTGATATCTCATTGACAATGCTGGAATTTATCCACAATAAATTCCTAACTTTGGCATTCAGTTTGTTTTTTACTCAAAATGTAGAAAATTTTGGATGAATTTTATAAGCTGTATTTATTTGAAAGTGAATTGAGCTACAAAATGTTGCACAATAATATTTGATTGTTTTGAGACAGCTTAATGTTCATTTAAATGAATCCATGCCAAAGAAGCAGAAAGGTAAAGCTTCTGGCTCTCAGACAAGAATTGCTATGTCTGCAGCACGTTAGCTGCTCTCAGCAGTATTTGTATTTCAGGATTGTAACATGTTTGGTCAGTGAGTGTGGCACAAACTCTTCCTTATAATTGAGGTCTCTTGCACATGCTATGGTTTATCAATGGATTGGTCCTAATGACCAAACCGATTCAGCCAATAGCAGCAATGCCTAAATGTACTTAAGAAGAAATAGTGGTGACTGATTTTACTGTGGAGCATATTATGAGCAATTTACTTAGCAGTGCTCATTATCATGAAAAATAAGATCAACTGAATTATCTAATGCTTTGAGTAGATTATTGTAATCACTTGTCTCCAATCCAGGTATTACTAATCATCTTATTTGCTGAATTTACATCAAAATGTCAGATATGAAAATTGTGGTTATAAAGCATTTCCTTACGCTAGGTAGAATAACTGATATGTACATCAAAATTGATCCTCTAGAATATAATTGATCCTTAGAATATAATTTTTCTGTAAAAAGAAAGTGTTGTCTGATATAGCCCACTATTCGATATATTAGAGAAATGTTTCATTTTTTCCTATAATTTTGATCTCCTTTGGTCAATTTGTCCATCAATGAAAATAAAATATGATGTTAAGTGGACATCAGTTTACTGGCGCTCTTTTTTTATTCATCTCTTAATGAAATTTTATTATGTCAGACTCTGATTTATCCCAAAGTGAGAGATCTTCATGCTCATATCTGGTATTTTGAAAACCTTTATTATGACCTAGTCATGTTGACTGAAATTTTGAATTTGCCTTAGAGTTATATTGATGCTTGATAATAATTTTGAAGTTTTTAATTTCATCCAAATATTATTTGAGTGATAACATTTAAACATTCCCTGACAACAAAAAGAAACAGTGATGAAAATAGGATGCTTAGCATAAACTGCATATAAATTAGCCATGTCAAGAGTATCAGCTTTGCAAAGCAGATGAAAAGTTTCTTATATGAGTACCAATAATCCTCTCATAAACTCACTTAAGTTTAAAACAGCTCTTAGAAATAATTTTTTTCTTGAAGGAATCAATTTTTCATTGTGAAGAAATGTGTCCATTAACATCAGTTCATTCATGTAATTTCTGTGGTTAAAATATGCATTATCTAAGCTTTGTGATACCTATTAACGCTGAAAATTTTAACATCAATGGTATCTTTGCTCAGCAAAATTTGTTTTCCCTTTTAACTTGCTTTAATGCTTAAGAGAAGCATGCAAAATTAATTCAATATGTGCTTATGCACACACTGCTTGAATATCACTAGCAGATTCACCACTTTGGTTCCATATTTTGATACAGTTTACATTTCTGGAAATGGTTTACGAAAGACAGCTTTCTCATCTTGTTCTTGGTAAGAAAAAATAACTTTGAAGAGAAAATGTATTAGATGTCTCATATGATGACAAGAAGGAAATAATGCTATTTCTTTTCGAGGAACAATACAATTTTTAAAGAGCTAATGTTACAAAGTTGTGATGTATACATCTCATTTGCAAATGTACCATGAAAATGCCTTTCTTTTTGAGCCATAATAATAATAATAACTTCTGTGATGAAAATAGAAAGACCCCAATTACATTCACTTCAATAATTATTATTATTTACAAACAACTATTCCCTAACTGGAAAAATCCAGCTAGCTTGGACTTGAATCTGGCACCTAGAGGTTGGAGCACTCCACTTCGCCACTGTGACCAGTTTTATTAACAGATTGTACAAATTTGAGGCCTTCACTCCCAAAGTAATTTGTAGTAAAATGTTCAACTATGCTCTCTAGTGTACAAAAGTTCCAAAAGATAATTTTGATGTACATAATCACCATCCATTTGGTCAAGTTCAGCAGATGGAATTGAATTTCTTATTTCAAGCAACATAGTTTGTCCTCGTATTGGTTAGTTTATCCTACAGATGGTCATAATATGCTGTCTGCATAATGATTCAAAAGAGCTTAAATGCTTGGTTCATTGTGACCAGTCTGTTGAAGGACGATTGAGTGTGCAAGAGGCCTACAGAGTCAGGCTCTTGAAAAAAAAATGAAAAGAGAGAAAATGGTCCCCCCTCTCTTTCTCTTTCAATTGCCTTTTGAGAATTGCACCTTCTGACTGCACTTTACCTTCTTTATGCTATGGACCCTCTTCTGCTCTCAAAATGCTGGGTCTCACAGGGAAACTTTTTATACAGAGGAATGGTAAGTTTCTCGTGCAAGTCTTGGACGCCAAAACCCCTTAACGCTGTGTGCCCCACGAAGCGGGATTATCTCCCCACATACACTTCCGCTGAGTGAATTAATGGCATGTGCTGTCACTTTTACCCATTCCTCCCACCAGATTGACTGTAACACAAAAATAAATGAGTCACTAAATGGACACACTGACAACAGCTAATAAAAGTAGCGTCCGGGGAGATAATTTGAGTCCCCAGACGGATCTTGTGGCCAGCAGTAAATGTGTGGGTGCCCCCTCTCTCCCTGCGCCTGGGAGTGGGGGGTCTCTCTAAACCTTGTGCTCAGGTTCACCCTAGCCGTAGCATACTATGCACAAGGCGTGCGCATCGCTAGATCAACCTAACTACTGTTTGGGCCCTATTTTTGGTGTGGTTGTGTGTTTCACCTAAAAATATCATACTGTCAGGGATTTTATCTGCTTCATTCATGGGCGAGGAGAAAACTGGGGTTGGTTAAAAGGAATGTAACAATGTAAGAATAATGGAAATGTGAGAGAAAATTTATTTCATGCAGAAGAAAGTAACGGTTGATATTTGCAAGCGCTGATTAAATGATTACACTTCTCTTGGAAGAATAGATATGCTGCTCATTTTGATGCTTCGAAGTTAAGCATCAAAAGTGTTAGCATTTAATCCTTTTTAAAGAAGTGTGCTTGTTTAACCAGGTTGGTAAAGAATTGATGTCCTTTTTCTGCATCAAATTATCATTTTCCTCAAATGTTTTCACTATCCTATTACCAGATTCTGCAAAGAGACCGCCTCTTCATTCATCTTAATTAAATCATGAAGCGTTTATATCTTGCACGTGTGGTTTATCCTTGGGAGATCATGCCACACATTTGAGAGATTTCTTGTGAGATACCTGGTCCAATTAAACCGAATTTCTTTCTGATGAGAATGGAACTGTACAAGTCCCTGGCATCAAACTGATCTCATCCTTTCATGTTTCCTAGTAACAAAAAAAAAATACTCTTATCATTCTTCAAACTCATTCCTTGCAATTATTTTTTGTATCATTTCTGTGCTTTTTCTATCTCATAATTTCATTCTTCTGACCTTGTTATGCAGTTGGGTATGTGTGGGTGTTTATCTGTTTTTTTTCCTGAGATTGCTTAGTATTTATATCTTGTGTAAGGACACTCTCTCTTTCTATATATATAAATATATATCAATGCTCATTGGTGTTAGTTGCATGCTTAGGGACTATATCTGGCTTTTTAGAACTCATGTACTTCTATGTGAATATTAACATTTTGATTCCAATTTCAGTTGACTCATTTTAAAATCAGTAAATAGTTTATACACAAATATGTTTCATATTCAAACATACTATTAACTTGGTATGCAAATTATCATTTCAAAGTAATTTGAAGTCTTGTGCCATAAGAAACTATGAAAAATTACCCTACTCTACTGCTTGTACAGCTGAACACTTGCCATGTTTACCCATATTACAAAGATAAAACATTTTTGCCATTGTCTGTTGGTACAGTGTTTAGTTTAAGTGGTGGTGTGTAGAGTGTTCAAACTAACACACTAAGGTGTTAAGAGTTTTACATTTTTCATTTTGTTTGTATTGAGTGCAGGACTAATGATTCAAAATTAATATCCAAAACTGCAATTTAATATATAAATTTTTGAAAAATTTAGTTTGCTAAATTTGATTTGATTCAGAAATGACATTCACTGAATTTTGATGTTTCACTTCCTAATAGTATATATCATTAATGTCATTACTTAAATCAGTATATCAGAATCAGTATATCTATTGCAATTTGAGTCAAGTATGTTAGTCAAGTGCATGTGGAACAGAAGTGGCCAAAAGTTAATCATAATACATTAAGTGAAAACTTAGGCTTTTGCTGCTGGAAGGACACAATATTATGATGCCTTTCTCTCAAGCTATCAACCTTTACCATTTATGAAACATCCTAAATGCCAATTATCTGTGAACAACTTAAGAATAGAAGGAATATCAGAAACATCGGCAATAATTTACTAAGCATTCAAGTTCCATTGTTCCATGAAAGTTTTTGCATGTTATATTAGTAATAATTGTGACTTCTTGTGCTATACATTATACAATGTATTGCATGGTCAAAAGTAAAAAAATTTCAGCATAACTTATTGCATTATTAACAATCACTAAAGCCTTTTTTGAATTTCATGTTAGACAAGTTAAGATCAAAATCTCACCATAGAAGTACAGCAGGTTGTCTAACAACAAATTTTCAGAAATCACATTAAATTTGTTTCAGTCAGTATGAAAATCTGAAGTAACTCATACATTAAATAATTTAACTGTTTAATACATCCTTTGTCAGATTATATCTGCGTTTTTATGCAATTGATATGTAACTCTATTAATTTTGTATTATTGCCTTTTTTGGTGATCTATAATCAACATTTTCTGTTGGGTCTCTGCTGGCTAATAGTGGAGGTTCTAATGCTACCAAAATGTACATTGTAAAAGTTGATTTTTAATCTATAAGATGGCCTTGTGGAACTGCTTGAAGTGTTCCAATGAAATAACAAAAACTGATTTTAGAAAGAATGAGTTTTTATAAAAAAATTAGATGAGATTGTACCCTCCAATACAGATATTTTTCTGAATTTGTCCCTGAGTTCTTTCACAGTAATGAACATTCCATCGACTATTTTAAAGTCATTATTATATGAAAAAGCTGCTATTAACTGCAGTTTATCTAACATGGAAGAGGCATCAACATCAAAGTTGACCCATAGGGTCTGATAGGACCTGTTCATTTACAATGCTTTCCATTTACATTCATGCTCCATTGGCTATTTGTTTGTTTCATGGTTATGGTAACAGGTGTTTGCTGTTAGACTACCAACAGATTTGGAGAAGTTCCTTTATTACATTAACGATTTGACAAAATCATTATCACTAGTAAATTTGTTTTTGATCTCTCCTAATTGTGTCTCTTCATTAATTTTTGGCTCCTCTCTGTTTCACATCTGTACATTTAGTCTTGGAATCCTTGAAGGGGAGAGCAAATTTCATGCTCTCTCCATTGTAAGAGAGGATAAAGATGCGTCTCCCACACCTTTTCTGTGTGTTGGGCAGCCTTTTTTATACATGTATATGCACTCTTTATCTCCATCCTCTCCCCATCTACCCACACCACCACTCCTTCTCCCATTTTCCACAAAAATATCTTTCATCTGTTCGTTCGACGCACACAACCATCCCCCATCGATGCCGTCTCTTGCTTGGAATCTTGGTGATGGTGAGTGATCACTGAATGATCTGCCGATATGTATACTATTTGCGGTTGTTTTGCTCTTGCTTGATGTGTCACATTGTAACACACAATCCTCGCCCAAATTGCCTTCCCTTTTTAACATCTTAACCATTCCATCCTCTCTTAGATAAATTACTGTTAGTGCTTCTTATATTATGAAAATGTTGGTTGTTCGTCGGATCTAATATTTGGTGCATGATGCGATTAAAACAGTGGCAATACAAAGGCACCTGGCAATGTATTTTTAACCTTTCATTAGTTATTGTATTGTGATGTAGATGGCTTTAGAAATGAGAAGTCATTTTGTTAAATGGAACTTCTGTACCAGCCTTGTAAATAATTAAAATCGGTACTTCTTGATTAATCTCTCGAAGTTAAAAAGCCTATATGTTCTGTGATATTGTTGTAATATTGAAATAGAGCTTTTAGTTCTAAATTTTTCTTTAAGACTTTCTTACTTCCTTATGCAAACTTGCTTTGATTCTCACAGCAAATCTGCTTAAGAGGAGGAAGTTCCTTTTATAGACTGCTGTAATGTCTGTTATAATATGTGTATCCTTAAAACTGGAGTGGATAAATTTTTGTGAACCAAAGAAACATATATTTTGTTTAGCTAAAATCTGGATGAGATTCTGATGGACATATCATACCATAAATTTTCCTAAGTGGTATACCATTTTTCCACAAAATTTAAAATTTGGAAACCTGGGTTAAATTGTTACTTGCTAAATGAGTGTTAAATTTATAACCTTAAATCATTATTGTAATTTGTGGTAAATTTTTAATTTTTTTATATTATTTGATTCTTAATAATTCTTGAATGTTTAATACAAGTAATGCCTATCATTAGTAATGAAATATAATTGCCTCAGAAAAGGCTCATTTCATGCCAAATTTAGTATACTTGTTTTATAAATTATTTCATTATTATTAGTCTATTTATTCTTCAAAAGTTAGTCTCCTTCACTTTTCAATTTCCTAAATTAACACAGCTGTAATAAGTTCTTTTCTAGTGAAAATTAGTTCATCATCTCACAGTGTTTATCAAATCACGTTGAAGTCTTTTCTTCACAATATCCAATTTTATCCTCATTGATAAATATCCCTACCAGTTGTATTATTTAAATTGTCCTTTAAGTCTATTTATTACCATGTGATGGAAGTATCAATAACTATATTATGCATGAACCATAACAATATCCAATTTTAATTTACTACCTATGGATTTGCACAAATTTAATGGCATAACTTCAATCAACAAATGTGAAAATAATAACATTTGATTCTATTAAATAAAATTTTCAACATTTTTTCTAGAAATTATCATAAAATGCGGAAACCTGGGTATATTATAATTGGAAAATTATGGTAGATTTGATTTAATTCAATTTAATGTGATACATTTAAATGTTTTTCTTGTAATTATCTTCATAAAATTTTGTGTTGAGTTCAGTTCTTTAATTTTGTAAACAGGATTTTCATTTTTGAAACTCTCCAATTAAACTAAAGTAGCAGCATATATTTAAATAGCATAAAATTGAATAACAAACCTTCCCTCATTTAGGTGTTATTGGGGTTGGTGTACAGGATACTAGATGTATTTAATTTGTAGTAAATGTTCCTTAAAGCCATGTGACCTCCTTAAACTGTGAGCATTATGTTATAGAATAGTTGGCGCATAGAATGGTTGAAGGTTGTGTGTGTATGTGTATATATATGTGAATGGAGTGGCCTTTGGTAGCACATTTTTAGAGCCATGTCAAAGTTGTGCGAGATGTAGTGGAGATGATAATCATTGTTGGGAAAGTACTATTCTCATCTGAATATAACTGTGCTGTTGTAAGTGAGCCATTATGGTGTGCTGACAGATCGAAAAATCAGAGTTCCACTCACTTGTCTGCATCCTGCATTTGGTGTTTGCCACAGGCTTTTTGAGATACTCATGCTTGTGGATAAGTCAATCACCACAGTCATCTTGGCTTTGTTTATGTCGTTGAGGTGCAGTTGACTGCTTTTAGAGAAAAACAATAGTATTGCAGATGCTAATGATCACCTATTTATAAATGATTCTCCAACATCTTCAACAGCTTGAATGAATAAATGTCTGTAATGGTTTAGCTATAATGGCATCAAATTGAATGCAGTTTTTTTTAATGATTATGGAGCTTTCTGTTGACCTGATAATCCTCAAACTGAACCTGGGATGGCAAACATATAGCACCCAGGCTATTGTTTTTAGTACTCCATGAGTTAGCTAATCCAGATAAAATGTCTTTGAGTGTGATTTTTTGAAGCTGTTAAGAATGATCTGAAGTATCAGTCTGAATGAAGAGTTAGATTCTGTAATGTCCACATTTACCAATTATATCAATCACACATATTAATTTTCTGGGTACCATGTTTCTAATCATAGAAACATCAGCTTAACCATCTCATATATTTAAATTGAAACATGGCCTGAATTTATTATATCCTAGCCATCTGATACCATTAACTTAAGATGATAATAAATAATCAGATGGGGCTAATGAAGTAACAATTCTTTTTAATACATAAAAAGATTTTTGTTTTAATATCTACAGGATCAGTTAAATTTTATTTAGTTAATGCTGTCATAAGACTTATATAATGCTCAATGTACAATCATAGTTATCATTGGAGTATTATTAAGAATATTGATGTTTTTTAATCGTTGGAGCTAGGCTCACAAATGCCTAAATCCAGAATAATTACCCAAAGACAATTTATCCATCTTTTATAAGTCACACTAACCCTGGCCTTTCATTTTTGTGTTTTTTCTTTTCTTGGGATATTGCTGAATATTTTTCTTCTTCTACTTTCTATAACATGAGCTTAAACATTTTGGATAAGCAGTTCTCATATGTAACCATTTATATAAGATTTGGAAATTCTTTCTTCAGTTTCTTGTTCTGCAGTGCTTATGGAACAACATTCCTTTTAGATCATCAGCTGTTAATATCCTGTTGACAGTAAGCCTAATGGATCCAATTTTTCAAAATTTCTTCTTTCACTAAAAAAATTGGTTAACTATCAAAGGCCTATGGTGTGTAGACTTAGCACCTTTACATTGATTTTGGAATAAGACCTTAAGAAATGTTTGCCATCCCTGAGTTAGATGTTGAAGAACTTCTCTGTACAAATGGGTGTTTGTATGGTAAATTTATAAAGATAATTATGGAGTTTCTCATCCATATGCACATGGAATATAGAAGAAGCATGTAGTGTTATGTGTGATCTGATAGTGCTTAATACTGTTGTACTGTTTTTGTTGTGTTTTGAAGGGCAGAGGATGACAATTCACCCCTCTGCCATGTAACATCTTAGTCTTGTTTGAATTTAGGGCTTTTATGTAACCAATAACCATGAGTTTTTGAATCCCAAATCAAGTAAGCAATGTTTGATGTTATTGAGGGATTTTATTTGTTCCAAGTGCTGAATATAGTTGTAAGCTGCACAGATTTGCACTACAGCAGGATTGCATAATTGCATGTAAATTGGAGCATATAAAAGGAAAGAAGTAGCTGTAGGGCTTTATAAGTAAATGTAATAGATGTATAAATAAATGTCAGAATGCTTGATGTCATTGGATTCAATGAATAGTGACCTCTTAATAATGGTCTAAAATGATTCTAATGGGTTATCATGGTACATACATTTGATTGCATAAAGTATGTAGATTGATAAAAAAATTAGTTGTATGAAACTGTAATGATCAAAAAAGTTGCAGCTTACTATTGTTTCACGATGAGGCAGCATTTAGGCAATTTTTATTTTGTTGTGCTTGAAAACAGTAGTTTGTTGTATTCACAGTAGAAAAAGACATTTTGCTATTTCTTTCCTAACATTTACACTTGTCACTACAGGTGCAGCTGCAAATCTACGCAAGGAAGTTATCAGGAACAAGATCAGAGCTATTGGGAAAATGGCAAGGGTATTTTCTGTTTTGAGGTAAGTCATTATTTTATCTTCTACCTGTTTGAAGTAGTTAAAAACTCTCATGAAACAAATTCAAAATCATTGCAACTATTTAAGGATTTTAATCTGAATTTGATGTGGAAACTCTGTGGAAAAGTATTACTTTCTAAGGCAATATTTCTATCACTAAGTAAATCTAATTATTCTATGTCTCAAATCTTTGAGTTCCTGTTCATTTAGAGATCCTTTCTTTTTTTTTGAAAGTGATGTTGACAACTGAAAGTAACATACAATGAAAAAGTTGCAAAAATAATTCTTTTATAAGCTAGTATGTGTTTGCTGATGAGAACTAAAAGGAAATGAAGTGCTGGTAGATTAACTGATAGATATTCTATGTTTGAGATCCTTGCTGTAATAGCTATGACTATGTTTTATTTTTGAAGTTAGTACTTCTCAAACTGAGAGGCTTTATGGAGACTTTTCTTATGACTGTACCAATATTACTATTGTTTTCCATTATTCTTATTTTAATAATGCATAATTAAATTTAAGGATTTAAATTGTTGTTAACAATAACATTAATATAACCGTTTCCTGGTTTCCTTTTTATTGTACTTTACTTCATCTTAGGTTTGCTTGGCATACTCTTCATGTTTATTAAATTAGGCCGAAGATATTTCAAAATGAAAAATGCTATCCTGCATTCCACCCTAGTGATGAAAGGATGGATGTATTCCAATTTTCTTTAAGCTGTGTAAATGTCAGAATTCACTTTAGTACCGATTGCTAAATAAAGATAAATTTTAGTTAGTTGGAAATTACCTCATATTTGTAAATCTGCTGTTTCAATTTTAATGATTCACCATCATTAAAAATTGGTTTAAGAAATTAATATTCATCTCCCAACTTTAAACTTAAACATTGCCCAGGTTTAAGGTGATAAACCTCTTTTTGGGGAAAATTTTCAAATTGTAGTAGAGAGAACTGTCTATAGTAAAATAAAAATCAATGTTCTTGGCTCTCATAATCAAACTTATTTCAGTAATTGAATTTTATTACAAGCTTGGAGAAGCTGATAGTTGTTGGACAGTGGAGAAAATTCCTTTCTCCTTATCATTTCCTCTTACATTGTTGATAATAAATTCATCCACTCATTTATTAGCATTGGAATGTAATAAATACACTTTGTTGAGAACTATAATGTTTGTACTGAATAATGATGTAAATGCTGTCCTGCCAATAATGACCTTCCTGTTATATTTCAGAGAGGAGAGTGAGAGTGTTCTTCAACTGAAGGGTCTGACACCAACTGGTGCCCTTCCTCTGGGTGCCCTCTCTGGAGGAAAGACATCTCTGAAGAATGGTGAGGAAGCCTTGAATCATTCACATCTTTTCCCATTGCATTCAATTCAGCTGGCTGAGTCATTTTATATTTGTTTTGATTTGATCTAATTGAAGCTTGTTATTTTATCTTAAATCATTGCCAATTTATCAGATTATAGAGGTGTAAAAATTTTAATTTGGATTCATCCCAAGAAATATTCAAGATTTTTTGCCAGAAATTATGCAGCTTTCAATGCTTTTTTAAAAATAACATCCTGTTCTTTGAGAAAATTTCAAGGAAGTTTATTTAAATAATGCTTACGCTTGCAAGAGTTGTATTATATACTTTTTTATCTTATTGTTATTATTCACAATAAATTAAAATAATGCAACTGTTATTTGAATTTATATTATGATTTACATAAAATAAACTTAAGGTTGATATTAGTCAAGCTACTTACATTTAATATTTGATTATTGGCAACATGAACTGGTTACAGGACTTAGTTAAGTTATGGAAGGGGCACAAATTATCACCTCGCTCCTTCGATTATATTCTTTAAATTGTTTCCTATTAAGGTTTTCTGATAACAAACACATCATTAATGTAGAATATGAAGGAAAAAAACATTTTAGAAAGTGTAACCAGAGGGAAAAGCTTTGGGTGAAACAAAGGAATGACAAATAACAGCAGACATAAACACCTCCAAGGACCCAATGACAAAATAAATTCTTCAAAATCATTATTTACGAACCATAAAGTGCCACGATCTTTAATAGGATCCCTAACCATTAAATATCTTCACTTTTTTACTTCATAAACTATGTTGAAAATTCTACAGAAAAGTGGAAAATTTTTGTATATTTTTCTTCCAGGAAGAAGTTCCTTTGAGTTTTCAAACTTTAAAGATTGTTAAATGTTTTCCCTGTGCAGATAATATACTACTTTTTATTTACCAAATTGTCCTCAATTTGACCCCAGACTAGTCAAAGTGTTTCCATAAGAAATGCATGTAATACTCATTTCTATCACTTGCAGGGTTTATATCTTTTGCAGAATTGAATTAGGAAGAACATTTGTACAGATCAAGTCCAGAAGAGAAAATTGAGTAAAGCTTCATATTTTGGTTGTGAAATATTTCTTTAGACTTTAAATGGGATGAATTGTGATGAAATATACAAAAAATTTTTGAAATGTAGAGGATTTGAACAAGCCATCCCTGATGATGATGATGACGTATTCAATACATTGTTGAATCCAAGCTCATCAATTATCTCAGAGGAATACACTGAGAATTTAGGCCTGTTTAAATATTAGGGGAATAATTAATGATAAAATATATGAAGATGTGGCCATTTTAGCATTTTCCATTTAGGATGGAAAATTGTGTCCAATTACGAGTATTTCTTAATGTCTTAATGAAGGTTAGGTTAATGAATAATTAGGGTTAGATGTAAGAAGAGACTTACTAGTCTCAGTCTCGCCCTGAAATAAAGTCGTTTTATTATTATTATTATTATAATGAACATTTGTCCATCAATATAATATCTCAAGTGATGAAGTGACAAAATGTGCTTACAGTTGAGTTAACAGTTATTACTCTATCTCAATTGTTACATTAACCACTTAATGTTTTCTTGGGAGTCCAGTATGTAGTAGTTAAATTGTATTTAATAATTTTTAATTCTCCATGGGGAATCAACTGGTGTTTCAGCTAGTTATTTCATATATGGACCCAAAATTAGGTACGGAAGCAGAAGATAATATAAATGAAGAAATTCTAATGAGTTTTTGTTTGTATTTTGTAATGATAGTAACCATGCAATTATTATATTCAGGTATAGTTCTATCTTGATTTCCAATTTCTCTCCTACCAATTTATGATGATTCTTCAATTTCAATTGATGAACCCAGGGTACTTTGGGAGTACATAAAGTTAGGTATATATGTGCTTGGAATAAAATGTCTTCTAATCAGAGATTTTCTCAACTTTTTCATGCAGCACTTCAAGGGTTCTCTCCTAATCACAAGATTACATCATTTGAGGAGGCCAAAGGATTGGATGCAATTAATGAGCGCATGCCACCAAGGAAGGATGCGCCCCCAACGCCATCTTCATCGGAAGAGGCAAGCAAGGGCATACCTGGCACGACTTCTTCCCAGGGGCAGAGTGGAGGAACATCTGGAGGGAGTTCCAACTCACACTCTGCTTCAGCAACCAATGCCCATTCGTGAGTGGAGTAATGGGAATGCGCTGGGTGAGTCTTCCAATCCTCATGGACTTATCCATATGTTGACCTCTAATCAATTGTTTTCTCATTCAGAGCCAAGGGTACGTATCTTGTTAGTGTTTCTTACTTGAATTCTCAGCATCTCAGTTTCTACGTTTTAAGGTACCCTCTCATACACATCTAGCCATGCTTAGCCATTTTGAAGGAATACATTGTTTCCTTTTCTTAGAATTCTCAGTATTCCCGTGTGTTTGTATAGAATGTTTCAAAATCTCAAATTAGATGTAGATATCTAGTTAATAGATATCATTTAAGTCTTAGAATACATGCTTTCTTAGAAAATAGAAGATAGTGTTATTTAAAGCTTTATTATTAATTATTGTTGATGGATAGGTCATGAAACTTGAAAATCATTGTCTTGTGGTCCAAGTAAACAAGAGTATGTCGTTGAAGTTCTTGATAATCTTGCCTTTTAACATGTTAACATTGAAACCTATTTTTTATATTTTAGTATATTAGAGATTTTTTCATCTCATTTCCTTTACTTGCATAAACCATTTTTCATCAAACCCTTTAATGACTTCCATTTAATAATTCATTTGACTTGTATTTTTGGATCCTATGAATTTTCTTGTTGGCCACTTTTGTGGTGTTTTGTTGGTTTATTAAAAGGATTTCAATGATCATTCTTTTCTCAAAGACATACCATTCATTTCATCCTCCTCAAATGTGAAATCTAAACTAGCATTGTCCGTCTTTGATTTAATCTCATTCAAGATTGAAAGTCTCTTGGAGACCTCATAGCAGTTCTTTATTCAGCAATTGAGTTTGTGTGGTGTTCTCTGATTACAGGCGCATGTCCATTTCCCCTCCCCCTTCTCTCTGCATGGGTTCTAAGGCTCCCACCGTTTCGACCACCCCGTGGTCTCTCCCTGCTTCTCCAATCCCTTCCCCTCAGCCCCCCTCACCACTTGCTGAGCTTCTGGAACCCTGAAGAGGGGGTGGGGGTGGGGGAACCTGAATTAAATCCTGCCGGGAGGCAATGGAAAGCTGGTAATGTGCAGTCTGCCAGTGATAGTCATTGACAACCATCAACTGGAGAGTCTCTCTGGGATTGCCTTGAAGAACGTTGCCGATTAGTGCACTGCACACCCCTGACTCTTCGGCAGCAAGTTGCCAATCACATCTCACTTTTCCATTCAGAGATGCATAGGGCTGAGCATCACTTGTTTTGCATTGCCATCTTTATTGCGCGGTGTGCAGCACTGTGATGAAGAGAGAGAAAGAGAGAGAGAGAGTGGGGTGGGGAAGATGAGGTTGGACCACTATAAGAGACGTTGTTTCGCTTGCCTCCTCATCTTTATCTTTACCAGATGAATTTTTGCAGTGTGTCACACATTTGGGGAAACTATAGCGTAAGCTTTCCATATTTCCATTGCCTTACCTGGTAACCACGTAAATAAAGTCTTAAAAAATAAAATAATACAAAAAATAATGTGCATATATGATTTTTATGTGTTTCGCTAAAAAATATCTCTTTGCTATCAAGTTGTACTTATTCTTTCTTGTACAGAAGTGTTGAAATTGAAATGGGAGTGGGTGAGTTTATGCTGGTTTTATCGTGCGTCTTACTCTGGGACGCCTGCAGAGGTGAAGTTCAATGTCCCTGCTGTCCCTCTGATTGATGTGTTGCTATGTTGATGAACTGTTTTACTGTTGTTGTCAAGAATTTTGTATTTATTATTTTTCCCCCGAGATATATTTTCTTAACTCTTTTAAACCACAAAGAATTTAAGTGTGTTTATATGTGTATGTATGTATCTATGTGTATAGGTGCATACATATACACATGTGTATATATGCACCAGTATACACATGTACACAAACATTTGTATGTAAGTGTGTTTGTATTTGTACAAGGAAATAAATACATTCACACTGATACATATGCATGTTTTACACTGCTACTTGTCTTTGTAGGGCTTCAAGTTCGTTTGCATGAGAGGAAATTGTAACTCTTGAGTGAGATTTGGTGTAATTATGGTAGAGAGGAAGGATGGTAGCTGTGAAGTGGTTGGAGGGGCAGCAGGTTGGTTGAGGGTTTGGAGGCTGATAATAGTGCAATCGATGACTGAAAACAAACTCTCTTTCATGTACATGTTTCTTGTACAGTTTTTCTTCAAATGACGTGTAATCTTTCAGCCTAGCTGGTAGAGTGAGAGAAAGAGCTTTGTTGTTTTTTCATGCAGTATTGAAAAATGACATAAAAGGCTTTAAAAAGGTTTTTGTGCACTCTCAAACTTGTACAGCACATCTATTCGATTATTGTTAACTCATATGAAATGAACATTTTTCAAAGTCTAATTCATTGAAACAGGAGTATATAATCAGGTTTTGCTGTCTTTTTCTGCCACTTTGCCTTTGCAGAGTGGAAAATACCATTGAAATGAGAGAATATTCCACTATTCACTAATCACACATTCAAAAATGGCTAAATAAGGTTTTTTCACAGCCTTTCTCAATTTTTGTGAGATTCCCTTTACATCACTCACCCGTTTTTATTCACTTGGCAGTTTCTTTCTCAGTGTCGTATTGCTCTTGTAAAATAAAGATAAAAGGAAAAGGAAAGGTTGCATTTCTTCTTGTTGCAGCTGTTTTTAATGCTGGGATAAAGTCAGATAAGCAGTTAAATAGTCCCTGCAGCAGAAAATGCGAGTTAAATCTCCTGTTGCAAAAGTACTGCATTGCATGTTTTCACTATACATTAAAAAGAGATAAAATTTCCTAATACCCTCATTGTAATTTTGTGGTTGTAATTTCATTGTACAGTATTCAAAATGGGAGTGTTTCACCAGAGTGTGTGATCTTGCCAATGTTGTTATAAATGTGTTCTTTCAAAGGGGATGCAGATTTGACTATCTGTCCCATTAAAAGTACAGGTGCTCTCCTGGGAAGCACCTTGGAAAACTTTCAAAAAGTAGTAATGTTGGTCTTTATGAGGTATGATGTGAATAAAACAATCCCAATACTTCATGCTATTTGATATGTTTAACAAAAAACCAATTCTCCTTGTATTTATTGAAAGCGTTAATCGATCGTGGAAAAGGAAAAGAAACACTTTATCGAGTGGGATGATTTGTTAGGGAAAGTGTGTTTCAAGTGATGGTATTCTCCCTCCTCCTCTGTCCTATGTCTCTACTGAAAATTATGAGGAATCTTACTAGTGGTGATGGAGTGGTTTGGCATTGTGGTGTGTGGCCGAGTGATGGTGAAACCAAGAGCGATGAACATGGTGCGTGGGGGAGGGGGAGGCTGGAAGGGCAGTCTGATCAGTGCTGGGCACTGTATTCTGGTTGATGGTTGGGAGAGTTTCCCCCCACATCCTCTTAGAACGTTGCCTCTTGTGCAACATTTGTTATCTGGTTGCATTTTGCAGCCAAAATGATCTGTTTCCCTTTTTTTATCTGAAAAAAACCCCTTTGGTTGATGCCCTAGTTGTAGTTCAACGTACAGGTTGTTAATTTGAATGTGTGGTGTTGTAATTCTTGTATGAAATTTGAATGCGTAAATGAGACAACTGGTGGAGTAATATATCGGTCTTGTATCATAGAATTCATGTAAGGCATCTCATTTTTTTATATTATGGCGTACTGCTTACAAGAGAAAAAATTTATGGCCTTCATTAGGCTCTTAAATAAGTGGTTTATCTCCTATGAAGGCAGTGTAAAAGGTTTGCCTGCCAGAATGTTTGCCATATTTAGTTCTATTGACTTTATTCATTAAGATATATACCTAAATAATATATATAAACATAATGATTAAAATTGTATACAGTCCCTTTTTCATACCAAAGTTACCTAGTCATAAAATTATTTGCATTCAGAGATGATCTGCATTCATAATTGTGGATTTGTAAAACACGTAACAATTATTGCTGCTGTGGTGAAGGAGAAGAACGCCTATTGTCATTTGAGTGTGTGTTGTGCCTGAAAATAGGGATGGAGGGAAACAAATAATCCCAGTCTTTTGAGGGTGGTACATAAACACTTAGGAGTGCATGTATTAAGATTATATCCACAGTAAAGAAAGAAAGTTGAAAACATTTGGGAAATATTCTCGCAAACGCTTTCAGACATTAAAAAATTCAGCAGTTCATTATGGTGGGTGCCATTCTCAGTGTTTTTAATTGAAGCAAATTGTTTGTCTGTGGAATTTTTTGTTTATCAGTTTTTTTATTTATGCTGATGAGATATAGCATTCAAATTACTGTTATCTTGGCATTAATATCTGCATTTTGTTGATAAACTATTAATTGATAGATTACTGTAGTAATTCAGTGCAGTTAGGATGTATGTAATTGGCAGATAATGGAACCCCCATCTGGATTGCTATTTCATTGTTTCATCAATAAAATTACTAACAATTATTATAGAATAATCTCAATAACACTTCAAAACACAAAAGTGCTATAACTTATGGATATATTGCCATATTCTGGTGTTGGTTAAATATGTATACTAACACTTAAAGAGAATGAACAATATATAATGTACACAACTTGACAGTTTAAAACTAAATTTAATGTTTTTAAAATTTCATTATATGTGTACAACTGCTTATTTCATATCAGTGAGAATGTATGTTTATGATTTCTTTCCTATGTAAGTGTCCTCATTGTTATGACAACCTAACTTCATCTCATTAATCTTGACTTAGTAAAGCCTGGAAATTTCATTTAAAAGTGGTCTTTCACTTTTAATAACCTTTGATAAATGCCCTTGGTACTAGAGAGGGGAAAGAAGTAATATTTGGAGATAGTTGCCACTGTTGATAGAATTTAAACTATGTTTACTGATTAAATGTTTTCCTTGCTTGATAATTAAAACTGGTTGATTTCTGAGTCAAAAGATGACTTTAAACTTGTGGAACGTTGCCTTGTTGGGTGAGAAAGGCCTGCGGTTGTTTTGTTTGCCACTCTGTCCATGTGGTGTCTGCCTTGGAATGTCATTTTTACTGCTTATATAGCCCTCTCTTTATAAAGAATGCTTTCATCACATTATCACAGATTGTTCCAACTCCATCGTCTTTCTCATGAATAACCCTAATCTTGGATATTGAAAAATGTGTTTTGATTGGAGTGAGTGTGTTTTGTGTGTCATTGGATTCTCATGTTAATCTTTCCATGAGGTGACACACTCAGAAAACATACATATAAACTAATAATGTCAGTGCTTGTATATACTACAGTGCCATTTTTCGTAAGTCCATTTAAAAATATTTGTTTATTCCAATCTGTTATCAAATACTTGCATTGTTTGAGGAGTTTCAAAATTCTAAATAAAGTTTTGATTTCCATGTGAAAAAGGTTAAATGTTGCGCTTACACTCTTATTACCTTCGAAAACAAATCACCATCTATTTTTTTCAAAGGTGATCCAGTTTTTGATGTGATTAATTCACTGGAAATAGTAATTGAATATCTTGATCTAGAAAAATAAAACATTCTTTAAAATCTCCCACACATTCTTGTACTTTATTTGTCTTGTTTAGTCCAAACATTTCATATACCATGTTCTTTCTAAACTTTAATATGTATCTTATGATTCATATCATGACAAGATTTATGTTTCTATGTTAATTTATCTGATATCAGTTAACTATTTTTGTCATCTAAGTAAGATGGTATCTGTAATCCATCTGAGAAACTCAGAAAAGAAGTTAATCCACACAGATCAAAATTGGTGTAATTTATTGAATATTTCTAACACAGTCTCAAAATATATGAATAATTTTCTTTATGGGAGGCCTGGCCAATCTCTTGTTCTCAATTGACTGATCAATCACTGAAAGATCTTCAGTTGATCATTGCATTGCATTGAAATGTTTCTAAACTTCTGAATGGATTTCATTTCTTCAAAAATTCAACTTTTATACATGTACAACTTAAATGGTTATGGTATACTTAGAAACTAATGAAGAAACAAAGAGAAACGAGTGATAGGATAGAAACTGTTATCTGTGTAGACACCAGTTTTTCTTAATTAAATTTAACCACAGTCAAACAACCTGCATCTGAGTTAATCATCCTATAGTATGTTGCCATCTCTAACCTATCGCATAATTTTTAGGTGTTATATTAACAAAAATTAATTAATTACTCTGATTTTAACATGGGTGAACAGAGTAAAATTTCCTACCTATGTGTAAATAAATATATTTAGAATTTTCATGCAGAAATGTTGAATGTTTGATAAATTAGTCATTATGGATATAACAGCTGAATCAGAAAAAAATTTTCATTAGTTATACATGTTTAAGTATTTCAGTGTTAATTTATCATAAAGATTAAATGTTTCCCTGCAGACATATCTTTCAGTGGTTTACTATTGTCCTTACAATAAGTTACACTGATTTGGCATTTTGGATATTTTATCCCACAGTTTCTTCATTATAAATTAAAAATTATATTAAAGAAATTGTGAATCCTTTGTCCTTTGAAGTCATTTTCCATTTCACCAGAACCAGTTTCTTTTTATCAAATATTGTCAGAAATCAGTATTTCCATTTCATTTTTGTCCACAACCCATCCACTGCAGGTCCCACCACTAGGTGTATTAGTGCACTACTAGTGCTACAGATCCTACCACAAGGTGAGGGTATGTATTAGAAAATGATCCACCATCTAATTTTCCCTGCAGTACTTTAAAATTTGCTTAAGCTTCCACATTCTTGGTACGGTTTACACCTTCACATCAGCATTAATTTCATTTGCTTCAATAATTTTGTAAGAAATTCATATTTAGTTGTATGTTATCTTCCATTTTGTGCTGAATAGAATGGGTTAAAAATAAGCCTGATAGAAATCATTGTTTTGAATGATCTTTTCATTGAAAAGTCTGGTCATTTCCCTCTCATATCTGTTGTACAGTTGTCAAAACAAGGAAGAATCTGTGAAAGATTTTAAAGTGGCTAATTGTGGATTACATAAACTGAGCAGAAGATAAGGTCACCTTAAAGATTCCATATTTATATCTTAAATGGGAGGTTTAAGCTAGTGCACCTCATACTACTATCTTCGACTTTGGAGAAGGTAAGAATTAATTTGTAAGGCTTTCAGCTGCTACTTTTCTATGAATCAGATATAAATAATGTTCTCATAATTCAGGAATTTTCAAGATTATTCATTATCTTCTCAGTAGTGATTTAGAAAATTGGAGATTAAATAACTGACATTAGTGAAATAGGTGGTTAAACGTACCATTATAAGATTACTGAAATATTCTTCTACTCACTGTTATTGATAACATTGACTGAAAATCTTTAAGGAAATCTTTCTTACTTTGGATGTAAATTTGATTTAAAAAGCTCTTTATTTCTTTTATCACTCTTTAAACATCAATATATATGTTTAATACCAGGTAGTATGTACAAAAGCAAGTTTGGTGTATCAATGGTTCTTTAGTGCCTATAGCCTCTAATAAAAGTTCTTGGAGTATTGAGGGATTTTGAAAAGTTAACAATCATTCATTCCCTCCATAATATTGTTCTGGAGGGTCTATAATTAATCTATAGTCTTTTGCTATAATGAATTGCTTTTGTATTAATGAATATGATTACAAATTGAAAAATTAGTTCTTTTGGTACTAAACAGTATCTCTGTCATTCTTCAAGGTTCTGGTTGGGGGTACAAATCTACAGATAACCACTCTCACAAGGCAATCGCTGAAGTTTTAAGTACTTTGCTTTCCCAAGTATAACACTATTCCTTATTCTCAGCTCTTAAGATAAGGGAAAAAAATTTAATCAACTTTCATGAAACTCGTAGGTTTGGTCAAAGAGATGCAACAGATACCAACTGTTCAGGTAGATTTCAAGTTGCAATTTTTCCTAGTAGTAGTCAATGAATATGCAATCTCAAGGTAAATTTCTAAAAGTTGAAAGATTTGATCAAACATGTCATAAATGATTAGAGAACTATCCATTTATAGGGCGAGAACCTGCCATAATGACAGTTTTCAGAAAACCCAATATGCTGTTCAATATAACAATAGTTCAGAAAACCCAATGTGCTGGGAAGCCAAAATGATTGGGAAGTAGGAGAAGATTAGCGACAGTCTTAAGACTTATTTTGCTTACCTTCCCTTACCTCTGCTCCTCCCTCATCCCTTCTGTTTGGAAGACTTGACAGCGGCCATTTCTTCTAACTAAATTTGGAAGGTGTGAAAGATGGCTAGTTTAAATGGTATCCAATCCCCTTAAAAGATTTGACCATATTTATAGATATATATTATAAAAAGATTTGATATCTATAGATATCAAATCTTGTTTATGACTATGCTGGCTAGAAAACTGCTTGATTTTGTGTGCTGCAGTATGGAAGTATGCAAGTATCTACTTTATTAGTTGATTTTGTGCATTTTTAAGGGAATGAAGGTTGAAAAAGGTATTTCAGTGCTTCAAACCAGATTTATGCTAATGAATGAATAGGTTCATAGATATCTTAGTGGGTAGCACATTTGCCTTTGGTGAAAGCAGTCTTGGGTTTGATTCCTGGTGAGGTCCATGTTCAGAATTATAAAAAATACTGCTGTTGAACTTATTATCTAAACAAAGAATTACTTTTGATGAGTGTGGAAACTAATTCTGTTTGCTAAGAATGAGTATTTACTTTACTTTAGTATTTGTGAGCCTTTACTATATATTTCTTTCTGAACACATATTTAACTAAAGTACAATATTTATTTTCATATGTGATGTAAATTTCATTAACCTCAGAGAGAAATAATGAAACTGAAACAGAAAAATTAACTTAATAAAGAATAATGAAACTTTAAACTGCTATTTAATATGCTATTGCACCCATGTATGGTCAATAAGAAGGGTTGTTATATGAATGTACATACTTTTAAATGTTACTTTGCAGGAGACTTCCATTTTAATTTGATGCTTTATTGCAAGAACCCAATTCTTTCCTTTTTACTCATAAAAGTTCTAACTAACTGATTTTAAGTGAAGCCATAATTTATTGTGTCATTTGATTGTTAATGTATGGTTTAATCATAAATATTACCATAAATATGGATCACCAATATTTTATTTAATTTATTAATTAATTTTGCAATGTTTATGATTACTAAATGCACCAGGTATTGCTCTAAAATTTGAATGGAATAAATTATGAGTAATTCTTACTTATTCATCTTCTTTATTAATCTATCTAAGACTCATTAGGAGAAGCTTGTTTCTTCCAATCTTTAATTTCACATTCTTCCTGCTCTAGCATTCCAAACTCCCTGGAAGAAGCAAGATATTTAGAGATAGACACCTGATTGGAGTCTTTTCAAAGGATGCATTCAGCTCATCTATCAAATGAGAGAGAAAGATATATCACAGCAGAAGAGAGAAATGACATTAAGATATATAGCAGACCTAAGCACTGAAGTACTTTCAAAAATATTAAATATGCTCAGAGGTATACATATTTTGATAAATCCAGCATCATTTATTGATCAGCTTTTTAATTTAAATATAAAACTGATTGAATGAATTTGGTGGACATTTTGCTTTTAATTAACATTGAAACATTGTTTCATGTCCAAGCCTATTGTGCTTTAGTTTAGAATTGAATAGGAAACTAATTATCTTTCACAATAGACTATTTCTATTAAAAAAATGTTTTCATCTCCTTTCCAAAATAATTATACAGCCTTCAGTTCAAAAGAAATAAATAAGAAGAGGTGAAATATATATTCTTAAGTAAATGATCTGCAGTCTCTCTTTAAAAGCTCCATAGAAAAGAAATAATGATTTGATTGCATCTTCTTGCAAGCTTCCATTTGAGAAAAATACTACTCTTAGAAAAGCATCAAAGCTAATGGGCCATTAATAACTCTACTAATTGTCATGTACATCCTAACTTAGGTTATTTTCCTTTTTGGGAGAAAGCTAGCCGACATTTTCGAAGTTACTTAGCTTACTTAGATTCTCTGGAAAATTGCGATATTTATTATCCAGCTAATAATTCAGCTATTTTGCTAATTTAATTTAATCTCTTTTTGGTATCATAAATTTCTATTACTTGTAAATTTTAATACTTTGTAGCATAAAATAGAATTTGTTTTGGTATCATAATTTCAAGAAAAGAGCAATTTGAAACACTAGATTTATAACAGCATTGCGTCTGCCTTTGCTTTATTTCTAATCATATTCTTTAAACCTCAGAGCTATAGAAAATAAAAATTACAAACCCAAAAAAAAGGATTGGTCTGGTTTTCAAATTAACAATGTGAACACTGAAAGGTTTAGAGTTCACAGTGATTACAGCAACTTTTAGAAACCCGCATAAAAAGAAATCATTTGAACTGATTTAACCTCATGTAATAAAATGTTTCTCATCCAGTTTTTAAGTCTAAATTTTACATGTAACACTGACTAAAATATGTGGATTTTAAATTGAATGTGTGGATTTTGAATAGAAGTAATTTTCTAAGATGTTCTCTGATTATAGAACTGGTTTTCAAATATAAGAATATGTTTTCCATGCTCAAAAACTGTGGATGCATGGGAGTAATGATATTATAATTTACTTGTGTTGGTACAAAGTGATTTCAGTGATAAATCCATTTGGCTGAAATTACTGAGCCTGTCACAATCATATGGCAGGTTACTTTGAACATACTTTTGAGGTCACTTAATAGATTATAGTGGAAGTACAAACTTTTATTCATTAAATGTTAAAATGAGTTCATTATCCACTATATGGTTTAAATGAGCAATATAATGAAGATAAAAAATTAGTGCAAAAAACTTTCAAAATTTTCAACAAATGTTTAGTACTAGAAAAATAGGTAGAGCAATGTTTAAAAACCTACTGGGTAGTTTGCAGGCTTAGAGAGAACTCCAGTCCGAGAGGGAGCTATGTTAGACTTACTCAGGAGAGCAGAATGATGCAGGTCAACCAGTTAAAAAGCTGTTTGGTAAAGCATTAGGGATAAATGTTGAGCCAGAAAGCAAATGTTCTATTCAGATGTGCAACTGTAAGGTAAGGTGAAGATGGGATGAACTTAGTGGACTTGTGGTCAGGAAGTAGAATTTGGGATAGAAAATGTTCAACTTTCATAAAAAAAACAAGCCGTGCTTTACAAACACTGTTTTGCTAGCTTTCCTAATGAATATGCATGGAAGAGGTAATACAGGAAAGTATTAAATCAATGATATTTTGGTCCAAATGAGGTATTATTGACAACAATTAAATTTATCCTGTAACTAATAAGGTTCTGGGCATAATTATGTCATAATGAAATTTCAGCTGAAATTTTAAAAGGTTTCTCAAGAAAATTATCACTTAAATAGAATTGATCAACCCTGAAAGGGATAATTATGCTAGAGAGAGATAATAAGCTTCTGTATACTGAAGGTGGGTTATATAATTTGAGTAGGATTAGAGAAAATAGAAATCAGTATCAACGAAAGTACTACGGAGTAATTGAAAATTATTTATCATTTGATTACCCAAAAGTCCTATAATTCTTGCCATTTTCAAGTTTCTTTCTTTGTTTTATTACTTTGAATTTCATCTAATAGATCCCTTCAGTAGTTCAAATTGATTGGTTTTACTCAGTTACATAATACTTACTATATGTAGTAGTCATACATTACAGACATACTAAATATTGTGAAATTGGATGATTTTCATTTTCAAATAATCTTCATTGTTTTTTTTTGCAGATATTTCTACATCTCTTGCAATTTTTTTTCTTTTTTTTAAGAATGTTTTAAGGGTTTTCTTTATTTTTTGAACCTCCATAACGTTGTCATTGCAAATAATTGATACTTATTTTAGTAATACAAATCTATTGATTGAAGGGCTTCATCTTTTCTTTCAGGATTGCATAATGTAATTACATGAACCTTAAGCGAACTTGGGAATTTCTGTCATTTGCTTTCAGTTTAGAGCTCTCATGCCCTATTACAATTTATCTCAGTCTATAAGGATAATAAATATACCTTTTGTTTAGTTTGTGTAGGCAAAAATCAACACTTGAAACAAAATTTTAAATGCATTTATTCATCATTTTAATCTACCATTTTCATACAAACACATTATTCAAACATATATTTGTGTTTAAATGAAGTTAATGCCTAATGGAAAAGATTTTTACAAATCTGCTGAAAAAATAAAGCTAAATTCTTACATGATACTAGATTTAATTCAAAACTAAGCCTCAAGAAGTTCTCAGGAAACAAAATTCCTTCATATTATTACAAACTTCTTTGAAATAAAAGTGAAAACATTTGCAAAAGGAACATTATTTCTTCAGAATTTTTAAGAACAAACTTGAGAGATCAGCTTTCATCAAACAATTCGTACAGTAGACTGCCACTTAAGTACCACTAAACAATCAGATGTAAACTTAGCAAAGTTACCAATAAATCCTACTTGCCTAAAAAAATTACTTCACAGGTGTCAACGTGCATAAATAAAACACTTCTTTCCTTCCAATTCTTATCACAGGAAAAATTTGAATAAAACTGTTAACTATTAACACAAATATCACACCCAGTCTTTTGCGAGTAATTTTCATTAATTTGATTTCATTCAAAACATTTTCCTTGGAAATGTAACCATGCATACCAATAGGGAATGAATCAGATTAAGATGAAAATTCAGACCAATTATCAACTATGCTTCATGAAAACAAAAATCAGTTTTCCTTTCAACTACAAAAATATTTATCCTTACTGACAGAATACTTATATCTAGCAACATTTCAAATCCCAACCTGAACTTGTGTCTCCTTACGATAAAAGAAACATAAATTAAATCCTAACTTATTTTTCAACTACAAAATAAATCAATTACAACTGTCACATGAAGAATTTTGATGAAATATGAATACAATTTCCACATAGCCTTGTTCATCTTGAAAAAAGAAATACACAGCACTCTTGGTATTAGAGATTGACAAAATGAGTCTTCAGTTTATTTGGTAATAGAAAAATCTACATATACTGTATTTGGCACACAATATTTTTTATCACTTGTGTTTTCCATACTCAATGTTAAAGGACAAAAAACTTCACCAAAGTAATGAAAACTGCCACCCAAAATCTTACAGCTATCTGTAACTCAAGGATTTGTCTTAAGTTTCCTAAAAGAAATAAACATACATAACCAGCTCAATCATCTGTTTCTAATCCATAGTAAGGTACAGGGCACCAATATTTTAGTTAAAGGTATTAATCTATTTTGGTGATAATAAAACCCTTTTTCAATGTCTGATATTTAGTTATTAATAGATCAATGGAGCTCTTTACCATTTATTTTATAAATGCTATATTTATGTTCCTTTGACTATTTCATTTTCTACAGTGAATAAAAAAACTGCAGTGTAGTAACTTCTTGTGCAAGTAACCGTTGTTCAAAATAATCAAAAGGACATTTGTTCAGCCTTCTAATTCTTTAATTGGCAAATGCACACCTAGTTTGAAAAAAATCGTTTGAATTCCTCTTACACATTACATGAATAAAAAATTACCATTTAAAAGGTTCCTTGAATATCAAAACAGATACAATTGGTACCCAAAATCTGTCCCATGAAAAAAATTTAGGCTATCTATATGTATATATAAGTATGTATTTATATAAGTGACTTGCTTTATTTGTCTATAAAATTTATTTCCTCTTCTACTGGCTAAATTATAGGAGCACCAACTATTTTATACCACAAAGAACCCAGTCAAATACTGAAGCTGGCAATTATGACCCAACACAACAGTGAAATATATAATTTTTTCTTATACATTTTTTTAATTATAACAGTCAAAATGTTTAAGGCTTCAATGACCAGGTACTAGCATGGGCAACACTTACTACGTACAACTTGACAGAAAATTGAATGAAGTATGCATTGAATATAAATTCAAATTCAAGCACACCCATACGTGCCTCTGGAAAGAATAAAGAGGGAAATGCTTTCTGTGATGAATTGTGGAAATATAAAGTAAATTATTGGGCTTCTTCCAGCCACATGGATTGCAGGATGGAATAATTAGGCCCAAAGGACAAATTCAGGAGGGAAAGTCAAACTACTGCACAAACAGCTCAGTCAATGAAGACCAAGCACATCCAGCCGCTAGATACTTCATCACTTCCGTCGGAAAAAATGGTGGTCCACTTTATTTGTACAAGGTCCAGATGCTACACCTACACAAGTGGGACTTGATCATCCAAACTGACCTGAAATTAGAGAACATTAATTAAGGCCCAAGGAGAATTTTAGGGAACTAGAGGAGATTCCCAAGGAGAAACAGACATGAAAAAGTCTGAAAAGACCAGGATATGAACCTGGTTCTTCCACTATCTGGGTGACTGCTGTTAGTAGGCAATTGAGCTATTGAGCCAGAACAACTAAAGATGGCATTCCTTCCCTAGTCTTTTCATGTCTGTTTCCCCATGGAAATGCTCCTATGCACATGCCTTACGCAAAATTACCTATCACCTTCATTCTAACCAGAGGAGAGTTAAATAAGAAATGCAACCTCTGTTTCAAAATATCAACAAGATTTCTCCTTCCATCCCAGTAAGATTTTGCTGCAAGATAGCATTCCCTAACTGGATACAGTAATAGTTCCTTAAGTGACTATTAGCAGTCTCTTAAGGACGTGTCTTGTTCTAAGGGAGCAAGGGCATATTTACAAGGAATCAATCTTCTTCATTTCTAAACAATGCTAAGTTCAAACTAACAATACCCAAATCTTTTAGGAGGGCTATAATCTATTTAATTATTTTGACAAGAACAGTTCTTGTACTCAAAGCCAAAATCCATTTCCAGCAAGTTTGAAACAGGAGCGCAAATATTAAAATAGGGGATGTGATCCCATAGAATCCTAATGAGCTGTGGAAAGTAGCATAATAACGTTAATTTAAAAACGCAAGGTAAACAGATATATCAGCAACCAGTTAAAATGAAGATCTCTTCTGCAGTTATAGAAGAAATACCTTCATCATTATTAATCATTAGTTATAAGAGACCAATGCTACAAAATATCATATTCAACAATGAATAAAATAGTTATTATTAGTTACATAGAAGAAAGTTGGAAGAGTAATACAAAAGAAATTTATGGTAATATTTCTGATTTGGAATAAGAGTTTATTTACCATCACTTCCAAACGGGAATAACATTCTATGGCCACCCTAATGTCTCCTCTCCACCTCTACGTATGAAGCAGGATGATAAAGGCTTCACAAAATGGGTGTCTGGCATGCCACAGTGAGGACACACAACTTCATGGCTGTAGTCAGAGAAGAAATTTAACCGCTGGTGAGGATGTAGGACAGCCTTTTCACAGCCATTGCACTGTAATGAAAACAATGCATACTTTGAAGAAAATACATTAAACAAGAGACACACCAGATTGCTCGCTCATATTCATATTATGTTCCAAAAATAATGCCAAAAAAAATAAGAGCATACAATTTGGATGCTTTGTCATTGAATTAGTATGTTCCATCATTAATTCAATCTTGAGCAAACTTATTCGGAGGAAGGAAGCAACTTGCTTATGGCACAAAATGAAGATGTTTCAGCTTGAATGAAGATTCTTTCTGCCAGAGTTCCGATTATTAATGCAACCAAAAGGGGGAACATTTCACTATAACAAAAAAATCACCTGAAACATAGTGAATATACTCTAAGAAAGTTGACTTATACAAATATTTTACAGAATTCATCAAGTGTGGTAGTTAAGAAAATTATTTATAAATTGGGATTAAAAATTGCAGCTAAAACATTAAAAGCGTTAGAATAGTGCTATGGCATTTCAGATAATTCATGTAAATGTCACAACTAAAATAGTAAGAGTGGTAAAGGAGAAATCGTTTAAGCTGCTCCTAGCCTCTGGCAGGACACAAATTTAGAGAAATAAATAAAATTAAAGACTTTCTTCAGCAAAACAATGAGTAACAGCAATTAATAAGAAGATGCCAGAATAATAAATACTTAGATAATTTCAATAGGACTTGTTCTTAGTTTTTTTAAGACGAATATTTTTTTTCCCACCTGTTTCTCTTTCTTAGATAACTATACTTTTGAAAAAAAATTACCTAACAATACTACAATAGAAGTGAATCAGGTTGGTAAAGTAATCCTTCTGGATTGAATACAAATTATTATTTATTCTTGTTAATAATCCTTCTGGATTGAATACAAATTATTATTTATTCTTGTTAATAACCTTCCAAAAAATTTTGATTAAGAATCATAGTAGTAGTTGTTTTGGATGTGCTTTTGCAGCTAAGGTGATTTTGCCATGAGTCCCCACCAGGAATCAAACCTGGGATCGCTTTCACTGAAGTTGAACACATGGCTATGTGGAGGCCCATATTTAAAAATCCAATTCATTTTTTGTTGAGGATAAATCTTTTGTAGGGCTCCAAGATAGCCATGTGGGTAACATGATCTACTATAGTGAAAGCTGTCCTAGGTTTGTTTCCTGATGGGAGCCCATAAGTGTGAAATGACCTCAGCTGTTGAAGCACTTTTAATAATACTATAAACCTTTTGTGTAGCTTCCTTGACAGCAAAATGAATCAATGAGACTAATTTTATTAGTGCTCTTATACACAAATATTGTTTATAAAGATTTGGAGGTTGACAGTAAATAGAATTCATAGTAAATGTAGTAAGATCAAGAGATAGTAAACTAAAATATGGATATTTACCTTTAGCCTATTGGCACAACATGGTGTGGCTGCAAATATATCATAGGAGTACATGGTGCCAAGAACAAGAGAGGAGCCATCCCAAGCCTTGCTGCAGTGGCGACAGCGCAGTGGTGGCCAACTCCCTTCCAGGCAGCCCATGCAAACTGAACTCAGGTACTGCATTGAGCCTTCTACCCGCACCTGAAATCACAATATCAAAATTGGAGCACTGGTACCAAGGCACACTACAGGAGGAATGACTTGTAAAATATCCATCATGTAGGGAAATAATGAAGTGGTTCAAGGAAATTGTGGCATATTTTGAGGAATCCAAGATACTACACAGAATATTCCTCACAAAAAGAACATTTACAGCAAAAGCTATGGATTGATCTTGAAAAGGATGATATTGCAGGTAATGAAAATATTTAAAAACTCTTCTAAGGCAGCAGTATATGGGATGTATTTTTGCTATAACGGTTCATGATTTTTGCCAACAAGAGTGTAGATTATGAATGCAGAAGAAAATTCATGCTTATGTAAAAGAAGAGGAAGGGTGATTTACCTGCAGGCAGGATGAGCCATGACGGATAGGGCTCAGGAAGAATGTCCCATCCAGCAAAGGATATCGGTCGAACACAGGCATTGGTGTATGGCAGATCAGACAGGTAACCTTTGACATGTGCTGGGCAGCAAGTGTAGACAATATGAAGCATCTAGTCTCATCATTACCATGGTTCCCCTCATCCTCCATCTGTAAAGGTAATTGATAACATTCCTTAAGACTTTAGACATAAGAGTGTTTTTCATCCAAACAATATCTTTGATGAATAACTTTTACATACTAGAATATTTTATTGTATTTGAGTCAGGAAAGTCCTAAAAAGAAATTTTCTCCTGAACAGCTTCTAAATCGACACATTTTCCTCAGTAATTGTATCTTCTTCTTCACTTAGAAACAGAATTTAATATTACTGTCAAGTAGTTTTATACATTTTTGAAAAGGGTTCTTTTTACCATTAATTGGTATTAGGAGCAAAATGTGAAACTGAAGTAAGATTTAAAAGACAAAACGTGAAATAACGTTTTTCCTCTCCAAATATACAGCATGGAGTCACCACTAATAAACTCATTCTTAAAGGCAACTGCAATCTGCTTAGGGTAAAAACTAGTGTATCCTGCTGAAATTTTGCATTTGACAGTCTTTAATTAACCTCAGAAAGTGTTATTGGCTAATCCAGCATTAAAACGCACTTTTAATTCAGTAAAATAGGTAAGTGAAATTCAATACATTCCCTGTAATCCCAGCAATAATTAAATTATTAATTATTTATGTAATTAAAGCCCAGCATAGCTAGGGAAATTGCGAATGGTACATGACTTTATAGAAATATAGGTGTTCTGGGAAAGTATCGTAAAATTTCTTCTCCAAATTAACTGGCAGTGAATAGACGGTGAGCAAAAGCAAGACTTGCATACAAATTTTCACAATTAAGGAACCGTTCTGCTAACTCAGACCTATGGCCACTTCGCTCAGAATACTAATTTTCCACAATAAAACGCCCTTCGCATAACCCATGCTATTTACAGCAACAGAAGTTCTCGCACAAAATCCTGGAAATCGGTGTCATCTGCGAAGGTTAAGTTTCTAAAAATATAACGAAAGAAAAATTACAAATTTCTTGGACTGCGTAACGTATAGTCTGAAAACAAGAACCGTACTGATTCGATAACTCATTCGTTTGAGGATACAATGGGCTACAAGCCCGGGTACTGATTGATCAAGACTTTTATTAATTAATCGCACTCTTCTTTATTTGGACGCAAATTTCCTTGTTTAACCGTGATGCAACTTCGTTGGGTTTCCAAATATTTTAACAATCAATATGAAGCAGAATAAAAAGAGCAGACTATCGCAAAATCTACAAATTGAAGAAATCTAACCACCTCCACCATGAGCAGCACCGCGGGTACCCAAA
Organism: Ladona fulva; assembly: GCA_000376725.2. Taxonomy (NCBI): domain Eukaryota; kingdom Metazoa; phylum Arthropoda; class Insecta; order Odonata; family Libellulidae; genus Ladona; species Ladona fulva. The sequence goes on from KZ308238.1 coordinate 723,988, forward strand.
AGTAAAATATTAGAGAACCTTAGTTATGAAAAAATAAATACAAATAAATCATAGCAATAGGTTTTTCAATCGCTTAAACATAAATAACTAAAATATGCACGCTACATGCGCAGCGATGAGACTTTCAAAATACATTAAAGTGGTTTCGTGAGACCCCAGATCGTGACTTTCACTTTCTCCTTCTCGCCTTTTGGGCAAAGTATTTCAATACTGTTGAGTTTTGGCTGAAGTTACAGGAAGTCATCAAAATTTCTAGGCATCCGTGTTGAGGAACGGACTTAAAAGGCTTCGAGCCTAACAAAGGCGAACAACACGTAAGACGGAATTATTATCTAACTCTTTGTTATATTGCCGGATATACGCGGGGGAAGTTATAAAACGGGCATAGGCAGCAGCGGAGTAGGACAGCTTTGTGGAGGGCGGCGGTCAGTAAACAGCTTCCTCGGTGGACACTATAGAATTAATGTAGGCAAAATTTACGTTATGAGGAATAGTTGAATAAAACAAGGTTTTGAACGACAAAGAAGAATACGTTTACTAAATATTTAGCTCTGGGCTCTGCAAAGGACATGGAATTCATAGAGCAATCCGTCAGGATCAAAATTTTGGTTCGTATTTGTCAATTTTAATACAAAGCAAATTGATTAATTTACTCCTTTCTGAAAATGCCACGTATACATTTATAAGGGTATAATGGATGCAGCTTAACAAAAGACCCTTCCGTAAACTAACGTAGTCATATGTATAAAATGTTTGTAAATCCCTAAAGTAGAAAAACTATAATCTATGACTTGTATTACATGGAAATAATGATCATTTATCAACTCCCTCCACAAACCTATAACACCAACGACTTATAAAACCCGACCTATTTATTTCTTTCCATCTTCATGGTCTTCATTTCCAGAGAGCTAGGTTATGTTCACCAAATCCCTTGAATTTTACTCGTCCATCTGTAGGACAATTTAAGGACCAAATATTGCGGTCTTAAGGGAATCAAAATAAAGTTCTTCGAATTCCATAGTATTCAATCAAATTTTCTTTAGTGACAAATTAGATTTAGTCAGTTCTCAACATTTAGTCATTTAGTGGCGATACATACAGCATTATACTTTCCAAAGTTCTTTTTTTACGTTGCGAAATCTTTATTTCAAAGTTTAAAATTTTACATTTGCGGAACATTTTTCGAGCTTGTTTTCCTTTACGTATTCTGCATACAATTAAAATTCAGAACAATGAGTGGGGAAAGTGCTACTGAAATAACACCCATTTCATAAACATAGTTACATCGGCACTTAATTAGAGCAGTGCTTATCCAAGTGAGGCATATTTCACCGAAACGAACCTGTTTTCTATCAAAAGAAAACATTCTGTGACTCACAGCTGTTTTCCTGCAGCCAACGACTTATCAAATTTGATAAATATGTCTTATTTTTAGCGAAAACATCTAACAAAGGGGAGTAGACGCTATTATCACCAACGCTTACATCAACTTCATTCACACAGAAATATTTCATAACACAGTTTGGTAAACCGACATTCTCTGAATTTATCCCCCTTTTAATTTAGAAAACAAAATTAGTACTTAATTAGCATTCTTAGCATAGCAATGATACTTATGTTAGAGTTGAAGATATTGATAGTTTTAACTGGTTGTGTTTACATATGAGGCTTAACTTCTGTTTGCCTATTGCTACAGAAGAAAATATAACAACAATGCCCTTAAAAAAGGATCGAACCGAAGAAACCAATGCAAAAGAAAGGTTTTGCTGTAATAGTCAAGGCAGCATCAAGAGCTAACAGAGCCCCAATACTTCAATTCAGGGCCAGGTATTGAATGGAGTTCATCACAGGAGACCCCCAACAACTTTGTTACGTTTCTGGATCTGAGAAAGAGATTAGATGAAAGAATAACAATCGATCTTTGTGTATTCAACAAAGTTTTAGTTCCAGCCGGACACTGTAACTTATATCCTTCATGTGGAATTAGCAAAAGAAAAGGTCACAACATTCAGTCCCATCACTTCTCGCGCTTCTTTACTATGGAAAATTGTGAGCAGATTGTATAGGAGTATGGAATCATGTATGTACTCATCTCACCAAATTTATAATCAAATTTTTTTCTTCCTGCGATTACTGATGTTCTTCAAAATACGCGGACCCTGGAGGCGTGGGGCCCGGGCCCCGTTTGCCTTGCCCCAAGGGCGATACTGATGGTGTTAGAGGATAGCAAGATATTACAAGGAACAGGAAACAACTTTAATTACTCAAGAGTTCACCGATCCTTAACTCAATGTTATCTCTTGCTGAAAAATTTCTCATTCGGGCGACCATCTCGGCCGCACGCCATGTTTTGCGAAAAGTGTGAAAATATTTTCGAACGAACGGTCTCTAATTCGCGAAAACGGCCTCCTTTAAGAAAACGAATGAAGAAGGGATTTATATTAAGAACGTACTGGGAAGAGGAGACCCAAACACCAACACGTTGTTTCTAAAGTTGTAATAAAGAGCATGGTAAACTTAACGACCGAAATGGGAGATTGCAAGGGAATCGGAAGATGCAGAAGCGAAGAGAGATCGATCGGCTTGACCTTGGCAGTGAAGTTGGGAGATGGCGGGGGGTGCGTTGAAGGTCAAACGCAGGAGATATGGCAGCTGCCATTCCAAGAGCTACTCGCGTACCAATGGAATCGACCTCAGGTTAAAAATAAGCACGAACTAGACGAGGGATAGAGAAAATGCAGCGAGAGTGTTTTGGAAGGTAAAGAGAGTGCAATTATCCTCGCTTCAATCACTCGCTGTCTCGATGAAACATAAACAAAGAGGATGCTCCAGCGAATAGGATTCGGTTGGTTGGATCGGCAACGGTTGACTTTTCCGAAGTGATAATAGTTACTTTCTTTGTAATGTCACAGATATATTGGGATTGCATACTCGGCGCACACGTAAAATAAGACTAAAGAATATGAAGAATTCACAAGAAGTCAACATTTGTCCGAAATGATTTCAATTTAATTTTAGAGTCTCTGCTATCTCAAGAAAGATTCGGAAGAAAGGTAAACATTCCGTGTTGTGAGGGCATGACGCACGTATTTATCGATTAGGTCGTAAGATATCAGAAAGAGAAAAAACGGGAAACATAAAGGAACGTAGCGATGGATAACAAGCTATTCTAATTATATTTGAGTTGATCGAAAGGCTATAGGAATCTGAAACCAATCCTATAGTAATTAGAAAATTTTCTGTGCTCTACCCAACGAAACTTTGCCTCCACGTCCTCTAAGCATCACTTCAATACTCAAAAGACTTAACCTTGCTAATGTTTCTAAAACGAATAATTTTAATTCATTAGTTAAATTCTTTCGGAGAATACAGCTGCCGAGAAACTACAGATGCATCTAAGCATCAGGGTTTGGCGGGTAAGGTAAGCAAAATAAGTTTCTTCGTCACGTAAGAAACAAAACATCTCTCCACATACATTAAAGTCAAAATTAAATGTCGGAGACTTGTTCTACCCTCGATGCAAGGGCCTGTAATTTCGAAAACAGTTATTCAGAACCCGGTATTTGAAAACCAGTTTGCACTTACTCGATAAAAGTCGACGATTGAGGAATCGCTAAACTTCTAAAATCGCTAAAGAGGGACTCTATTCTGTCATTGAAAATAAAATTCATTTAGAGACGATGTGAGACTTGAATTTCAAGCATTCCGCTCAGGCTAATTCTTCGAAAGGATTGCCCTTCGAGTGCCGTTTTCTGCGTCCTTTATAGGGAATCAATAAGTGAGCCTGCCTCCGAAATTAGACCTAGAATTCTCCATGTTTGTTTACCTGACTTCCCCGTTTGGCAATCCCGTATATGGAGCTGAAACGATGAATTTGCATTGAAAATAATTGATTACATATTGCGCGTTTACTGTACGAGGAGAACAAACAGGCGCAATCGCTATTAAGTAATTTACGCAGTTAAGTGAGTCGGTCTTCAATGCCAAGGCAGAAATTGCGGAGCATCATAAATGGACAAAATAACGGTCTTCGTAAGTTCCAGATACAAACATGATATAATATTGGTAGAAAAACTACATATGGAGTAATGAGAACACACCTACGCAGTAAAATAGCTAGAGATAATCCCGCACGACCTACATGCAAACAGTGACCATACGACTTTATTTAAAAGCATGTCCTTCGTTTCTGTCAAGAACTAAGTTTCAGATCAATTAATGTTCTAATTTGTCTATTTGATATATTGGAGTAACATCGACCTTTTAGTAGGCCCAGGATTTATTAGCGATTGAAGAAGCTTTTTTTCAGTGGCGATTCTTTAAAATTATTAATGACTTTTGTTTTGGATCAGAGAAAAAATTAAAAAAGTCTAGTTACTTGATTACAATATGGCCTTCCCAGAAATCCATGATCACGCAAGCTATGAAACGATCGATAAAAATCTCCCAACAGTTCAGTCAACAATAAACGTTATTCTTTGAAACCCATGACAGGTTGTTTATAACCTTTATTGGTTTTTATTCCGGGAAGACTCATTCCACAGTTGCCCTTTACATTCACAAATATAGTCACCGTTTTTATCTATCTTGTCTTCCTCAGTTGTTTGTTATGAGATCAAGAGAATTTATTTTCTTCAAGTACGTGAAATGATGCTTAAAGAGATTTCCGCTTAGCACAGCTTACGAGTTCAGATTTTCTAAGTTTGCTACTTGAACTTCAATATCCATGGCAAAAAAAACTTTATTCGCGTCGACTATATCTCAATGTGGCTCGGTGAATAACTTACGCGTAGTTTGCGATGATTTGAAAAATTAGTCATTAAAATCTCCATTGATATGCTCTAAGGGTACAAAGAATACCTCCCCGTCGAGTTCGAAGCGAGCATACAATATCAGGTTATGATGAAATTCCATGAATTCAATATACAAGCGTATGCATGAGTCGATTCATTTTTCCACCTTTGTAATCATCAAACGGTAACTGAATGGTTTGAGAATTTCTCTTTTTTTACAGTTTTTCTTAAAATTCTATGTAAATTTATCCTGCGTCCTGTCAAAATCACGCAATGTTCATATTTTATTTAAAGAAAAAAAATCCCCTAATGTCTACGAATCAGTGTAATACAGCGTCAGCTGCATATTTTGACTGCACATCTTATCAAAAGTCAAACATAAAGAACTATTCTTGACGATAGAAACAAAAAGAAAGGCAGATACAAAGGAATCAACAGAGAGATTTTAGTTTCGATGTTTTGCAATTCCAGTATGATTGGAAATTTTCACGGCCGCGATTCCAATGGACATCCTACTGGATACGCCCATGATTACACAAAGCAACCCTCCAAGGGGCAGCCACTCCTTCTGCTATTCAAAACTTCTTTCAAATATATGAGCTATTTTGGCATTGCTCCCTTGCAAAACGCCTTTCTATGTAAAATGTACCTCCCTATCTAGACTGTAAACAATGTTTCTGCATGTCGCATGATTCAAGTTTGTTTCCTACTTGTTTTGGCTGTTTTTTTTTTCTTTTGGATTTCTGCGCATAGAAATTACTGCAACACGGTACAAGTTTTAATCGAACTTCAACATTAAAAGTGGGAAGACTTATGTCTACTGTACTATGTATACTAGACTTCCTTGTCTACTTTATGTCAACTATAACGTGTGCAGTATGTAGTTAGAAACTTTTAGCGACCATTTGAAAAATGAATCATTAAAATCTCCTTTGATATGGAAAAGGAAAAAATATCTAAATGTACAAAAAATTCGAATTTTCTACGAACACTGTTCTCTCAACAGATGTAAGCGAGTAGAAGCTACGCTCGCAATAACCATTCACAGTTTAATACGTGGAGCCAAGATAAGATTTTACGACTGTGACAGCATTTTACAACACATTTAAACTTAGCGTTTCCACCGCCGTCTACTTTTATTTTCTTCTTTCTGCTGGCGATGGAATAAAAAGAAATGAATTGGCAGCACAAATTCATGTAATAACATAACAGTAGATGGACACTTGAAAGTCGTTGAAACGCTAAGTCCTAGGCGTGAAGAACGTAAACAGACACTCTCGAAACAATGCTCCGTCACTGTATATGAAATTGTGATATAATATTCAGTAATGTTCAGGGAAGTTCTTTATAGTCTGGACTAGACATAAGGGTACCATAAGATTAAGAAACTACAAAATAATCTTTTCCCTGATTTGATAAACAAATTCATCTAGCGTAAAATACTTTTGCGAGAATAATGTAACTTCATTATGATTGCGTTACCCAATGATTCTCGTGATATATTTTACTCATTACTGGAACACTCACGTTCGAGCGAGTCTTTTCTAGACATTCAAAGATAAAACTGAACATATTAGCTTTTGAAGTTTATCGGGAAAATATAAAAGGTACAGAAACAGGACTGCTTTCAACACTTGAAAAGTTCGACAAAAGATAAGTCTAAACTGCGGCCAGCTTTTATTTTCTTGAGGGTGTTTATGGATTACTAGTTTTTAATCTTTGCGGCAACTTTAGAGAGGATAAGTTACAAAATGATTTAAACTTGCTTGTAGACGTTCACGGCATGTTGATGTCTAATAAAGAATGAATGGATAATCGAGAATTTCAACTGGATGACACAAGAACAAAATAATATCCCGAGGGGAAGCATTAAATTACTTTACATTTGCTTTAAAGTCTCCACTAAAGCGCAAAAAACTAGGTGTAAATTGAATTGATTCTAGCTCATATTTCAAAACAGCTACAGCTAAATTTCTCTTCGTCATACGGGCGCAAAAACAAGTGCCTCTTTATCGATGGAAGGTGGCTCAAATTAGACTTGAGCCACACCGAGAAAAGCCCACAACCAAATGAAAGAAACTTAACGCTTCCCAAATGACAATTGCCCCTAATTTCCACATCCCGAATTATCTCATCTTCTCGTGTTTGTCACAGAGTTCTTGAAGACTTTCCACAATCAATCGGCATTTTTCGCGTTTGTTGGCAAGAAAGAAGACCTCGGTGAGGATGCGGAATTTTCCACATAAACATACAAATCTGTAGACTACAGTACAGACACTTACAGTATATAAGATAAATAAATTTCCGAATCAATTGGATATGGATTATATAACCCTTCATGTCACTAACGGTTTATAGGTAGCTTCTTATCCAAGGCATCGAACCAAAATGGAAAAGTCACGTTATATTTGCCGAAATGAAAACCGAACCGAAAACATAGAAATGTTGAAACTGAACCGAAATCGAAAGCAGTTTTTTTTTCGTTTTTAATTTTCAGTTCCAAAAAATGCCTATTTTACTTAACGAAAAAAAAATTCCCCTAATGTCTACGAATCCGTGTAATACAGCATCAGCTGAATATTTTGTATGTAATTGGGGAAGTTTACTAAACTAAAGGCAACTGGCAACTAATTGTTTCTACAATTTATCTATAAACTTTAGACTAAACTTACTAAACTAATGTAAATGAAAAAGCTGGAACTAATGAAAGACTTTTAGAAGGACAAAATATTATATAATGGAAAAATATATAGTGGAGAAAACGGTTCGAACCGGCTTCACGTGGGCAGGAGCAAAACCGAAACAACCGAAAATTGGCTGTCTAGTTGCACAAGAGCGAAAATAGGAACGGAAGATAATACGGTTCGATGCCCTGTTCTTGCCAGAGTCACGCCTACCTACAGTAACAAGGGAGCACTCTAATCGGTAGTCGAATAGATAAGGGCCCTAGCTAACCAAACTATTTACTCCAAAGAAGGCGAGGCTCAATTGCCAAGGGTCATAAAACGTCTTGCACCCAGTCGCCAAGCAACCTAAAAGCTTCTGTTTTTGATGCTTTTTTTTCTGTACTGTCCAGCTTTATACAAATCGTCATCATTAAGAAATGGTGATTATGGTATTTTCAGTCTTGCTCAAGGTTTTCAAACAAGTCGCTTATCAAAGTCAATTTCAATTCATGGTTGATTATGAATTTGTATTCCACTGCATAAGAAACCGCACGAGATGATCAGTACCTATGTTTGCAGCGATCAAACTTCTCTCATCCAAAATTTGTTGCATTACACTATTTTTAGGACTTATTATACAGCCACTTACATGCTATGACATTTTCCAAGTGGTTAAGAATGTAAACAGTGAAAGCTCGTTTCGATTAATTCGTTCCGTAGATATATTCAGCTTCCCATGAGATGCTAGATTCCTAAAATACAAATGAACACTACCGAAAACCAACCGTTCTCTCTACGTGGTGAGAAACAATCGAAGGCAGCCATTTCCTTTTGGTAATTTCTTAGTTTTTGTTCACCTGTGCAGACGCGATTATCCTTCATAATTTCTATTAGCTACAGCTGTATAAGTGATGGAGACCGAACAGAGTCTCATTAAGCCATTAAATTCTTTTGCCAAGGTACCACTGTAATTTGGAAATTGAGAGAAAAATTTGTACAAAACACTTGAAAAGTGCCACAAAAGAGGCAGCATTAATATTAAATTTAACCTCGAGATTCAATTTAACGTTTCCGGCGATATTTCTTGGTTATCTAACACAGAAAGCTGATTCGGCAACAGGCCTAAGGATTCAGAGTTCATGTACCAGTAATGGTTTTAGGCTAAAGAAATGTTTCTCCGATTTTAGGGTCCTAAAGAACAAAAAATTTTGACTCTCTAGACCCGGGCTAAAGTTCCCTCAACTCGCGAATCGGTGTTTCAGGAGCGGTGAGATATTCTCCCAAGAGGTGACTCTCTCCACCAATGGAAAGCCCACGCTTCTAAAAATAGCACAATCGGCGAGAAAACGACCTCGAGAAAGAAGAATCGAGCAGCTTAATGGAGTTGGATAAGAGACATTTAATTCAAACGCGTGATTCCATGAAGGGCTCATTCCATAATATTTACGCGAGTTCAGATCGCGGAAGATAGTTATCCAAATAGCCTTCAAGACGGGTCAAATTGTCGATAAACAGAAGTTTTACGGTAGTTAAAGTTTCCGAAGGATAGCAGAAATAACACAGAAACGATTAAATTTAGGAAAACAGAACAATAAGCATATTCAGGGTGTCCACAGGAGTCAAAATATTAAATTCATGCATAATTCCAGGTTTACAAGGCTTATTTTATAAAAATTTCCAGGTTATAATATTGAGGTTCTTATATGAGCCTAAGTGATGTTTTTCAAGTTTTACGTATAATATGGATTTTTCTAACTAAACCCAAAACATGATGCAAATAAAGTAATTGAAAAATTATGAATAATTATATAAGTGGTAAAATGAAGTAATTAAATATGTAGTTTTATCGGTAGTAATTACATTCGATCAGCAAACTAATCTCCGGTTCGTACAGCACTGACGATACAATGAGCTTAACTAAGTTTTTGTCTTTGATTTACTTATATATTCATACCAACGGTAAGTCTATTACATCATGTAAAGTTATCAACAACAGATATATCTTAAAGTCATCGCTGTTGATTATATTTATAAAATGAGGAAATAATTTTTGTCTTGAAACGATAATTTTAAAAATTTCCGACTCAAACCAGAAATTCACGAATAATCCAAGAGTATTTCACTTATTAATTCACGAATAATTCCAGATTTTCTCGGTTTTCCCGATCTGTGAAGACTGATAACTCATTTCGCATGCGTAGTACACGACATCATAGGAATTTCTATACAGCGCAGATTACCATAAATATTTTTGCATAAGCTATTAATTGAGTGCCCTCCATTATCCATACAAACTTGTATCACATATTTATAGAAACGCGCTCCTTATGAATAACCATCAGAAAGCTAAGTCACAGAAATTCATTTTTGCTTGTTTATGTGAACACTTGGTGTCTTTCTTGTGATTTACATCCCGGTGAAACTTTCCGGTATAGCTTCGAAAACTACATGACCTCGCTTTTAAAACGAAGTGGATAGTTGATGCGGTGTTTTAGAAAGGGAAATTCCTCTCGCCCAAAGCAGAACGGTGATTGAACCCGAATCTTTATTCCGTCTCTGTCCAAACGAGAAAAAAGCTTTTTGGGACAGGTGTGCATGTGCAATAAATAATACATTCCCATGAACTGTCACTCTTGTGTGTTACTGGCGAAAAACGGATTTTTGAAACGTCTATCTACTTCCTTGGTCTTCCTCGCAACTTCAGATTGGCCCATATAATAGGGAAGGCGGATAATATCCGTAACGTCTTCCAAGAATGTACTCATGTCAATTAATTCTTTAAGAACTTATACTTTGAGCTAAATTTGGGCTGTGAACCAAATTAGAAATACTTTACTTCTTGGGTTAAAATTGATGGTTAATTCTGTTTTTTTTCTGCCGAGCATCAGAAAAGTTGACGGTTTAGAGCTGGATTGGAATGTTGGCGTTAAAGTACTCCCTGCCAAACTCCAATCGATTTACGGGGTAATTATGTAATTCATGTGCGTCTTGAGACGTTCAGGACTGTTTATGACAATTAGAGGATAAACGATGTTGGACAGATTTCATTAGATGTTGAGTACAATAGTACAGGAAGATTTAGTAGAGGACTAGATACGTAAGCTAGGAGTGTTGCAAGGGTATGTTTAATGGTGAAATCTGCAGCAACAACAATTGTAATGTTACTTAGAATAATAAGACCCGTAGGATTATTTCCATTAGGACAGACTTGGGGAGAATGTAACGCGGACCAACACTCCGAATAAATTTCACTTCGGCGGTGGGAAAAGTCAGCGGGAGGGGAGAGTACAGACAGGATGCCGTTCAGTTCGGCCAATTTCGAGCACAAACTCTTTTAAAATAGTTCCCGTCTGATACGTATGACTGGTATCTCGGAGAAACAACATCGCCGCGTCTATATAAATGTAACCGAGAAGTGAGATTAGAAGTGTGTACAGAGGGTTTGAGTGATAGGAAAATCACCACTACCACAACGAAAATAGATACTTGAGGAGTACCACTGCGCGATCCGACCTCAGATATCGATTTATATCGCGACAACGAGATCTCTCGTAGAAAACCGCAATCTTTCATAACACGGGGAATCGTTTCCGAGGTGATGCGTACATCATGTGAAGAAGGCTTGGGCAAAAGTAGAAAGATTAGGAAACAAGGCGGAGAGAGATGAAGTTCATACATGAGCAGCCTCGATTTTTCCACAAGATATAAACGGATCGAAGATTTATTTCCGTAAACAAATGAGTATTACAATTAATAGTGCAATTACTATAATAGTATATTAACCCGATTATTAGAATTATTATTCACGCGATTCACAGATTTTCATTCAATCGTTTATAACAAAAGTTAAACGATTTCCATGTTCGTGCAGTCTTCCTAGTTATACTTTGGGAAACTATATTATCTTGAAATAATTCGCCCTTAGGTTCCCCCAGCAAAAATAAAAACAAAGTCAAGTCCCTTATTGTTAGAATTTCCTTTTGTAACAGAGATGCACGATTTTTTTAAAAGGGTAAAACCCGGAAAATTCAACGAGATAAGTTGGCTTTATGGAAAGCCATCACTAAATAAGTAAATGATGTTTGTAATCCCCACAGCAATTAAAACCGGCACAAAGTCGGGAACGAAGTCCAAAATTTGCCGATTTTTTAAGGGCGCCCAGCAACTAGAAGCGGCTCCGTCCGTAAACTCATCTCTTTCTACATTTCTAAATCTTCCTTTTTCGCTTTAAAAAAAATCTGACTCCGTTTCACCGAGATTTCCCCCAAAACCCGAGTAAAATTCAAAATTGATTTGTATTATCCGGGTTCCTGGTGCGTTAAGTCTGCTAGAAGATGCTGGGTGCCTTTCTGACAAATGGATCCCTACGAATTCTCAAAAGAAAGGGGAAACTTCTATCGACAGGAGCGAAAGAGTCTCGAAAATCAAATATATGAGCGGAATTTCGGAACGGGCATCTTGCACGAGAGGCAGTGCTCGCGCAAGCACGTGCGCTAACGGACGCCGGGTGTCGACAGGAGAAGCAACAGGGGGTTACAACGTCACTCGAGAAAAACGGTGGCATTTCAAATGACTCAATAACAAAGCAAGGGAAGCCGATTGGGAGAAGCATGGGGCAGTACTGATGCTTTAAGTGCTGAGATCTTTTGCTCATACGTAGTAAGAAGACGTAGAGATTTGTTATGTATTATATATCGTTGCGTCGCTCGTCAGCTGCTCTTGTTGATGTTTTAAGAAAGCATAGGTGAGTCACTTCTCTATAGTAAACGGAAACTCATCTATCGCATCCCTATTGGTGAGGGAAAGAAAAGTCTAAATGCCTCCCTATAAGCGGTGATTATTTTGAAATATAAGGCATTTTTAATTAATAACACATATATTTAGACTGTAGCATACATTTCTTTTCGGTACAGTGTACTTGAGGAAAGTAATAGAATCACGAAGCGCGGTTTCCCGACTGATACCTGCCCTATAAAACCTTAATTAGTTGCGTGTTTAACCTATAGCATAAAACTTGTTGGAACCTGTTTAAGTAAACACTGGTATTTAACCCAGTTCATAGCATTCAATAAGGAGTGACCAAATGAATACAATTACTCAACATCCCCTATATTGATGATTTTAATACACTGATTCAGTATATGTACCATATGCATGAACAAGACAGAAACAAAAATAAATAAAAGATGCTTTTTCCTCTACCGTGTCTTCGCCAAAAGGCAAAAGAAAAATATTCTCTTCGTCAAGATATGGCAGCCGTCATAACACAGAATATACGTGTAATAACAGGGGATGGGAAGGGGTGTCGAAACCGATGCAGCAGAACAAGTACATCACTTTTCAAATGTGATGAATATTCACCACATCTCGGCAGTCTCAGTTGATTTCACACTGACACATATGTTTTGCGATTTTTTACGCTCTCCAAGGACAAAAAGAACTCCCAATTGTCCAAACGTATTAACTGTTACGAGCGGTTGCCATCCACAAATGCCGCTTTTTATAGTCCTACTTGTTGGGGCAATCATTTCGCCGCATAATCCGCTAGACGCATCGTTGCGAGGCTAAAACAGAAAGTGAGGGAGTTGCGCGTTCGACCCCCGTCGGCCCCTCTTTCGCCCACACGTGCGACGTGACGTAACGCGGATAGAGGTTAACGGCCTCTCGGAGAGGTTCGCATCAAAAAAAGAAGAAACCGAAAATGAGGTCAGCGGCGGCGGCAGGGGCGGGGGAGGGACGGGTGTCCATCGAGGACCCACACATTCGTGAAACAAAACACGAGGGATTGGCGTGGCTAAAAAAACGCCGCTGACGCATTTGGAGAAAAGGCCGTTGCTGCCTCAATGCGCTCGTTTACCTTTTGCTTGAGAAGCGGTCGACGACTTCGGAAGGTATTATTGGTGGGTTTCGAACTCTCTTAACCCAAATCGGGAGAAACTGCGAGAATTCTTAAAGCAAACTGAAATGGAAGATGTTTGCGCGGAGTTGCCGAGAGGCTGTAGACATTCGAAGGTGGTTTCCAAGGATGCCGAGTGCAGTGGTGTTGAAATGGCTAAAGTTCATCGAGATCATCGCAAAGGATAAGGTGCGAAACGGTGAATAGGCAGAGTAAGGATATCACGATTGACCTTCCATATCTTCGCAGACAGTTCCGAATATTAATGCAGATGCAGCGGAATTCCGTAGATTTCTATAGTGTTCAACAATCACTTTCACCGTCAACATCCCTAGACTGCTGAAGTTGATATTCTGGCTCAATAGATACCCGATGCCCTTGATTTAAAGACTACCTTTTCAATTTGCCAAAAAGTAATCAGTCGAAGAAATAGAACCGGAGGTTTGTAATATGCGACGAAAATTCGAATCTCCTAGAATTGCAGGTCATCAAAATTTTATTCATGCTTACTGTTCGGGTGAAGGACCATTAGGCAAACAGAGGTGGATCTAAAGACTTGCCAGAGGGCTATTTGATTTCTTTATGAACTCATCTCCGATCAAGTTTTAAACGCCATATTTTCGTGATGAATAATGTAGATGTATTATTACCATAGAACAACTTCATAATCAGAATTCAATTCAAGCTCCTCGTCACCTATTAGGCAAATTACCAGAGCAAATAAGTGAATGCAAGCAGTCCTTTGCTACTCCAAAAATACTACCAACGAAAAAATTAGAAAAAGATTGAGAAATCCAATCCATTAGCACAATAATTTCGTAATGATATAAAAAATTATCATTGCGAAATTTTGTACGACAAGGTAATGAAGTTAAACGGACTGTGCACCGTCCATTGTCCATTAGTAATGGGCCCGATAACATCTTATGCTTTCTTCTTACGAGGAAACACAGCAGAATAATATTAAAATGTATTGAAAACCCGCAAGGATGTGAAGAAGTATAGATGAATACAGAGCGTAAAGAAGACTGCTGGCAAGGTAACGTCAAGACAGTAAGAAGCAGGCACACATGCGCGTAACAGTTCTGCGATTCCATTCCATCATCATTCAAGGAATACAAAATTACTTCCGCCAAAAAACAGCACAATCAAAATCATTCTCTAAATATAAACTATTATATAATATGGCGTCCGCTGTAATTATGAGGTTATCCGAAGGGAACAAAAACAGGTGCGCGGCGGTCGCGGGGGAGAGAGAAAAGGGGCTCAAGTAGACTTGTCCCGGTTGTTTACTAAAGCGAGAATGAGCTAAGTAACGAACTAAGGAAACAGGATGCGAGGGATGCCTGAAATTGATAAATATGCAGGTGAGCGGCGGCGAAGACGCGTGAATTACGTTCCAAGGAGTTTCGACCACAACCGACTCATCCGAGGCAGTTCGAGCCGGGGCTGGCGATACAGTGAATCGACAATTGCCAAACAATTGTACGACTCAACGTCTTCCCTTGTTACCATCTACATACGAAAGGCATTTGTTTGAGGTTGCACAACGTTTGGCTTCTTTGTCATTTGAAAATTCTGTCGGGAAGACACAATGGTTCGGTCCCCAGTAACCTAATTTCATTCGAACTAACGGGACAAAGCTCTTTTCATTTTCCTGTCACGATTTTCCTGCCGAATGTCTATGTATCGCTCCACTGTACGCTGCATCTTCCACCAATACCCGTGATACAAAAAGAACACGATGAATCAGCAAGGAAACGGAAAATACTCACTGTATGGGTGATTTGAAGACATAGTTTGCGTATTAACACAGATTACAGAGTGCCTAATGTTCCTCCAAATAAAAACCTGCATTGATAGCACTTTGATCAATACATTTCGGTTGTTTAGATCGCAACATTGATATTTAAAACTCACTAAAATCATAATCACAAGGAATAAAATATCGAGTTTATCGGTCACGAAAATAGCAAAAATAGGTTTTATGCAACAAAAAACTTTCCCCGTCAAAAAATCGAAAAAATACCGGAAATGACGGTGCCAGAGAGTGAATTTTCCGTGACGTGAACAGCTGAGGCAGTTCTGGTTTGCTTCACACTAAGTTTCTTAGTCCCCTAATAATTCTGTCCGAAAAGAAATAAGTATCATGGTTTCATCAGAAGCGAGTTGCAAAACAGACTTCGCATCGATGATATATAATATAGCTACATATGTGGAAATATTTAAAAATTTGGTACGAGAAAATCTTACTTTGCTGAAAATTTCTCAAATTTTTCTGTCGACTAGACATTCTGCGGGACGCCTGGCGTGTCGCACCCTGAAATAACCTTGGCGACTTAACACGGGGAGTAAAGTCAAGCGTCATGTGAAGCATACTACTTTCCAAGCCAAATAGTACTCAACAAGTGGTCCATTAGGAGATGAGACGATTTTTCCGACCATTCAGGGGTGAAAACGTCATAAATAGAGAAACTTAAATATTTCTTGCATATACCTCGCTATTTATAATTCCTGTTTGGATACGATCATATATTCAGAAATAAAATTCATGAATACGTTCTTAACTGTCAATTTTTCAAAAGCGCAGCATGGCAAATATTGTCATCTTTACGCGAAGATCATTGGCGCATGAAGGAATTTGTTATGTCTGAAAACTATGTCTACATGTACATTATGGTTGTTAATAGAAATGAACCCAAAATATCACATTTTACCATAAATTATTTTTTTTGGGTATGGTGGGGTTTGTTTTTAAGATAGAGAATACTTCGGAAATTTATAGCCCCATAAATACCAAATCAATGATTGTATGCAGAACTGGACAGAGTTATTTCAAAATGATGATAGGATTACGTTATCGATGCCACTGAGACATAAATATATAAAATTCGCTTAATATATGGTTCTCTCTTCCGTAACAATAACTTCAATTCAATTAAAATAATAATAAGGACATTATCAGTGGTTTCTGTGAGGTTCTGTTCTAAAAAAATACTACGAGTATCGAAGGAAGGACTCCAAATATCGAACAGCCGGTTCGAGTCGATACGAATTTTCTCATGTCGAAAATAGCCTCAAATTTTAACGAGGACACACTCGCAGGCGTGCATGGAAACAGCAAATCAAAGTGCCATAATCCCAAAAGGAAACAAGTACTGCTATTCAAGTCAATGTTTCTGCCGTAAATGAGCAATTGCAGTCGGTAACGCCTTTCCACGCCCTTAAAACAAGAGAAAGGCTGTTTGCTTTGATGACTTCGGTGTGAATGCCCTTTGCAGACACAATCCTAAGACATTCAAACTGAATGGAAACGTTTCTTCACATTTCCGCTCATTTACCCTGCGAAGTGACTTCAGATCCTTTCAATGCTTTGAAATCCATTCCCGCTCTCATCCTGCAGCAAATTCTGGTTGATTTGAACTATTAGTTATGTATCATTAACACCTATCGGCGAACGATAGCGGTGTTCTCACCCATGTCGGATACAATGGGATTGTAAGGGGTAACTATCTCTCAAGAAGAGTTACTAATATATTAAGATTAAAGAAGAAAAAACTGAACATGCATGAGTGTATCAGTAATACGCTGATTCGTCAGAATTGGGAGCCCAAAATCTCAGTTTTCGTAATATTTACGCCGACTGTTGGAAAAGTCGATCGAAAGTTAAAAAATACAGATTATTAAGAATAATAAATTGAAAGAATAACAGTTATGATGGGATATTATATGTGTCAACCTATAAACCAAAAAGTAGGCAGAAAGTACTCATAAAGAATGCATAAGACGAATTTCCGTGGCGTGTCAAGATAACTACTTCATTCATCTATGCAGGAAATGTCAAAACATGGATAACAGAAAGCAAAAGTACACCTCCTTTGAACCGATCACTTGCGATGTTATTAATTATCCGTCACTACTTGCTCTTCAGAGGCGTTACTTGGTAATTGTTACCAAAGACATTTCACACACAAAATTTTGGGGGAGGATATCCCTACCCGTATGAAAAAACTATCTAAACTCAGTAAAGCGATGTATAGTTTAAAGAAAATGCGGATTTATTATTTATCATTGATCCGGTTTTTCGCACAAAACATTGCCGTATTCAGGGAGAAAATTGGGCGTATTTTCCCTTATAGATTTCGAAAATGTGCATTGAAAGTGATAAATTACACATTGAAACCTCGACAAACGAATGACCGTCCTGCGAAATATTTGTCTACCGAAGATTTTTATCAATGTCTATCGGATTGGCTAAGCTCTGGTGGAAGCTCACTATTACAAAAAATAGAGAATAACATTATACGAACAAAAAAATCAAGACAAATAGGATTATGTCAAACCTTGTTTACTCGTTTGCGTGGGGAAGTTTTTCGCAATTTTAGGAGTGTTACACGATTTAGGATCAGATGGAAATTCGGATTTCGGTTAAAGAATATTTTGCCTGACGAAGGGTACTACAGAACGACTGATGTGTTATCAAAGGAATTATTTTCCTATCGCTCAGATAAAAGTGTGCGTATTATTCCACAATTTTTAATACTCAAATAGAAAATGATAAGTCAACTAATTTGAAAATTGGTCTTGTGCATCTGTTTCCGGAAATTATAATGTCAAAGACCAAATCTTCCCTCCGCATCCCCTTAAAATATTCTTAGGGTTCATTCTTATTAAATGACGCCTGTGAAGAATTAGACGGGAGTGAAAGTTGGCTGGGAAGGGGTGAAATCAGTAGGAAATGCAGATGATTAAGCTATTATTTGCGATTCCGAAAGGGGTTAGTCAATTCTAGCAAATGCACTTAACGATAAAGCAAGTTTGGAATGAAAATAAACGCAGGAAAAACTAAATTGATGGGGTTTACCAAAGGAAAGAAAGCTGAATTAACGATCAGAGAGGATGGGGAAAAACTAGAAGAGGTGAATAAATTCACCTATTTACGTAGCGATTTCTCTTGGGGTGTACATATCAGGTTCGAAGAAGAGTAGCATTGGCCAAGGATGCTTAAATGAAGAAAAGGGAACTGATGATGAGATGTCTCAATAAAGGAATCAGGAAATATTGGTAAAATCATTGGTGCGGACTGTACTACTATATGAGTGTGAAACGTAGACCTTAAGAATGGAGGACATCAAAGGATTAGAGGCCATCGAGATGTGGGTATGGCGTAGAATGGAAAGGGTATGTTGGGTCGATAGAAAAACAAACACAGATGTATTAGAGATGATCGGGGAGGAGACTGTTTTAACTGAAGTAATTAAGCGTCTACAGAGGAAATGGGTGGGCTAAATATTGAGAGCAGAGGGATTGGTAAAGAATGTTATTGAGGGAAGAATACGAGGGAAAAAGCAGAGTGGAAGACAGAGACAAAAGTTGTTAGATGACATAAAGGGTGGGATTGATTACCGGAAGGTGAAGGAAATGGCATTGGATATTAAGGCACATGAACCTACCGAAGGCTAGAACACCTACGCTACGTTACATTCTTGACGCAGAACGCTATTCACTACCAAACGTTTTCGGAAGTTCCTTGATTCCACTGAAATAGATCATAGATTTAAAAGCCAGCGATTAGGAAGAGTCCTTCAGAAAGAAAACGAGCTTCCCAAAGGTACCTTTTGTCGCTCTGAGGACCAACGGTTTTCGTGTTGAAGGCGGACGTGCATAGGATACAGAGTCCCATGGCTATTTCATAATGGTGTTAGGAAAGCAGCTTAGGAATTAGAAATGTAAGGGAATGGAAGGCCGTCCGTTGAAATCCTTTTCGGAGGGCAGCAGAAATCGAACAGAGCGAGGATAATGGATGCGTCCCAACGACAAAAAAAAGGAGAAGGGGAGAAAGTGGGAGAAGGGGTGAGGACCCACTACTACGCAGCAACAGCGGAAGCGAGCGGTAGAGGTGTATGGGAAACGCAGTGAATCATGGGAAGGAAATTTCGAAGGCGACTTCGGGGGCCACGAATGCAGGTCACGAGATTATCGAATAGTCAATTTCGAATCACTTCAGCGCAGTAGTACTTCAAGGCTAGAAAATCTAGGAGAGCGAGATTTCGGTCAGCGTTTTTGCGAATGTACACGTAAATTGCAAAAATCTCTCCGGAAGGCGATACCGAATTGCGTTTCTTTTGTTGTGGCGAGAAGAACAAAATACTTTGGAGTAATTCTGCACGCTGGATAGTTCCGAAAACCGTTCGCGCGAAACGCTTATGACCTTCAAATCTTAAAGGACGTAAACACTATCTTTGCACTCATAAGAGACGGATAACCATATTGTTTTTCTTAAAATTAAAAGCAGTCGATAAATGAACAATATAAATTTTACTTCTTTAGTTTCTACCCAACAAATTACCCGTTGATACGGTGAATTATCCGTTCATTTAAGCATTTCATGGCACGAATGTCATTTATAGTAAAGCAAGTTACGATTTCAGATACATTCGCTATAGTTTCTGTATTTAAATCGAGCTTAAAGTATTTTTCGAAAGGAATTTTTCATTTGAAATCTAATTAAAAAGAATGTAGGACAGACGGTATAATAGTGTACCCAATTCGCAGCGTAATACTTACGACCGAGTTATAGGAAACTCCCTACAGTCATTTCGAAGGTGTTTTTGAACGCAATTCATGAAGGAAGACCATCAAGGTCGCCGAATAATTCTTATCAAAGGAAATGAACGTTAGAGCATCACTACTACCAAGATGTTGGGTAACTATAGGAAGGCACATATTATCCACAAAGAGAGTTACTGTAAGTGGGCTAAATACAAATCAACCAGCTCATATGATATTCCTTTTCACATTTAGACTCCCATTTTAAATGTGACATGTACAAAAATACTCTACAATTCTCACCAAAGGAATGTAAAGGATATAAGGAATGGAGAATAAAGTTGTGCATCGCGTATTCTTGTCAAGGGTACGGGCAGAACTATAATCAAATCGTGGTTAAATAGCATCTGGATCGAATGGACTTCCTTGAAATTGCACAGTGACAACCTATACCTACAAAACATTTTTGAGCTCAAAATGCATAGAGAAATTTTATTAAAATCGAGCAATATTCGACGGAAATATTTGACCTATGAGCGTCCCTTCGAAGGTCAACTTCGTCCCAATCTCCTTCGAAGAGCATTCTTCAACTTTGGAGAGTATCAAAAAACCATCAAAATGACTTAACGTGGGGACTTTCTTCTTTCGTTTTGATTTACACCTGTTCTTTCAATTAAGAGAAAATTTAGAAACCTAAAAACGTCACTATAATCGACAGTAGAGGTTTAGAAGCCTTGAGACGCTATGTGCGAAGGGAGAGTACTAGAGGAATGAGGAGAGAGACACCGCTGTTATGATCTTCAATCTATCGGAGAAACGGGTATGTCTCGATTCGAAACAATTCCCCCAATCAAGTTTCCATAATTCCTCAGTGACAGTTTGGGTAGTCGAAGGACTCATTGGTTTCAATT
Source organism: Ladona fulva (assembly GCA_000376725.2). Classification (NCBI taxonomy): domain Eukaryota; kingdom Metazoa; phylum Arthropoda; class Insecta; order Odonata; family Libellulidae; genus Ladona; species Ladona fulva. The sequence goes on from KZ308238.1 coordinate 744,806, forward strand.
GGCAGAAAACCAAGGTCGTCTCGTGGCCAGTTACGGACGATGATAACGAACGATTCATTGTCTTTAAATTGTTTAGGGGCTCAAACGGCGACTAATTTCGATAATGCTCTACTCGTAAGAAAATTATAGGCCAAGTTGCGGATGCGACGCGGATGAAGTGCCGTAGAATAAATACGGAAAGTATTAGCAGTAAAAAAATGAAAGAAATGTCGGGCTTACCTTGATGTGGTATGAGTTGAGCTTATGGCGTGGCAGTGAATTGAAAGAACTGAAGTCTTGTCTTCGCGAGAAGATGCCATTTCCACCAGATCCATGTCTGCAATAAATATGAGAAAGATTTTCATTTACGCATCATTGCTCTAATAATTCATGTTTAATATCATGTATGTTTTATTTCTATTAAGATAAAGTTTTAATGTAATTATAATTATGAATAATAATAATATTGGCTCTAATCACCATCATCTTCAACATATATATTATGTTGAAGAGGATTATATATAATAGATATTATACTAATATAAATAATACTACGAGGGAGTTCACCTATCGATTTATTTACACAAACCACGAAAAATAGCAAGTAACACAATGTGTGAGTTGCTTGCTTGTAAATATCTTCATAAATGTCTTATAAATCTATTAGTCAACTCGTTCGTTGTTGTAATGGAATACCACTAAGTAAAGGCCGATAAAATTGATATTATTTAGGAACAGTACTTATTTACTTTGAGTTCTCCTTCAAAAACTATTCCGTATAATTTTGGTGAAAAATATCATGCCCGGAAATGTCAATTCCATCAATGATAGCCTTAAAATTGTAAACTGTTTAACCGTAGAATAAGTAATAAGTAGGATTTTCAGAAAAATTCCAAACATGGATAAAAAACCATCCTAACAGTTATATTTAAATCCTTTAGTAAACAAAATTGTTTCAAACGGTATACAACAAAGAAAACTTAATCAAACTTGGTACATCTTCGCAATAGGTCTTAATCAAGAATATATTCGGATTAACACATTTGAAACATCTCAGATGACCTGGTGTGAAAGGTTTATTTAGGGGTCTGACAACGGATGTAAAGGTTTTGAGAAAAAGTATTTGAAGATTTAATTTATGAAAAAATGGAGGAAGCTAGTACCTTATATTAATACCTCATCAATGAATGAAGCTTTCCTTTCAATGAAGAAGTTTCAAGGGCTGAGATAAAGAAAATTCAAGCTATTTTTTCTATTCTTTGAAAATTCAAAAGAATAGTAATAAAAAGATACAGCAAAACCGCAGACTGCCTTGACCGTCAGTGATACTGTAGACCTACTTCCTGTTTTTCGAAATCTCCTACAACGTCTGCATTGTCGTTACATTATCATCCGGTGTGTATAAGTATCAAGAGAGTGAAAACAAGTGGAATAAATGAGTGATACTGCTATCCTTTGTAAAGTTCTATACTCAGATAAGTTCTTCAAAACGCAAACTCATGAGATATTTTATGGAATAATACTATAATGGCGAGTTACAAAATGAATTTGATAAGATACGAAATGGTTTGTTATAATGTCTTCGGTGAAGAATCATTACTTAAATATTCAAACGCATCTATAAAATTGGAAAAAGCGACTAATTTCTAATAACAGTAATATTTTGAGGTATATTTCGATTATGATACTTTCGTATCAAGAAGATGTGCTCGTTTTCGTATACTAACCATATTGCAATGAAACCACTAACGGATGAGGAAGTAACACATTTTTCAGCTTATGAAGACTTTAAACTATTCTTCAGAGCCCAATTCTTACCATAGTAAAATAAAGAAGTAGTTTTTGAGTTTTCGATACTATTATTCCGGTTTCAATAATCTCCTTTCCTCTATTTTTCTGGTGCACATTTCTCGCGAAATTATGTTTTAAGGCTCACCACCTTGCTGATTATGAGCCTTAGAGAAACGTGAATGTCCATGGATTACAGAAACGCCCTGAGTCCCGGGTGCTGGATACCAAAATTAAGTCAGATCTTTAGGGACACCTCATTAATTTTTTCTTATTTTAATGGCGTAATTTATCTATAAGTATATATGCGGAACTCAAAAAGCGTCAGAAATAGCCCTCGCGAAACTAACGTCCTATTTTATCACATCAAGGAAACGGTCGAGACTCCCAGTTCGATGTATGTACCAGTCGTACTTTTCTTTTAGTAATTTCTCACTAATACGAGTAGTGATCTGATCAAATCCATACTTTATACAGTCATTTATTCGACGGTTGTTTTTTTATCTACTAATGAAGGTACAGAAATGGATTATTCACGGAAGTTCTACGGGAAAACTTTGCGGTTCTGAATTAATCCTTGCATATCCCCCCTCATTACCTAACCGCATGTTTTGATCTTAAGTTTCCCTCCAGTGACAAAGCAGCAGATTACATCACACGCTCCAAAGAAAAGCTAGGTTTATTACGTTCGCTCTGATGCATAACTCCCCGTCCAAATAACGTTCATAATCGCTGTCATAAATTTTGCTCTTCGTAAATACTTTTTGATATCCCGCCATCCATCAACCTTAAGATTTTCAGCACGGGTCTTTCTGGAGCGAAATCACCAAAGCCGACATGAGGCGATACAACAATCGTCCTTTTTGGGGTGCAAACACAGAACATATTGACGGACATTGGAGCGGCTTCCTGTTGAACTTTCAGAGAATTTGATTGGCTTAAGGCGAAAGATAGGTGGGGAAAGGGAAGCTGCCACGCTACTATGACATTAAACCTCGTGATGCTATGTAATTTTCGACGCTGTCAGGCAGGTACTACTTCCTTTCTGCGATTCACAAGTTACAGCTTTTATCTAATTTAGGTTTCCCGACGTAAACATTAAAAATCCCTTAAAATTACGCATCCAGGAAAAACGCGGGAAAAAATCTTCCACAAATTGCATACATTTCTGTTCCGATATCACAGACATGATTGAATTTTTGTCACTATTTCCGCTTCATTGGGTTGACGTAACACATCACGAAAACATTGGGACATGAAAGTAAAGAGCTACTCGAAGCGCACTTCGACCGAATCAAATTACTAACTCCATCGAAAAAGCAACAACTTTTTGGAACAACGTTTCAGGAAATGATTTAGCAAGAGTTCCTAAAGAAATACTTTTATAGCACGACCGGTTTCGAAGTGCAACTTCCTCGTGCATTTTATAAAATAAAATCTTCGAACTAGAAGTTCACAACGAAGTTATTTTCCTACTTCCTGAATAAACACGAATTGGAGAAAAGTGAGATCTTCAGCTACAGACAGAATAAAAATATCTTATACACCTAAAAGATATCTTAACATCTGAATCTTCAATTGTGTGATCTCTTTCACATCAATTGCGACGACAGCCACTTACAACTAAAGAATCTTAATATCCGTATGACACACCGAAGTATGGAATTCTGGCGAAAACGGAGCACAGATTTTAATGAAAGGATTTCAGTGAGGAGGGTTTTGTATTGGAGGAAGCACCGATGGGGGCAAACGAGGAAGTGTAATATTAATGATAAGAGGGGAGAAGAGGATGTAAGGCGATGGAATTAACAGAATGGGGACAAAGGGAGTCAGGGTGCTCCGAGTTAGCCCAATTCACGCCACCCCAAAACGAAACATTTCCAAACCTAAATATAGGCGAATGTTACGGTCTGGATGTAAGAGAAATTTCCTCTTCTTGGGGATTTCTGTAAATTTTATAGGATCTCGTGTTAGAGGATTTGCGAAAATATCTATCTCATATTTACTGCAATTCGTTATTTATAATGATTTTATCAACGAATTATTGATACATCCACATCTGAGTTTTTTCCGTTTACATTACATACTGAACGAAAATTGATTATTATTATTTCTATTCTAAATATCGGCGAAACGGACGAATTACTGAATGAGCGTTTTCGTGTCTTAATTATTGAAGTGATTTCCAATAAATGATATCTTTTATCATTGGAAGTGTGTGATTATCCAGATGCTCTAAAAATGTAGTGGAGAAAATAGTATTTGACGTTTAAACCACGTCAAATGGTTTGGATGAAGTAATTCAACGGAGAAGTTCCTAGGTGGGAGCCTTGCTTTACTAACAAATCACCCTTTGGAACTAGATGTTGTGCGCTTTCACTTGAACGGAATGCTCCCACCACGCTTCAACTGTTAGCTCTTACAGCTGTGGACAGCAAATACGATCATTTTCATTCCTTTCATTATTCTCTACTTCTCTTCTAACCCCGAGAATTAATTGTATTATTGTTTGAAGCGCTTCGACAGCTGAGGTAATTTCGCACATTTGGACTCCCACCGAGAATCGAATCCGGGACCACTTCCACCAAACGCGAATACGCTACGCACTTAACCATCCGGCATCCTTTCCGATTCCGAAATTTGGGAAGATATAGCAGCGTACCTTTAGCATAAAGAAGGATTTTAGTCGTAAAAAATTACTTCCTTCGGTGTTGCCAGGTTTTCTCAATGGCATTTAAAATTCGGCGCATAAAGTCAAAACGGAGAATTCTTACAACACGGACCCGTAGGGATCGACTGTTTTTATTACGAAATTGGGCTCATAATTTCCGCCTACGCTGGATTTCGGATTGACGGAGTCAAGGTTGGGAGACGTGGCAGCAACAGTCGAGAAGAGACTGAACAGATTTGTGGCGTGTTCAACTGCGATTGATTCCACGGAAATAGAGAAAAGCGTAACAAAAGACGTGACAAATTCAGTAAAGTCACGATTAGTCACAGTAACATTTGAAAGACTAACCGTGAGGATAATATATTGCGGACAGTTTCCAAATGGTAGGAAAAATTAGGATTCGAGATTGTCCAGAGTAAACTATTGAATTGCTTTTCATTTCTCGGTGGTATCAATGAATATTTAAAAAATATGAATTATTTCAAATTCGAAGAGAGTGGTTGGTGCATAATATTACATAATCAGGACTCTGATTTGGGGATCTATCTTGAAAAGGAAAATTTTTTTGGTCCCGAATCAAATCAATTCCCTAAAATGCATTCCTATACACCATCTCATTAGAAGCGGCGGTATTACAAACCTTATATTTCCAATTAGATCTGATATATAAAGTAAAAGGTTTGTGTGTGATCGCCTTAAACTCCTTAACTTAAACTAAAATCCAGAAGTTGCAAAAGTTTCAAAATTTAAAAATTGTTAAATATTTTCCATGCGCAGATAATAGGCAAATATTTATACTAAACTGTCCCTGGCCACGGACGTGTCAAAGTGTTTCCGTTAGAAACGCATGTAAAGTTACCTTTAGTCGCTCGTAGGGTTCATTTCTTAAGCTTAATTAAATCATAAATAATAGCCATATATAATCGAGACAACGAGAGTAGGGAAACTGAATAAAGACTCTTATTTTGAAACGTAGCTTTTGATTCGGTTTTGCAAGAATTTTGACGAAACTTACGAAAATCTTGCGAAATTTTCAGCTTGTAAACAGTCCGTTCCCCTGACGACCGAGTCAACCGTTGAATCCGAGCTCGGGTATTTTCCCATAAGAATACGAGAGAAATTTAGGCCAATTTAAAAGTAAGGTTAAGAACTGATGATAGACTGTATGAAGAGGAGGCAATTTTGGCATTTTGCGTTTACGATGAGAAATCGCAGGGTCAAATTTAAGACCAATTAAGAGGGTTTCTTAATCAACTTGATTTTACGTATCACATGGGGAATTTTTTGCTTTGTCACAGTCAAGAAGGCAAAAAAATAAGACCTTCATCAGTGAAGGGAAGACCTTTGGGGGACTAAAAAAAGATTATTACATTGTTTTTGGAGGGCTTCATTTGATCAATTTCTGTCTGTTACTTTTCTACTCTCCGTTTAAATCCTATATTCTACAACTACGTTCAAAGTGAATGTTAATCCATCATCATCTCACAAATGACGAAGTAAAAAGGATGCTTTCCTTAGACTTTCGAAAATTATTCTTCCGTCTCAGCAGTTACATTATCTAAAGTTTTCTTGAGAGCCCAGCATGTCGCGATCAGTATTTTATTTATCAAACAAAATTAATATTGCTGGATTAATACGGCTGGACATCTTGGAACGACATACCAAGATGGTATAAAATCAAGAACGTACGTTTCAGAGTAGAACATATGAAATGGATTCTGCTGTTGAAGATACGAAGTTTAGTTTCTTTAATTTCTTTGTATTTATTAATTTTTATTTCCCATTGAGAATCAACGGGAAGTTTGGCTAGTAACTTATATTAATACCTCATCAAATTTCAATGAGTTCGGTGACTGAATATGGGGTGGCAAGGATTGATCTCTTTCACATCAATTGCGACGACAGCCACTTACAACTAAAGAATCTTAATATCCGTATGACACACCGAAGTATGGATTTCTGGCGAAAACGGAGCACAGATTTTAATGAAAGGATTTCAGTGAGGAGGGTTTTGTATTGGAGGAAGCACCGATGGGGGCAAACGAGGAAGTGTAATATTAATGATAAGAGGGGAGAAGAGGATGTAAGGCGATGGAATTAACAGAATGGGGACAAAGGGAGTCAGGGTGCTCCGAGTTAGCCCAATTCACGCCACCCCAAAACGAAACATTTCCAAACCTAAATATAGGCGAATGTTACGGTCTGGATGTAAGAGAAATTTCCTCTTCTTGGGGATTTCTTAAAGAGCTTATTCTTAAAAAATTCATTATTCCTTAAAATAACTTTAAATACTTTAACTTTAAAGCTCATGCTATATTAAATTATCTTAGCTCGCCAGGTACTACTCTACCCATGGAGACAGCAATCGTTTTTCACGAGAAAGTTTTTCCATGAACCCTATACATTTACTACATATATCGCGACAAAATTGCAATTTAAAAGTTAATCGGAAATAACTGCATAAGAAACTTGCCTTCAATCGCTCCCCCCACGGAGAGTTTCTAGATCGGCCACTGTTACGTTTAAAAACGTTTTTTCACACTTTTGAAAAGCTCTGAGTGAACGTCGATCATTTCTCTCCCGCTACCTTAGAATATGAGAATTTTCGCCAGCAAAGGGGAAAAGGCGGTCGAAATATCTGTTCTTGGTAGTTAGTTTCTCCGTGTATTTCTTCTATTGTTTTTATCCATTTAATTTACTATGACCAGCTGAGGGGTTGGGACCAGTACTCTTGGGCATCCCTGACTTCTGATGAAAATCATATAGATCGGTAGCAGCGATAATTTTGAGTTAGAACTGCAAAAGGTCAGGGGACGGATCGATGTCTGTAAAGAGCGTTATTCTCGAGAAAAAACATTCAGTCAGAGTTTGTGTATCCGTTATATGCTACAGGACTTTCTGCTGCAAAGAGAGCGACGCGTGTCTATTAGATAAGTAAGGATTAAGTCCTTCAATTGCAGGAAAGCCGGCCTCGTTAACTGCTTTCTCATCCGTCGGAGAAATTGGCGTCGGAAGTGATGAGTCAAAGACGCCGTCTACACCCCAATGCGGAACTACACCACTATTAAGTAGTCAGTCTCTCTACACGGAATTATTCTGATTACTTGAACATTTTTAGAAGTATAAATAGCTTGTAACGGCCGCATGGCGAAAAAAGCCCCTTTCCGATGACCGATTTATCCACTTCTTACTATTTAGTATTCTAGGACAAGGAAAAGATGATAGGATTGAAAAGACCAATTTAGACCATAAATAACTTTTTATTCACTTGATTGTCCCATATTCTTTCCGGAGGAAATATCTATTTTCGTCCAACCATTTACGACTTAATGTGATAATTTTACAATAAAGTACGGGTAGAAGATTACACTCTAGGATGTATGCAAGGTGCTCTTTCTTTGAAGCAGGTCTCTCTGGTGGGTTAAAATTAATTTTTCCTTAAACTAAGGCTCATAGATACGCGAGGTACAAATAAAATCCTTTTAAATTCGAATAAAGTATATCCTCTTCGCTGATTGTAGATGCATGTAAGCACTATTTAGTTCATTTTTTTCTGTAATAATCATATGACGAAGAAAAAGTGCGAAACAGAAACGCCAAAAGATGTCAACTTTTTACTATTAGAGAATAAAAATTAATCCACAAAAATAAATTTTGATTCGGATTGCTAAGTAAAGGAAGTTGAAAACTCATCACGGAAACTAATGTATGGTTATATAATATGTCGTAAACAGACGTGGATATATCTCCCAATGGAATAATTACACTTTTACCATTAATCAACGAACAGGACAATTACTACATAAATCAAGTTAATCCGTTTACTTCGTGACTACTGGAACATGCTGCTACAAAATCGAAGCACAGAATTTGCGCACGATCAATTTTTACACAACGCAAACCTAGAAATATTCGAAAGGTATGTGTGTACAAACCCTTTATTGTTTACTTTCTGATGTGAGACAAACTGTTTTTAAACGATGATACTCAAAACTGAGGATGTGAAGAACGAAAAAATCCACGCAAATTGTCCGTTTATTAGCGACTAAATACTAATATGTTTATGCTAATATCACTTCATACCTTCAGCGCATATGAATACCTTTATTCTCGACTTTCATTGCAATAACGCCGATAATCAATTAGGACATTCACTCCATTCCATCTTATCGAATTTGTGAACCCGAAGCAAAAATAATAATACCAACCTTTAAACAAGCAAGTAAAGGCAGTGTTCATAGAGCATCAAGGTTTCTTGTCGATTCTTACGAGATACAGTATTTACTCCTGCACGCCGCGGATCTTTTCTTGAGGAAAGGACAGCTAAAAATACACTTGAGAGCGTTGTTGGAGTCAGGTAGGCAAGAGTTGACTCAGGGGTCAAAGAACCAATCAAAAGAACTTTCAAAGAATCACCGGCAAAGTAAAAGGCAAGGTTCGTATCATAAACTATTACATGAGTTTAATGTTAGGAGTGGAGAACTGGCACAACTCGGAAAAAAGAAGGGGATTTAGCGTAGAGGACCTGAATAGACGATATAGCATTTTTCAAACTGAATTCATACAAGAACTGAAATTACTGAATTCCTTAGATCGTATTTATTCGGACTCCCTCTAATCCTGGTTTTTCCTAGTTAGGGAATAATAGTGTTAGTCTGTCGTTCAGTCCTTACTATAATGGTTCACCGAGTGGATGTATCCGAACAAATTACGAAATATATACGATCATAAGTGAAGCAATACTCTTTATCATACACCAGCACTACCTATTTCGTCAACAGCTATCAAAAAAGTCTATTACTACCGTACTATTAAAAATTCATGTTTAGTTTACTGCTTAAATTGTTGAAAATCTGAATCTATTTTATATTTAAAATCCCAATTTCACTCAATGAAGACGTTTTCGTTGTACAATATTCTCAAATCATTTTAATAGAAGTAATACACATGAATGTAAAGGACTATCAAAATTCGTAGCATTTGTCTGAGATAAAGTAGTTATTTGCATCGATGTCCATTTAAATGAGATGGGAATAGTAATAATTGAAAAAATACATCCAGGTGCCTCTGCCCGCAAATAAAAATACCCATATACATTGATGCCTCTGTTAACGACGATAATTTATTCCGAAACACGCCTGTTGGCCGACATCTCCATTACCGAATGGCGATTTACAATGGTTTATTACAACTTGAAATACCCATTGAAGTAACCAGAAATTACCGCTGTTTACCAGTGAAAATGTCCATTCTGTTTCGATCATTTCGAATTTTAAAAAACTTGCGCGTACATGCGTTTCCATAAATCGTAATCCCAATCTGTACTCGTCAGCCGAGTCCGAAACAGAGCGAAGATATCCGTCATTCGCCAGCAGAGGTATACGTCCACGGCCGATGAAATGATCTACAAGACTCAGTACTCCTTGATGAGTTGAATAATGGTCCAAAGAGCATTTAAAAATGGAAGGCGGTGACATCGCGGAAGGCGGCTGAATTTCCGCCGGTGAAAGATTCTCGAGTCCGCCTCTCTCGAGTTTCCCCCATTCCGCGACCGCATTTTCTTCTATTTCCGGAATAGATCTCTCGTAAATAGCGAAGGAAAGCAGGCGAAACGCCTCCATTCCCCACAATACGATACACATTTTCCCCTCTCATTCGAGCGATTCACCGAAAACGTTAATCGAAGCAAAGGTAGCAGGGGCGCGGATTATAAAGTGGGAGTTAAAATTCGCACAGCACTCAACGCGCCGATTCCTTCACACAAACTGTAAACAATATCGAGCGAACTGCTCACCAGCGCATGCGCAGATTGAATATTTACTCGCCGACGAGCAAAACAAAACAAAGTCCCGCAGCAGTTCTTACTATCGCTCGAACGTAATAGTGTATATTTAGTTATCGCCTAGGGTCGTTAAATAGAGCGCGAGTTCGTAATGGAGTGCGTGAAACTAAAACTGCAGCGCATCCCCTACGGGCGCGTGCGCGGATCTAGGCCGTCTTTCAATGAAACGAGCTTTCGCGGCGTATATTGCATGTCTGACATAAAAAATCCACCTCTGATACTCTTACGGACTTATTTGGAAAGGAAACGGGGTAGGAATAACGCATAAAGTTAATCTCCGCGTAAATAATCATATTATAGTAGTGCATCTGGGCTAATATCCAAGAATTATTTCCGGCGCAGCTGATTTCAGCTCATGAAATTCATTGATCATAACATAACGAAGCGTAGTTTGTTTACATTTCCCTTAGTAACGAACTGGAAAAAATTGAGATTACTACCAATTAAATACTCGTGTCCCTTTAATCGTTCACTACTATCACACGGAGCACTTCTTATGCAGTCGAGTCTATTCTTAAAGATAACGCATTTGAACTTGGCGAGCAATAGAAAGAGTACGCGGTGTTAGATTTGCCAAACCTTAGCATGGTTTACCTCGTTAATTTCTTTGTGTTCACTTAAAAGACACATCGATGGACAGTTTAAACGCGTTAAGGGCGAGACTAGACTTTAATTTCTAAAAATTGAATTTGACTTTAAGTCATATTCAATTTTTAGAAATTAAAGTCTAGTTGAGAAAACGTTTCTTTAAGTGACTTTCTGGCATGAAACATCAGACTTTGCTCGTGGAATGGCTGGGAGAAATATACCAAGTTTCATACGAAGATATAATCCTTCGTAGACCGTTTGTGTGTGATCGTAGAATCTATTTTAAAACATTGTAGTAAAATTCAATAAGCTTGTAATATTTCGATAAAAGCCGTTTCATTAAGCTTGATATATACTTTCAGAGGATTTAAATATTTCTTAACCTATTATAACGAATTGTTCCTACGATAAACTAAAGTGGTTAAAAGCGAAATTAACCCAGGTCTCACACTTTTTGGGTACCTAGGCATTTTAACCACAAAATTACAGTTAAACTGCCACTCTGTAAATGGGATGCTTCTTCCCTTATCTTTGGTTATGAGTTTTATTCAACTATCTCAAAAATGTCTATCTGTACCTTTTTTCATACTGATTTCTACGTCACTGCCTTAGTCTAATTATCCAACGAAAACATTAACCGAATTATAAAAGTTTAATGTTGTCAAATTATCGGTTTCTTCACTCTTTTATTTTGGGAAATTAGCAAACTTGCGTTTCCACCGATGTTTACCGACTGTTTTCCGCGAAAACGCAGCTTCTTCCGCGCGTTCACATCTCTTCCGATGGAAAACGAAGTGAAATATATCTCCTTTTCACTACTCGGTTCCATTTATTGCCGTCATCATTTTGAACATGCTGCTACGGTTGTATAGATAGTGTACAAACATATTTTTTCAATTAGGCGCTCTTTTCACTATATTAAACTGAATTTTATACGTTATTTCTCAGAATAAGATATTGGGTAGTATAATATCTTCGGACATTATAGGAGATTACCAATATATTAGTTATCAACCAACAATAAAATAATAAACAGAGAGATAAAAATGATGATAAAACAGGAATGAAAGATAACTAAGATGATGATAACACGAACCTAATTGTTTATACCATAAATAGACAGCTTATTCAGCTATATCAACTTCTATTGTGTACCGATGTATTGCTTTACATTATATTGCCTTAAGTCCACTGCCACGGATACTATCTTCTCATGGTTCTATAATTTCATTTCAAAGATTTTTTTTCCCGTAGCATTTTTAAACACGAGTTTCCGTACAAGTTTCTGAGTGTAATGCATAAATACTCATATCTTCTGCACAGAAGACCGGAGAATACTCTTATCCCATGAGGGGCATTAGGTGGCGACCGCTGACGATGGATCTTAACGGTTGTTTCGGATGAAAGTAAAACAGGCCAATCATCTTTGCCCCATATCTGGGTGAACCCTTGCTGGGAAATGAACTTGACGTAGAGAAAATGGTATATTACCTAGCTTAAAGGTGTCTCTTTAAAATCCTTCACCTGCAGAACGACGTATGCTAGCATAGTCTTAAGCCATGTGACACTTCCTATAATTGTAACGATATTAACGAATGTTAATCAAAAGTGATCATTAGTGATGGATTATTATCAGCGATAGGGTCATTATTAAATGAATGGCGAAACTTTCAACCATAAAAATGACAGTAATTACAGTCTAGTTTCCTAGAAAATATTTAAAAAATCGAGACTATTGACGAGTTTATGCGAAGAAGGTTAACAAAAATATCAATAGTACACGATTTTCCATCTATTAATCTTTCTCTTTGGTCCTGCTACCATATGTTGACGAATGAAATATTTTTCATTTATCTTTTGGTACAGGATTGAGATGAATGTATATTTCGTTTACTTTTGTCTCAATCTTTCTCATGGCTGAGGTGATATGAATGCACACTGAGGTATGGGTAATGTTGAATAATGACATTAATTGACGTCTCACCTTGTGAAATGCTACGAAATGTGTTACTTGTTGAGTCATTGTGCTTCACTCACGTACAATTCTTCTGCTTGTAGCATTCTGGCTCGGTGAGGAAAGTGGGGCAAACTACCTCACTCCTCATCTTGTCTACTACACCTCATTCCCCTATCCTACTCATGGTAGCTAATGGTAGAGGTTCTAGCAGGCCTTCTGGTAGAATAGTTTACAGTATTTGATGTGGATGGACATCATGATATTCACGTACGACAATATCTGGTTAGCAAATGGAAATGAGTTCGGAGATGTTCCATTTCGGCCGCAACGAAAATGTCAGCAATATAGCACGAACTTCCATAAAAGGTTAATTAGATTGACCCCAACGACCTTCAGATTCTTTTCCATCGAGCTACGCGAGGTACTGTTACAGACTCAACTTCACGCCTTTCGCGATTAGTAAGAGGTGAAGAACTGTGTACGTCAAGAAAAACATCCACTCAGCAGTTAATATGTGAATTGATTTTCATTTAAAATGCTAACTTCCGAGCAGTATATAGAAAAAAGAAAGGAGTGTTCAGGCATTGAGCGAAAACAAGGTGGTGAAAGGTCCATCGGGAATCTGCCATTAGCAAGAAAATGTAGGTCTTCAATTCACAAAGAGCATACGTTGATAATTAATCGGGATTGAGCATAAAGAAGAATAAAATATTACAAATGGCTCATATATCGCCTTCTTCAAGTTTATTCAACTTCTAGATAAGGTATATCTGCGGTAACGACAAAGATAATTCCCGTGTGTTAACTTATTGCTCCTCTGTGGGCCCCACCCAAATCAAAAACCCATACAGGATGTGCCTGAAGAGCAAACCAAACGGTGACTATCATACTTGAGGAAGCCATGAATGAGCGGCCCTTATCGCCGCTATTAGAAAGCCACCGGTCCTTTCCTCCCACTACATATCTATCCGTAAAGGACTGTTCCAAAAATAGAACCCCGCGCGTCCGGTTTTCGTTGGAAAACCGGTCGAGTCTTTTTCGGTCGTGACCGCGAGTGCAGTTGTACTCGCGTCGGCCGCCAGATCGAGCCGCCGGCGGACAACAAAGGAAGGAAGACATGCATCTAAAGTCCTGAGGCATTCCTCCACTAATCTATGGATAGTGCAATATAAACTGCGGCTTGGTATTTGATTGGAATTGCAGGCGGAGACAATGAATGATAGCTTGCATCGACTCATAGCACAATCTTGATAATCCGTGGCACAAGTACTCAAACTGTGACATTTCTAAAACAGTTAACCGAAGTATGTTCACACTAAAGCTATGGATTTCATCTTTAACTCCTCTAGAATCACTAAGGTATATGCCCTAATGATGTTAAAAACAGAAAGAATTTTTAACGGGGATGGTTCTGACCCACCATTGCTGGAAATTCAAAATTTTAAGGACAGCAGAATAAAAAGAAACTACTTTTCCACCGGAACTTTAATTCGTCATCTTTAAGGCGAATCAAAGTTCCTGTGGAAAAGTACGAAGTTTCTTTTTATTCTGCAATGTCTTTCCACGAAGTCTCGCCTTCGAATATCGATTATTGTTAATTGTTTTAAAGACATTTTATTCGGAGAGTTAATTTTGAAGCCATCATGCTCTTGTCGCAAAAATCTTCTTCGCTAGCCTTCCGTAACCTAGGTTGTTAGCAATGATTTGTTAACCTTACAGTTTTAATACATATTTGAACCATTTTACACTCAAATTATCTTTATTTACAATTTATTTTACGCGCAGCTATTTTAATAAGTAAGCCATCTTTATTATCCCATTATTAGTCTATCTGTCACGATCTTACCGTCAAATACCTAAAATATTCGAAGACTACAAAGTTTCATCTGCCTTGTTCCTCAACAGCTTTATTGAACCATTTCAGTAAACACATTACCGAGAGACATCTCACGATTTTCATACTTTGGGAGTACCGGATCATACTGTATTGGAATAGTAGGTATCGGGGCACATAATGAAGCCCTTACTCTCGTGTGTGATCAGTTTCGGTCCATGGCGTAACTCGGCTTACTCTAGAGCACTTCCAAGAGCATCTGACGTGGACAAGTGTCTCGATGCAGTCTCAACTCTCACAAGCTCTCTCACAGAGAAGAAAAAACCCACTTTCGCAATTCAGTCCCATCGAATCACCGACACCCCCACTCAGACTCCGGGGCGACTGCTCTTACCATTTGGCATGGAATGTGTGAATATTCTGGCAAGATAGCTCAATGGGTAGAGCATTCATCCTGAAAATGGAAGCTCCGGATTTGAGTCCCGGACCTGTCGAGACATTTTTCATGCCCGTTTCCTCTTGGGATTTTTCCTAGGTGCACACTTTTACGCGAAAAACAATCTATCACCCATTCCTTGTGAAAATTAGAATATCATTGCGAGAAACGAGACGAGATTATGTTCCTCCGTCTAAGGAGCCGTCGCATCACAGGATTACTTCTACATCGCTTTTAATACAATAGAATCATTAGAATCGAAAACTCTTATCAAATCCAATTATTATTTCGAATTCTTATACCAAAAGATGATTCCCTCCACACAAATTTTCTTCGTACAGAGCGATTTTATAAAAAGATCGTATTAAAAATTATTAAAGAATTATATACTGATGATTGGTTTTCTTTCGACCAATAAATGTTTAATTCATAATTAAATTTTTTTTCACTGTGCAACTTTTTCATATTAAACGTTAAATCTCACGTCATTCGATATTTTAAAGTGCTCATATGAATTGTATTTTTTTACTAACATACCGTATGGGAGCGCCTAATAAATTTAGATTGAAAATAAAATGTTCAAGCCAAGCTTAGCTATTCAGCGTTCTGTTCGCCCATCATGCCGCGCTCGAACCTGTAACCTCGTGCCGTAAAAACAGTGTTGAGAAAATAATTTTTAGACATGTATATTCCGAATAAAGAAATACTTGCAGAGAGGGAAGGATAAGTTGAGACAATAAAATGTAAAATAACTTTTCGGAAAATCCAGAAAAATCCCACTGCTAACCAAGAGCTCGATGAAGTTTCCTAGTACTCAGTGAACCTTCCTATTTCAATCGAGTTCATTCAAAGAATAAACTTATAGTATATGGCCATTAGATAACGCTTATTCGTTCATTAGATATTGCCAACTTCAGCGTGCATTCGAGACGTCCTACTTTGCAATAAAATCCCAGCCATTGTGTGGACTCAATACCACTGATCTAGTCAACTTCTGAAGAACTGGACAACGTGGGAATTTAAACTCCATGGTTACCGCTGGCACTTCCGGATTGCCACGGAACGAACCTTTTGATGATAAAATAGGCGCTTTTTCGTGACAAATAAACATCCGCATTGATGTGAGGCCGACCGAATCCTTGACTTCTGGAAAACGGAGTGCAGTCGGGTAAATTTCATCCGTAAAATCTTTTACTAGCAAATGCGAAAATTCAATACGAAAATGTATTTAGAGATTTCCTTTTCTCTGAATCAAAGTGTTAAGCAGAGCAATCGTTTTCTACCACGTATTTCTTTAATCGTGGGTTGAATAACCAGATAAACGCTTCAAATTTTGTAATTTTAATTCAAACCAGCAACTTACAAACCGGACGTATAGAAAGTTTCGGAGAAAATGCAAAACCGGTGTTTACTGGACGAAATCGAAAAATCTATTTCCTGCGACATTTTATTCGTTTAGTAAGTAAGTAATAAATTCCCCGAAACACATCAGGTTCAGTCAAAGCATTAGAAGAAGAGATTATTCTGTCGCGGCAGGTCGATTGTTTAGCGCAATCTCTCGGAAAGTGGGAGATAATTAATTAAAAATGTCACAGTTTTGTATTAAAATATGCCGTAGAGGTAAAGATTTATTTGTGGCTCTTGAGTAACTCATAATTAGCTCTGAGGTTTTGCTCCCTCTTAAGTTAGCCTATCTCAAGGGAGGGAAACAAATTGAATTGTTACTCAGCCAATCCTCCATAGAGTCTCCGCTTATCCCTCAAGAAATATCGCTTCTATGAATGCATCTCGTACGCAGACTGGGCGAAGGAAGAATGACGGAAGTAGGCGGGTGGGGAGTAAGCACAGCGTTGCCACAAGTTCACCAGACAACAGTAACGTACGAAAGAATAGCGGCAAATACACTCTCAAAGGAGTCTCTCATTTACCTCTCATTCCACCACTGCTAGTATGCGTTCTTTTAGACCAAACAATTCAATTAATCTAGTTTCCCTTTCCAGTAATTGGCGAAGGCGATTCTAACACTAAATTCGCACTGCGCTTGTTATCTAGATACACTAGTCTATAGACTGGTACCCCACAGTCCTCGAGTTTATGATCCGTGATCGTTCTTACTCACTAGTACTAATGAATGAAATAAATTAACTTATGTAAATTACCGAAATGACAAAAAATAAAAAGGCAATTCTTGAATGTATGTTCAGATTAGTAGGTTAGCAATGGAAGTAAAATTGGAATATTCGATTGACTAAAATATCTCGCAATGACCAATATATGAATGAAAAGCCCTGAAAATCAAACTTTTAGACGGTTATCGATAAATAAAATGATTTTTTAGTTATATCAAACAAGCTAAACTTACATCATGGGACTTTATCATAATTTAGTTTTTACATATTTTCTTGTAATATAATTGCTATTTCAATCAGATTATTTATTTACATTTTACTCATCTTACGTTCGGTTTATGAGAGTCATGTGCGCAAATATCTATACCTTCCTTTCTCCAACAAATATTTTCAAGCATTTTGTGCCTTCATAACTTAGTATATATCATCGTAAACGTTGGGACGAGTTCAGGACACGTAAGTCTCCCATTCTTATTATTCAAGATATCCCTCCATATATCCTATTCTATTTCACTAATACTCATTTAGATCTCATTCGTTATAATATTAGTCATAATACATATTCACACTCATACTTATTCGTAACGTAACCTGATTTAATGCTGCTTAACGAGTATCTTGAATCGCCAAAAGTAGCTATTCGCCAAAATGTCAGGCGGGAAGCTTTTCTGCAAGTGAAACAAAATTAATCGGAGAAAACGCGTACGGGATGGCTCTTAATGATCAGAACTCTCCGGTCACCGAAACAAAACGTTAACCCCGAAAGTAAAAACAGTCTCCCGATTCGAGATGCGTTCCAAAGGACGAGGCCCACGCATTTCAATCAGTTCGTCGCTTTCTCCGCAATCACGTGCGTGGAATCGGTCGAAACAAAACTTTCCAGTTCTTTTCCATAACTCAAAAGCAAAACAAGGATTGTTTTCCTCGTTGGGGAGGACTGACAAGAGAAAAACTCGCACCCGACAAGCATTCGTTATTGCCTTGTTTTACGGCATGCGAAAATGCTATCAAGAGACAACGACGTCGTAAAATACCGAGGGAGAAAAAAAAATGCACCCCGGTGTTTTGTTTCTGTGAATCAAAGGCGTAGCAATTTCTGTAGGCTGTAGGTGCCGATAAACGGAGGAAGTTGACTAGAAATAACTCCGATTTGCGTCACTTCCGGGACAAGATGCAGCAGGGGTGTCGACATGTTTAGGTCCACTTTCTCTTCGAATTACCCGCAAAAACTGTAGCAGCGTCGGCGGGAAGATTCACCAAAGGGTTATTCCGATGAATTAGCATCTGTTTACTGTCCCTTGCAGAATGATGAAGGAGTTGCTTATCAAGAGATGGGGCGTTAACCATGGAATTTTAGGACACATGAACCTTTAGAAAGGCACAGGATGCATGTATACTTGTTACTGTCCTGAGCATTCCGCAGCCGGTTTACGAGATCACACGTAACAACTGGCCAAAAATACAGCACTTGGTGAACTTCGACTCGATTCTTTGATTCAAAACTTTCTAACCATGGGCGGATTTATAATTAGACGCACTAGATGAGGGCCTCATCCACATGGAAGCCTCAATTACACTATTCTAATTAAATCCCAATATCAAATTAATCTGGTTTTTCGCTTCAAGAGAGAATTTTATACTTGGTGAGTAAGTCTACATAACATAGAGTATATTTCATTGTTTGTGTTACCATATACGATGTAATATAAAGAAATCTATCCATCGTTCCATGTAAGTTGAAGAAATGTTACACGATGTAATTCAAAACTTGATCTGATCTTACAGTAGTAAAGTAGCTTGGATTTCTAATGGATGTATCTTTGCGTATTTTGTGAAAGATTTCGAATTTCCAGTCATTTTTCCTCAATCTGATCTTTGCGCCTAGGGCCTCTTATAGCTTAAACACACTCCCGTTTCTGACATATTCAATTTTGAATACAGCGTGTTACTAAACGAAAATATCTCTGGTAAAGGTTTAACAAGATTTAGTGATGATTTGGCGGCTCATACCTCGATCATTTTGTATTAATGGCTTTTAAATCAATATCTTAGTTAAGGTCTAACTTAATACTATCTTTAAAGTAGGTAACCTTGGAAAAACAAACAATCCTACAATCTTCTATTAATTTACATTTTACTCGTATTTGTATAAAGTATATGGAGAAAATCACTATTTCGCGATACAAGACAAACGAGTTATAATAACTACACTTTAACTGCGAGTCTTCCAAACATTTTTCCTCTACACACTTATTTATCCGCTCAAATTCCACGTTGCACCATATATACTAGTAGTAGTATTGTTAAAGTGCTTCGACAGCTACTATCATTAATGGCATATGGGCTTTGACCTGGAATCGAACCCGGGACCACTTCCATCAAAGGTGAACGCGATTTCCGAGAGCCCCACTATTATGTTACCTACTATCAATATTCCTATGACTGTTATTGTCAAATAAAACTGCGCAATCAAATTAATCGAAGGAATGAGCACAAACGTATCATCAATTTCTATGCATGTGGAAGTCTTAGAAATTTTGCGGAGCACTAATAACTTCCTTGTGGCACACTTAGCCGCGGAATATTTGTTAGTACACACCAATCCAAGTAATCATATACTTGAGTACCTTCATCTGCGTAGAGCTGTCATATCCAACGCAGGTTTCTACTCTGGTCAGGTATACATTCCTCTCCAACATTTTGCCCCAATAATCCCTTCAAAAGATATAATTACCATATAAATTTAATTCCTCGTGAATCACTGTTACTTCTATCAGCCACATGAGTCCTTAAGAATCCATTATCTTCTACTCGTAGAGAAGTGTCTCTACATATGTGATCCTTCCAACGGGCATGACCCTTGGCATTCTTCTTCTCAACTATAATTTATGAAAAATGATACATGTTTAATCATTCACTTTCCTGAATTCTTAAGCTTTGCTTCGAACATAATCCCAAACGCTGATTTTGCTGGCGAACGAATTACAAGATACCACAGCAAGGGGAAATGTTACTTTTCAAGACGACATGCTCTGATTGAGCTTCCATAATTGCTGTCGCGCTCAAACGCGATGTAGGCACCGGAAGTCGCCGAAAGTTTTTATCACAGGAAGTGTGCCCTGCACAAAATGCATTATCTCGGATATTTGGTTACAAGTGGCATCCGCCATTTGAATATATTTTCTATTTGGGGTCTAATTTATCGCATTACAGATATGTGGCTTCTGGCCGTTCTGTCGCTTCTTATACGTCTGTTTCATAAAAATAGAACTGTGATTGCCTCCGCGATATCATCGCCAGCTAAGGATTGAATAGATTTTCCAGAGTGCAGTTACTCTGAAAGGCCAATGGGCTTTCCAGGCTACATTACAGAATGTGGTCAGGGCATCGATTCCCATGGTGCCTGTTATTGGCTTTTCCAATCCGGATTCCGCCCTTCGATTCAGGAAGCTCCCCTAATTCATCACGATGACAATTCTGGGTCAAAATTGAATTGCCCCCGACATAGAATCGAAGTGGGAACTCTAATTTCCAGCTCAAACGTTTTTGCCAACAAAAATGATTCGATCAACGAGTCATGCATAATTGCACACAAATTATAACATCTTATCAATTATTTAAGCATAAGTTTTGCGGCTGAACAGTACTTCATACTTCTGATAAGCTCATAGATTGATATAAAGTTTAATAGAGAAACAAAATGCTTCTGCTATCATACTTGGATGAATTGAATGTTTCTCATTCTTCCTTTGGTTCAGAATGGAGTAAAAATTATCCTTAATTTACTTTTGCTCCAGTTCTTTTCATAGCTGTGATTATATTAAAGCTATGAATAATCGGATGTATCCTGAACTCTACTTATAGAATAATATAAGAGGTGTTACATAAATGATCATTGCCCTTATTTTTTTTGGACATTTTCCATTCATTGCATCATGGCTCTGTGAGATAATCAAAGGCTTCATTCCTCATCTTGTCTAGTAAACCTCAATCACTCACCAGGGATTTTCGTAGCTAATGATGGAGGGTTAGAGGTTCAAACATGCCTTCGGGATAAATACTTTACGGACAGAAAATTACAACGTGAAAAATATTATCTATTACAGTAGAGAGGAGAATACTACCATAGAGTCTAGATGAATAGAGAACGGTAAATTAATTAAAAGACAATGTTTAAAGGTAAAGGCAGTGCAGACTGAGTTCGCACGTACGTGACAACTGTCCCTAACCAAACCGGAACCATCGGAGGATGCAGATCAATGGGGAGACATTGGAGGTAGTTGTATCATAGCTTTATTGCATCTAGCACAGCTTCACCTAGTTCTGTATCCTAACGAAGTAATGTCATTACACTATTCGAATTTCATCGTCTTTGATTACCTCATCTTTTGGCTTGCACTGCAAGCATTATTTTTAGATGCAATTTAAAAATTATTTCCTCACCTACCTCCTATATTATTTGCTAAAATGTCTTCGACTATAGAGATCGTATCGTGTCCCAGACACAAGCATTTCATCAGTTTAGCAGTTTTCCATCTACTTTGATTTCTGCCACTCGCCGAAAGGCTGCTTGCAGGGTATTTATGTAGATTCCACGCTTGCTTCGAAAATATCGTTAGATTAACAGCCAGTCTTATATTTATCAAACTCATTCTGCCAATTAAATGCCTCCGTTAACTGGCTGCCCATTTTGTTAGTCAAGCTTAACTTAATGTCGCATATATTATCATTTTTTCCGTAGTACATATACCTGTCTGAAAAGAACGATAATAATGAATGAGTAGAACCAATCTATTCCCAGTTACTCTCTTCAAGTTACAAAAAAAGCTCAAATTACGATTTTCCGAGGCAATTGTAATTTCCAAAACGGTCGAAAACAAGAGATTAGCTGAATTAATGCAGTTCGTGAGCCCAGAAAATTGCATTCCTCTGACACGAACACCGCCAGTACTTCCGGTTATGAAAATTTAAGAATGCGTTTCCTTTCAAACACTCGAATTTCTCCAGGACAATGATTTCGCACGGGGAAGCCATTAAAGACCAGGTTGATTACAGGATGTACCGTTGTTTCCGGGGCAACATCATGGTTTCTGTTAGTAAACTACCATACGAAGGAGCATGCAATAATTACGCATTCACAAAGGCCAGGATCCTCTTACGAAAATTTCAGGAAGGGTTCATTGTTCTTCATTAGAATATAATTTTCGAGCAATTCCTACGCTCATGGCCATCCGCCCTTAAATTGGTGGGATTCATAAAGAGATCCTTGTGGAATTGACAGGAGTGAAAGCACCCGCTCGGGGCATCTTTTTGCATAATAATAGCCGGCGATTCACGGTGCACTTGGAAAGAGAGTCCAATGTAAATCAAGCGAAGAGATCGTGAGTGGAATAGGAAAGCATCCCTAGCATTAGAAAATTTGAATATATTTAGGCTTCTTAATCGTGTTCTGAGGAGAAGATTATTTAAATTTTGCTCCCGTAACGTTGGAGATCGAGTAAATGTCAGTGCAGGGAATGGATTTGTGAAGCCATTCTTATTCTGAAAGCGGAAAACGAATAGCATCGATGAATTCTTGCGCTTTAAAGAGTTGTGGTTTTAAGGGCAGCCTACGACCGATGATGCACGCGCATACTTCATTGAGAATACCTGTAAATGAAATTTCATTTGCAGTCTAGGGGCCTCATAGAATGAGCAGAAGTATTAGTTCAGAGCCTAGACAATTCAATTGAAAATTTTATACATCAATATAAATACATATTATTATTATGTATATTGAAATCTATTATTGTAAATATTATTATTTTATGAATTTCCGACCAAGGCGGCGTAATGGTTACGGCTTTCTATGAGTAATGCTGTGATTCCGGGTTCGAGTCCCGGATAACCGTGATTTCCGGGCTAGGGTGTGGGTTCACGCGTTCATCGATTGCGTCTGTGATCGTTCTAATTATTAAATCCGATATAATTTGCAGCCCCTGTTTCTGTTAAAGAAAATACAAAAATATCTACTATATCTTATATTTTAAATTAAGAGACTATCAAAGAGCTTTATGTAGTTAATGGTGGCGGAGATGAGGTTCAAATTAGCCTCAGGGCAAAAGACAATACAGAAAGATTCTAGGTATTGGAGTTCGAGTATGCTTACATTTTTATTTGTTAATTATCAAACGACTTAGCTCATATACAAATGTGGTGCGAAAAATGGCAGCTAGATCTTAATGTAGATAAATGCTCTGTAGTAAATTTCTTCGAAAGGAAACAATTGAGTCAGAACCGCCCGTACAAAATTAGTGGAACGAATTTAAATGTAGTCGACTCAGTAGAATATCTTGGAATCACCCTAACCAATAACTTAAACTGGAGCACACACATTCGAAAAATATGCGGTAAAGCAACTAAAAAGCTCGGTTTTATAAAGCGTATTGTAGGTAGATGCGATGAAAAGGTTAGAGAGCGATGCTATTTTACGTTAGTTAGGCCCCATCTGGAATATGCGGCGAGTATATGGGACCCAGCGGATGAAACGAACTCTCGCGAACTCGAGAAAGTGCAGCGTAAGGCGATACGTTTTGTTAAAAAGTGCTACGATAGAGAAGCAAGTGTAACGCAAATGCTCACAGACGCAGGTTGGGAATCCTTGAAAGAAAGGAGATTAGAAGCTAGGCTGCGATTGTTAGATAAATTCAGAGGAAATACATTTTCGGATGACGTAATTGATATTATGCGACCCCCCTGCTACTTTGCCCGATCCGACAGTGAGCGTAAAATAAGAGAAATAGACGCGAGGACAAGTCGTTTTAGAGACTCTTTTTTTCCGCGAACGATACGCGATAATAATAAATTAAAAAAGTAATTCTACTCTTGGTGTTTACACCCCCTGCCACACGCCGGAAGGCGGCTTGCAGGGTACTTATGTAGATGTAGATTCATACTCATTAGAGACATTAGGTACAGAGGACTGTTTAACCTGCCTTCACTTCAGTACAAATAATTTATTAATAATTTATTTTATTTTCTAAAATTCGAGTTAAGCCTAACTTCCAGCACGATTAAACCATATGAGTTTTTTGTTGATATACAGTAATAAACAATAACAAATTAGCTAAGGTCATCTAGGGTGCATTGATGATACATTTCAGTTCCTTCAACCTCAACTGAAATAGCTAGATAGAACTTTGTTTACTTTTAATCTTCAAAACGACGAAAATTAAGTGGTTTCGGAAGCATTTTTAGTAGGGAGGAAATTCCAAATTAAAACTACTTCCGAAATACGTAATATGAAAATTTGAGCTTATGAGCATTCCTGTATAGCCAAGTGGGCAACACGTTCGAATTTCGATAATTAAATTCGCCGTGTTCGATTCCCGGTGGGGGCTCACGTGCGAAATAATCTCAGCTATCGAAGTACTTATAACAATATTACTACAAATTGAGCTAAGAAGTAAACCATGAGTATATTTCGCAGCCATTGTTGACAAATATTCTTGAAGGTAAAACCGTTTTCTTGAGTTGGCTATTAGCTGAAGTATGACCGTTTTTACACATTCAACACCTCCGAATCAATTTTATACGTAAACAATCTTGTTTTTCCAGCACTGAAATAATTATTGAAATAGCCCTAACATGGATCGTTATCACTTTATCACGTGAATCCTAATCATTCTAAATTCGCTCTTGATCATTAACTCGAAGCTATGTTTTGCTTCAAAGATTAGCAGGTCGCTCCGAGCCAAATCATCAAGTTAATTTAATTAGTTACGTCAGATATCAGCAGCGGAAAATGCTGCATGTGTATATAACAACTTTGATTGGATAACATATGAGCGTTAAATTCGAATTCGAAAAATTGTCTTGTTGACAAAAATTGAATTGTGGCATTCATCATTGTCTTGGAAAGAGAATAATTTTTCCGATATTTACGATTTAGTTAAACTCTTAAAGCTTCAATTCGGCGATGGTTACTTATACAACAAAAATTTGCTTAGATGTGAAGGAATAAATTTTACTCATGACCAAAGGTTAAAATTGAATGAAAGATATACCTTAAATTTAATCCTTTTTCTAAATTACCCATCAATTACATTGAACTGATAAGCCGTCACCTGACATAGTAATTGGCAAATAACCGAAGCAGTTACTATTCATAATGATAACCATTGAGTCATCTTTCTTATGTACTCGTATATGTCGTCACCATAGTGCAACGATTGCGTTTCGAAGTTTCTTAAACTGTCCATAAAACACTACAACACATTCAATTTAATTGGCATATTATTTTTACTTACCTCTTCAAAGCATTTCTAAGGTATTTTCGTTGCCCTTCAGACGAAGTTCGGCTACACTAAGTAGGAGAAGGTCACAACTAAGGGGATATTTGTCCAGAAAAACTAATACCAGTCCCGACTGTACTTATGTAAACGCCGCTAGCCAATATAAAAATCCTCCGCGACACACTGCAAAATCGAATTACCGATGATCCAAGAAAAACGTAGACAGTTTCTCTGGAGGGAATATCGAGTAGGCACAGAGCCAGACGAAGTGAAAGTGACTTCCTACAAACAGCACACGAAGAGACAGGATTTATAGAGACGCTAATCAATAACCAGTCGCTCGAGTATATAAATAACGAGGATCGGAGGACTTTCCTTAAATCGCAAGATGCAAAACTTTGGGTTGCTAAGGCAGACGAGGAAGACACGATCTTTAGAGAACCGAGTAAATTACCAATCGAGAATATACGAAATTCAATTCCTTCTAAATCTAGCCGTGATGCGGAAACAACGCATAGTTTTTACAATTCCAGATTATATGATATCTACATCACTCCACTCTCGAATTAAAATTAAGAAGGGTTATATACCAACAGTAAAGATTTAAACTCTTGGCACTTATATGGATATTACGACAAGGGGCAATAAGATCGCCAATTCCCTGCCATTAAATGCATTCTAGTTTAATAACTGAGACCATTACTTTGGCCACCTTGTCACTTGAAACTGAGAACAGAATACATCCGCGGTCCCGATAACCAAGTGGGCTGCGCGTTCACCTTTGGCGAAAGCGGTCCCGGGTTTGATTCCCGGCGGGGACCCACATGTGCGAAATGACCTTATTTGTCGAAACACTTTTAGCAATACTCCTACTATCACTACGGAAAATATCCAGCGATACCTGGAAGAACTTATTTATAGCTCCTATTACTCGAGAATAATATTTTCTCCCGTATTCCTATGCACTAATTGCTATTCAGAGTAGAAATATATATCAGAATATTTCCACCCACTCAAGAGAACAATATTCTTTTCAGTAGTCAGCTCTTATTCTCCTTTTCCCTCAAGTTCACAGTACAAGGAGCTTTGGTTAAGCTGACATTGCGTCTTCATCCTAAGAATCTATGATTAAAACCAGTTCACTTTCAAAACTTTCCTCATCATCTGACTTCCATATTCTTGTAAAATTTCATTTCCTAATATTAGGAAAGGAACTAGCTAGCCAAGAGAACTGCTTTAACTGTTCTAATACATCAACGCCAATCATAAACCTCGTCGTCCCTTATCTACCTTCTCGGCATTGGGTCTAGATAGGACCATCTTAAAATTATATCTCTCTACAATCCCGTAATTTCACAAGTTTCAGAAAACATTGCCTATTTTCTTATATAGGTACCCATCTAAATTGTTTGACTCCAGACTTATGTTAGTCTTTTAGATATCCTCTCTTCTTTAGATGCTACCAATGTTCGTGATTTCTTATGCGTGAAAATTGAAAGCGAGATTTTCACATCTCGCTTCAGAAATAACTACAGCCGAATAATTTCACATCATCAAACTAAAAGTTTTTCTTATTTTTAAACTTTCATTTTCTTATTTTCTACCTATTTTTTAAAAATTTTTAATTCATAGGAATGCTAGTGAAATATTTATCTACCCTCGTAAAAATTCGTATCCAAACAAACCAGTGATTTCCTTAATTTAAACCATTCATTTCCTTTAAATCACTTCCACCTTACTACTCCACTAACACAATCGCCTACTTCCTCTTTTGGTCATTGCAATCAGTGGTTACCGAACAAACTGTAAACTCACTTACTTTGGCTACTCGCGTTCAATTAAGGCTCATTAAAACAGGCCAAACTTCGATTGTACCTGATGGTATTCTTCCCTACTTGAATAATTGCGCTATTTGGAGTTTTCCTTTTTCTTCATATGAATCTTAATAGGATAAAAAAGGCTCAGTGTAACTTCCTCATCATCGATTATACATCGGGGTTTGAAAATATGCTGCAATATTCTTTATTCTTTCTGCAATTTCAAATTCAGAAAACACAACGGCCGCAATACTTCACCCAAGTAAAATGAAATACTGGATTGTAATACCATACTTTGCTAGTCCTGAATTTTTTTCATACAATTACGACATTCATTTTATGATTTCGTCCCTAAAAAATACACATCTAAATCAATTATTTTCTTCACCTACATAGACTGTAATCAATTTCGTCACTTACGTAGACTGGAATTAACCCACAACAATTTCCTCTCATTGAAGTTGATTTGATGGTTATAATCCTAAATTATATCTTTAATTTTTTTTGCAATGGATTCACTCCTACTGACACCAATTCTGTTCAATCACATTCTATAAACCGCCTTATTACTCCATATTATCATTCTATATAAACCTTACAGCGTCCTTTTGGTTGCCCAATCGTTTGAGTATGAACACCATGTTTTTCATTTCCTCTCATTCTACTAGTCATTTCTTCTAGCAAAATGTTTTCTTTTCCCACTCTCGGTTTCTTCCTTATCGATTTCTTCGATTTTTAAGCTTAACTACCTCCATATTTATTCGTCAGCCTTTGACTTTACTAACTCCATATTTAATTTTCTTCCTTCGAAAGAAACGACTGCCAGTTTACCTCCACCAGTTATCCATCTCTTTACTTAATCTCAGGTGCTATAATCGATTTTGATTAACAAGGCCAAGAGGTATCGTGGCAATATAATTCCTGACCTTCTGGCATACATTCAATTTTATTTAAATTACAGGTGTTTCATCAAATAACCACTGATATTACTAAAAATAGCGGATAACAACCGATATTTTAATATCTTCTGCGCCGTATTTCGCACTGGTGTAAAACCAAAGAAAATATTCTAACGTGACAGAGCTCCCGGAGAGCCAAGTGGGTAACGCGTTCGCCATTGTTGAAAGCGGTTCCGCGTTCAATTCCCGGTGGAAGCCCATGTGAGCGGAATGAACTGAGCTATCGAAACACTTTTAAAATTACTACTAAAACCTAACGCCTCAGACATTGATCGCCATCGATCTCTTGGTCACGTGATTCATTCGACAGCTGTCCAAAACTCACTGAATTCCAAAGGTAATTTATCGTCCTTTTGTGCTCTTGAATGATTCTATTTTTTGTTCCAATGATGTATTTTCCAGATGGATTTCTAAGGGTTTTACTGTCATCCTTTTACATTAGGTTCAGAATTAGAAACAGTACGAGGATGACAGCAAGAATTATTAACTTTTCCATCTCAGCACTACGACATTCATTAAATTTGAAATAATCCCGAGACTAAAATGCTCGTATAGTCAGTAGTTGTAGAATTTTTCGAGTCGATCACTCAAGAATATTAACGCTTGAATATCGAAACAAAAGTAAATAAAATACGATCTTAACATGTGAATTATAAGAAAACAGGAATTTGTAACGAATTCTAATGATAACTCGACATCTCTAAAGAGTTTCCGGGGAATTCGTTCCAGTTTAGAAGAATAGGCTATGAATTACTAAAACTCAAAGTCAACGAAAATGGTAATTTTTAGTAATCTTCGAAAATTCTCTAAAAATAACTTTCATCGCCGTTAAATCTTGAACAAATACATGACGAATGTTTACGTCCATTACTTTTCCAGCTGTGGCAATGTTTCACGCCACGGCTTCCGTCAGAGTTAAAAAACGCGAAAAAATCCCCCACAACCATCACATATTTAAGCTGATGCACCCAACCATCACATTTGTAGGCTTCCATATAATTAAAAAAAAACACGAAAAGATACTCCGCAATCTGTAAGTTGATGTACGGTCAAGTTCAAGGGAATACATCTTTCAGAATTATTTGTCGACGCGTATCAATACACACCACCGTAGAGGCATAAAAACGGATGACATGTACCCGATAATGAGGGAGATTTCGTTAAAAACAGCGATAGAGAGCAATGCGGGCGTGTCGGAGGCTGATAAATCGGGGAGTGGTTTAAAGAGATGTACCAGACGACGAACGAAAGCGAATGGGTCGCCATTTCCGCTGCATCCACTCTGTTTCCTCGCCCAAAACGGCTACATTCCGTGCTCTCCTCCATTTGGGTTCCTTTCTCGACTCCGTCGACAGATAAAAGAAAACAACAAGAACACTTCTCGAGGGCGCTACGTGGGCGTGGGACCCCCGACCGAAAGGGCTGTGAGACGACAGTTATCGCCTTGGAAAATAATCGAATGGATTGTTGCCGACGGGTCTCAAAACTCCCACGGGCTGAATTCACGAAAAGGACGGTCTGAAGTGTTAGGCTTACGGTTGTAAGGATGTCTAGCTCCACTCGTTTCACAGGAGAATATACCGGGGAGTAAGAAACGTCCCGTGGACCAATATTCAGTCTTCGGCGAATATTCTAAACCTTGGCACACGCATATATTTATTCAAACTGAGAGGAACACATAAACGACGAAATATCTCGCAATGTAGCGGAAGTTGAAGAATAACTACCCGCGTATATACCACGACTCGCCTCACTCATTTAAATCATGGCACTACGGTGTACCTCGGCAATACCGGTTCAGAAGCACTGGCTGAAACATATCTATTAAAATAAACTTACTATTATAAATAATTTTTCCTTTTAACCGACGTGTAGCTGGCTGGTATGATGGGTTCATATCGGGTTTGCCTGAGATCCTTCCTTTCACTTTCTATTTTCAGAGATTGAAGAGACTGTAAAAACTGCAATTAGAGATGGTACATTCGTATACAGAATACGAATTGAATCTACTATGCATCATCGAGTAGGTGTGACTATGTAAGCTAAGGGGAAAGGCAGTAAAGATATGCGATATATTTATTTAAACTCTTCCGCTTGAATGCTGCACGGAATCACAGTTCTCTTTCCGGTCTTCATCCCAAAGCCTTAATTCCCACAGTTGAATGGAAATGTAAGCTTTTCGTGCTTTTCTCTCTTCTTTGCTTCTTAATGGCACTAACATTTCATCTTTTAAGCGCCCAGTTATGCATAATTTCAGATATTCCACGTACAGTTGAGTCCCGTTTATCCGGAATGCCATCCGGGGCCACCTCGGATAATTGAAAACTCGGATGATACGGAAGGGTCGTCTTGCGTATGTAAATTATGAAATAAACACGCTATTTTCTTGCTTTGCCGTAGTACGACGTGTATTTACAATTAAAATATCACTTTGACCTAAAACTTTTTAAATAAAATATTTTACTTTTCCTTAATAATATACACGTCAATTGTCCAGATGCAGTTCTCACTTCTTTTCTTCGAATATCTCCAGATTATAATGCTGACGTTCGCTTGTCAATGCTGGACTGGAATGGTGCAGTTACAGCGAAAGTAATTTAAGCGGTACGCCGGTATATGTGTGCGTAAGTGAAAAAGGCAAAGTACACAAATATGAACCTCGGATGATAACGGAACTCCTCGGTTAATCAGGACTCGGATAATCGAGACTCTATTCTATTTATCCAAGAGTAACATATGTGCTTAGCCTTGGTGTTAATACTTAGGAACCCTTGTGAGTCTCCGTAGGGCTAAACACAGCCGTTACGAAGGTACACGATAATGCGAGAGGGAAGTGTTAAGAACGTGAGGGGAGTCTGGTTCGCATAGCAGGTCGGTCACGTAGGCGCTCTCGAGACGAAGCTTCGGTCGGAGGCATTTCCAGCGGCGAACATAAAAACGCTTAACCACAAAAGAAATCTCGCCCAATTGATAGCGAACGCGATATAAACAAACGCGGATCGATTGAACGAGGAGTTCACGTAATAACGCGGCGAGGTCAGAGGACGAGCGTTATGGAAGGGAAGGTCACTTTATAAAGGCATCTTTCTCGAAAGCCACGTCAGCTAAGGGAGTGCACACACACGATGTTTCAGGGGCATGAAAAGTTCGAATTGTCGGAGCCGTAATTCCGATAAAGCTTTGCGGTGACGCGGCCGCTCAAAAAAGACAAAAGAGAAGTGCATACAAGAGCGAAAGCTGTGGCGTGACCGTATTAGCTTCGAAGATAACGGTTCTTACTTATCGCAGGCCATAAAAATATTCTTCCCGGCGGACGGATTTCGAATGTCATACGGTTCTAGATCGGTACGACGATCGAAACAAATGATGAATCAGGAGAATTACAATTTTTTAAAGAATAATTTGTGCACAATCAAAATAAATTATGGCTGAATTTAGCGGATTCTTATTCCAATCCCAACTACACCGGCTTTTACGATGTGATACAACTTTATGAACTCATCATTACGTAAATTTAGCTGTATCTTTAAAATTACGAGTACAATTTTATCGAACATCTGTGAATTTAATTAGAACAAACGCCTAATTTTTGTCGCATAATCATCTTTTCACGGTCATAGTTTCGAAAGAGCGGCCTAGGTTCAAAGGAGAAAAAACTAGAAAATCCATACTATTTAACGCTCAACTCCCTTCTCACGTGTTTAACAGCAACTTTCCGTCATTACTTCTAGCTGTCTATAAATATCCTCTCAAATTCTAATTCCGGAATCGTTACCGCGAGCTATCTCGCGAGCACCCGAAGTAAATAGTCTTTAAAATGAGAAAGCTTGAGGAGACGCTGGCAGAGTGCAATCGCCACGGAAGACTGAAATTTTCACAGTGCTGCTTTCATTTCTACCATCTCTGTTTTTATCTGACACGATAAAAAAATGCCGATACGACTTTGATGTCGCAGCGGCCCAAACGATGCAGACCCGGGTCACTGGGGACGCCATCGGTTTCGCAACTATTGAAGCGTAAAGAGTAAAAGCCACACCGAGGCCACCTACCGCCGAATAACCGAAAGGGCTAACTTTTAACGAGGCAATCTCACGACGATTTGCAAACAAAGCTGGAATTCATCATGCGAGAAGGGTTGGGGGGAGGGGGGGCGGATGTGGGGGAAGGGGCCACTGCAGAGGAAGAAAACGAAGTATTGACGCCTTAAGGAACATATTCCAAAGACTTTTGTTTGATCTTCAACAGCCGGAATACACTATAAATGGTAGCAGAGAGAAAATCGATGAATAGCTTTTAAAGGAGAAACACCGTTACATCCGTCCTGGTGATAAACTCGCCGGGCCGGGAAGACTCCCATGCAAGGTCATCGTGTAATAGATGTTATTTAATCGCGAGAGAAGTCTGTCCGGCAGCTGCACTCCGAAGTATTCTTATCGAGGCGCATCCTTTAAAAAAAAACGTTAAAAAATCCGATAGACTCGAGAAAGGATCCAATCTATAGCGCGCGCAACGTAAGTCGAGTCCGGCGATGGGCGCATGTGTTGGCATCCGGGACAAATTCCTCAAGTTTCCTTGGAGAGTGTTTTGGAGAAACGTGGAGATTCATTGATTTGAAAACATGAAACCGCTGTCGTCAATCACGACGCGGACTAAAATACACCGCGGAAGCTAGACGTTTCCGAAACAAAATCTTCGCGATGACAAGGAACGAAGGTCCAAAATAATAAGAAAGGGGCGCTAGAAAAGGGAACCAAAAGCAGTTCCAGAAATAAATACGTTGAATATTCCGCCGAAGGTACTCCGGGTAAAAATAGATTTCGAGGAAGAGTGCTAATGACAATGTACTCGAAATAAACCGCGAGAGGATAAAGGAGTGATTCTTTGGCAGTGTATTAACTCCAAAGCGGAAGAATAAACATTCAAAAAGTAAACTGAACGTAGGTTCCTGCTTAAAAAATCCTTGTGAATTACCAGAACGCGGTCGGAGGACTCATGAGGAGAGAACGAGACTAGACGCTTCGAGGCAAACAGTTTGTTTACAATATGGGAAACGCGAGGAGTCGCCGCACCGTAATCGCTAAGAGAATGAAGATTGGTACATACGCACAGACGCACCTTGATCTATCCGAGAAGAAATCGAACTTGGACTTCTTCTTCCCTCCGTGGCTGGGGGAGGCGGAAGAAGAGGAGGCCGGAGGCGGGGACCCGGAGGCAGTGGAGGAAGAGAGGCTCCCTGCCCTGGCCCTCGTCTCCACGCCATTGTCCACGATGTGGTGGTGGTGCACCACGACCCCCAGGGTGGGCCTATTGTTCTGCCTGTTTCTCCTTCGCCTCCTCTTCTTGGTTTCCTCAGCGGCGCCGGCGCCCTCTTCCCCGTTATTGCCGCACCCGGCGGCCTGTTGCTGCTGCGTCGAAGGGGAGACCCAGTCCAAGTCCTTCTTCAGGTGTCCCCTTCCGCACTTGCAGCCGCAGGCTTTGAAAGCCAGGTCGTATCCTTTCCTAGTCCAGAGGTTCTGCAGCCGCTGGCGTTCCGACCATCCCCTAGCCCTTCCGGTTCCCCGCAAGTGCTGCAGCACTCCCCTCTCCCACGTTTCGAAGCAGTCTCGGTGCATGAATGACCCTAGAGGACACTGCTCGTTGTTGCAGGTCACTCTGACCGCGTCCTCCGAGTTGGGGTCTACCCTTTTGGGCTTCTGGAGCCCGGCAGCCTCTTGGGCGCCGTGGAGGCATCCCGTGGGGGCGCAGCAGCGAGGCCCCACGCCCTCCTCTTCTCCTATACCGACGTCGAAACCCACCGCACCCCCTGCCTCCACGGCGGCATCGATCGCCGCGGCCAGGACGTCTCCTTGGCCGTGGCCCCCTCTGGCTCTCTGGGGCATCTTTCCCTACGCCTCCGCTCCCGCGTTCATCCGCACCCCTTCGCTGCCACTTTCACTCTCTCCAGCCCCCTCGCTCGCTCGGGTGCGGCTCCTTTTGCTATGTCACATACGCAAAACACACGCTCTCCCTTCGCGCCAAATTCCTCCCGAAATATACAGCGAGGATGCCTTGATAAACAATGACAAAAAAGGTCGCGTGCTCTCTTCTCTTTGATAGCAAACCTCTCTCTCTTCCCGACGATGACCGCTCCTCAGCAGGTAGAGGACATAAGTTTAATCCCTCGTTGTTTATGCGGTCGGCTTCCTTTTTATTACAACTGCAATCGCCAGCTTCGTATACTGCTTCCCATACGCTCGCCGTCCAAACGAACACTGTTTGGGTTCGTCCGTTCGCCGGTGGAGTGGAGGGGAAGGGCGTCTGTCCTTCGCCGGCTGCCATTGGCGTTGGGACCATAACAAACCGTGGCACGTGACCTCGAATGGCTGCTGATGGGAGGAAGGAGGGCAGAGGACGCCGAGGAGAAAGCGGTGGCGGTGGGGAGATTTTTGGAAGCGTCGAGGTGTATATGTGTGTGTGAATGCGTGTGTACGTGAGTGTGTGCGTGCATACATGCGGCAGCCGATTTTTGCGTTCCGAGGCTCGCTTTAGGTCGCTTCCAAAACATCGTGGCGGCGGTGCGGTATAACCGACCGGTCGAGGCGGGTTAACAGCGTTTTCTGTCGATTTGAAAACCACGCGGAGATGTTTTGCACTTCCGTATCATTCCGTAGGTCCAAATGAATTCGAATCGGCAAATAACTGCAACAAATGTGGTGGAATCGCCCCGCATTTTCCCTGGGGGGGAAATAATGGT
This sequence comes from Ladona fulva, assembly GCA_000376725.2. Classification (NCBI taxonomy): domain Eukaryota; kingdom Metazoa; phylum Arthropoda; class Insecta; order Odonata; family Libellulidae; genus Ladona; species Ladona fulva. Next base: position 779,812 of record KZ308238.1, read on the forward strand.
TTCTTTTCGAGGAAGCCCATAATGGCACCCTATATAGCCGTACTTCGTGCATTCCATGCAGTTTTTTTGGGCGGGCGGTGGTTTCGTGACAGGAGCGCAGGCAGTAATGGCGGCGGATCTCTCTCTCTCTCTTTCTCTTCCTCTGTTCGGAACACGTTCTGCGCTGTGCCCCTCCACGGAGATCGAAGGCGCGCATACACACAGCCTTTGTCGTTTGTACGAGAATGGATGGGCGATTTTACGTTTTTAGAGAGGATTTCTCTCGCTGGAAGATCATTACGACAGTATAAAACAGGCAACGTCGAAGAACTGCTCGAATTCTTCGGTATGCAAGCGAAAGGGGATAGAAAATCTGAAGAATAACATTAAATATGAAGAAAGTTATTAGGAGAGGGAAGACAAGGTTTACGGCTTAACTGCCGTTCCTATTTTCTTCTTTTCGTGGCATGTTATTGTCATTACTTCTCACAGAACATCGTAGTTTAATAACAACCGTCATAAGTAACATTATAGTATAGTATAATAGTATGTTTTTCTTTCTTTTTTGTGCGATAATTATTTGGCACATCTTTACCAGAAAAATCTTTCAGTGGGTAAACACCTGTGACAATCGGAAATTCTGGCATTATCCCACAACCCATTGACATCAATCCTTCCGCGACAAAACTTAAATTAAAGAAAATGACTCGTATACAAATTCTTACGCCCTAAAGCGCTGATTATCATCAATAAATCAATAGCACTTATCTAGAAGAAAGATTACTCATCAAATCGATCAAAGCAGACGTGAGGAATTACGTACTTTTGATTCACAACATCACCCAGAGATGAGATCGTTAGAAAGAGCGTTGCATTCACGAAAAATCGTTACTGGAAACGATATCGTCTGCGGGATTGTGAGACTTTCCCCGCTTGTAATAGGAATTAAAGACACACTGGTAACGACTAAAAACATCACTTAAAGAGACATTTAACACCTCCCCACAAAGAGTCTTTCCTAATCTCCCCGATGACCTTCTTCTCCCGCTTGATAACGCCCTAAGAATTCCCACCAAACGCGGTCCTACCGTCTTGTTTACAAACAATTTTTTATTGATTTCGGTCGACCAAACGCGGTGACGGGGCGCGGCCAAATATACTTTAATTGCTCTTTTTTCCCCGATGGTCTAAATACGTCCACGAAACCAGTCTCCTGCAGCGATTCGGATCGGCTCACTGCAGGATAAGGGCACGTTTTAGCGGAATTTCCGGAGTTTTGAATTCCTCACTCTCTGAACCATTTCTTCGATTTCCGCTTCTGTTCCGGAAACGTCTGAATCCGTAGCTGGCGCAGTGTTACTTGGACCCTAAGTGGGATTACATTCTATATACTCTACGCATATAGTTTGCATCCGTATTCCTAATAAGATAGGCTCTTCTATCACAGTAGGCTAGAAGCTTCTTCCGGTGTTGTTTCGAGATCCATCTGTTCCTTGGGCACCCCACCTCTAACCAACGCCTTTGCATCGCAGAACCATCGGGAATGTTCTTCCAGACGCTCGTTCTCCGCGGACACTCTTCGGCTTCGAATAGATGTCTTTGAAGCTATTTTTAACTAGTCACTTCTATGAATCATAGGTGGAAGTTAACGACTTCTTCAGTTACATATTCCCTAGTTATTTAAATCTTAAATTCATTTTAGAAATTGCGTTTACTGTACTACGTTTTTTCACCTAATACGTATATACTCTTTCTCTGTTCCTGAGTTTTCTGGGGAATCCTTTCTTGTTTTCATTTTGCATCTATCTATCCCTTGGTGTCGGTACCATATATATGCTACTGTAACTCTATTAGTGAGGACATTGATTGTTTACATAATTTATTACGAAGATAGTTTTATAGTTCTTGCTTTCTAACTGTATAAAATTATAACTTCTACAGCAGGCGTTATATCGTTATAAATTCGTAATGAATAAATGTGTGACAAAGAAGTGAGTTATTTGCTGATAGCGTATCCCAAATCTCGCGATGTTCAAAATGTGGAATAGGTACTGCTTCTTTTTAGCGTTGCATTTTCTCATGGAGTAAATATAGTCATTTGCTTAATATTGCCAGGTTATCTTTAGAATTTTCCACTAATCGATTAATTACCAGCCTCTGTGGCGTAGTGGTTAGAGCAACCTTGCAACATTGAGGTCCATATATCGAATCATGGTCGGGGAATGGTTGTTTGTTTGTGTTCGTATGTGTGTTTATAGAGGGTTTCCTGTAAGAATGGTCAACCTTGATTTAAATACGCTCATTTTATAGAGACAAATTTATTATTATAATTTGGTTCATATTTTAGAAAAGTCTTACTTTTCATGTTCCCATTATTAGTAGAATGGTTATATATTTAGAGCCGCAAAGTTCACTTTGTGGTAAGAATAATCTTTGTGCCTCCTATTTCAGCTGTCGCTAGCAGATGGTGTGCGGACCACTGATTGCTCGTGAGAACCTTTATCTGGTCCATATAAATTTGATTGACGATTGATTGATTGCATTGATTTTCAATTTTTTATACGCTTTCGTTACATTCTGTATTCTTTTTGTATAACCAACAAGGGTTACACGAGCGACAACATTAATTTTACATCGATAAAATTGAAATTTAATGATGATAACTTTATAAATATTTGTAACTAAAGAATATTTATACTAATGCAGGGTCTGCCGTATGTTGTTAGTTTAGTGGTCCGCGAGGTTCGAATGGTTGGCGATAGCTGTCTTACATGAGTTGTAGTTGAATGAAATTTACGCATAAAGCGGTAATTAATTTATTGATTTATTTAATATTTCCTACAAATTTCGTCGGTGGACCAAGTGGCAACGGTCGAGGTGGCGTAAGAAAATTAATAATAATATCTTCGCCCAAAGACGGGAGGAAACCTCTTAAAAACCTCCCGTGGACAGTACAACTGTGGGTAAAAGTGGACTTCCGGTAAAGCAACCAAAAAACTCGGCTTCATAAAGCGCATTGTAGGTAGATGCGATGAAAAGGTTAGAGAACAAAGCTATTTCACCTTGGTCAGACCCCATCTTGAATATGCGACAAGTATATGGGATCCGGCGGATGAAACGTACACCCGCGAACTCGAGAAAGTGCAGTGCAAGGCAATACGTTTTGTGATAAAATGCTACGATAAAGAAGCTAGTGTTACGAAAACGCTCTCGGACGGTTGGGAATCCTTGAAAGAAAGGAGATTGGAAGCTAGACTTCAATTACTTGATAAATTTCGTGACAGGGCTTTTGCGGAAGACATAATGAATATTATGCGACCCCCCTGCTATTTCGACCGATTCGATGAGCGTAAAATAAGGGAAATAGATGCTAGGACTAGTCGTTTTAAGGATTCATTCTTTCCGCGAACGATACACGATAATAGCAAGATAAAGAAATAGCTCGAACATCCGGTGTTTACACCCCCGGCGGCTTGTAGGGTATTGATGTAGATATACAAATCTTTTCTAGTCTAGTTATTAACAAAGCCCAGATAAAATCAATTAGAAATTGTCGATACTTAACTGTACTTTATAAATAATAGATCTGAAAATATTGTCATATACTAATGATAATAAAATCGATTAAAAAATCGAGGATCACCTATATAAACGATTTAAATTTTATAAACTTTCTAGCTTCGTTGTGAAAATTTTAACATTTTTCGGCATTGGAACGAGAGGTTCTCCAGTTAAAGTGTTTCATTCCCTTATATCTCTCATGATAATATCTCTGGTATCTCTTATCTTGTGGTTTAGGAAAAGAACCATTACGAAAGGATAAATCTAGAAGAAAGATAACATGTTCTCCTAGCAAAACTAGGCGTTAGCTCTTTTAAACTGATAATGCGGAAAATAATAATTTAATAATTTTAACGGAGGATATCTTCGCGGAGTTTTAGTCGTGATATATTTCACGACTTTATCGAGTGTGTAATGTGTTCTAATAATCCAAAAAAAGAGAAATAATATCATGTTTCAAGCCAGTCCTCGAACAAAAAACATAAAATTAGCATTTCAAACAAAAACATCCTAATATTAAATTATTTAAAAAATTAAGTAATAATGTTCAATAGAAATGACCCTAAAGAAAGAAAAGCTTGACTTCTTTTAAGCTAGCGGTGCGTATATAATAAACAGAGTTTTCGTCCTCAAGCGGTCGCGCCTATATCAACATAAAAGGAAGCATGTACTTCCTAGATGCACTAACTTAAAATTCAAAATTGAAAAATTCAGTTATTGATTTTTTGATGTAATTAATTTAAGATTAATCAATACAGATCATATGAATAAATTGCTTAAAATAAGTTACACCGAATTCATCGCGGGCGTAGCTTCAACACAGATGCGACTGTTAGGGTTAACGTTAATTTCCTATAGCGACATTATTTTGTGTAATAATTTGAAATACTAATTTTATGTTTGAATTTATATTGGTGAATTAATAATATTCCGGAATTTGAATAAATTTCTCGCGTAATTTGCAAACTATGCGAAAAATAATTAGTACCATATAAGAATAATCTTTCCGGTACGAGGTAATTATTAGAAATGTTGCAACTATTTCTGAATATCTCTTGTATTACTAATACATTGTATTATTTAATATATTTATTACTAATATATTGTATTATTACTACTAATGATTTCCTTCTTAGTCGCAATTCGTTAGGGATTTAATTCACAGTTAGCGCACGGAGTTCGGAGACAGAGGCATAATCACTTAGCGTCGCCTGATGCAGTATGATCTAATCTCTCTTGCGAGAGGTTTGCGTCCGTGCATCTTAACTCCTCCCAAATATTAACCTTGAGAAATGTTTACCTTTGCTAGGTTTTGTTTGTGACTTGAGTTCTCCCTCTCTAGTAACTAGAGGGAATTAAATATCACATGAATGTGTCACAGAAAAATTTTTGGAAAATGGTGGAGCGCTATAATTATGTTATACCGTCAAAATAAAACTACAATGTATCTAATTAATATAATTTGCATTTTTCATTCGTCGTTTGCTAGGTCTTACAACTTGTATTAGTAACTGCTTCTGACAAAAAGCAGTACATTCGATGGTATAGTTTGTTTGCTTCTCTGAATGGAGTGATTATGAAAATTTCTTCTTTTTATTTTCTATATATGCTAGAACGTTTGAATTTAAGTGAGGATCGTCATCATCTGGGAATACATATTGTTTTTCTTTCGATCAATGCATAGTACTTGTTCCATGGGTTTCAAATTTTGAGTAAAAATGATAACTTACTTTTGAATCGCATACCAGATTTGAATAAAGGATATGTAATAATCGACACAAGACTCACGCGTTGAAACTTAACTATTGTGGTTACAAAAGCTTAAATTAAAATTGGTTGATGAAAATTAGATAATCATCAAGTTTTGACAATGTGTGGGTTTTATGACATTTACAGCGCTAGGTATTACATTATAACAAACACCTAAGGTAAAGCTGGCGAGTAAACTGAATGCGCTTGGTATGGATTATGTAGATATATGTGTTACACATATCCTTATCCCGAGCAAAAGTGGGCCTTAACAGCCACGTCTTTCTTTAGACTCGTTTTCTAGAAATAGAATTATAAAAAAATCGCCCGAACTGGGATTTGAACCCAGGACCCTTAGATTAAAAGTCTAATGCTCTACCGACTGAGCTATCCGGGCTCGTGTAAAAAACGGAAGGAGGATAATTCATCAAAGAATTGATAATTGAGCAATGTAGGTTTAATTGAGTAGCATGTGCTCCGTAAACGGGAGAGAGAATCAGTAATGAACGAATGTCTACTGAAAGGAAGGCTACTAGATCAATACGGAAAGGTTATTTAAAATGGTATGGACGTAAGGAAAGGATGGACGGGATCAGAGGAATTAAGACGGTACATGAGAAGAATGGAAGGTAGCAAATGTAGGGGAAAACCAAAAAAAAGCTGAATTAGTGAATTGGATGCTGTTGAGAAAAGAAGTGGCGGTTTAAAGAATAGTACGGAATATATAAAAAGATGAACCAGTCTCACTCGTAAAATGTTGGCGAGGTTGGAATAATGTCGAAGAATACTGAGAATGATTGTAAAAATAAAGTAGTTAATCCCACTGGGAATATCATGTCTGTTAAGTAATTATTAATCTATGTTTTTAACATGTACTTTATTAAAACCTGCATATGCGTCTAGAATCCGTTAGTTATAAAGTATTTGATACATTTGTAAAGTATTCAGCCCGAACGCTGGCTCAAGCCTCAATTTCTTCCTTGACTACTGAAGATGGAACCATAAGTTCCGAAATACGTATCTAGTGCTTTGGATACAGGTGCATCCCCTGCGACGTTGGACTCACCATAGGCAGCAGCGGAACCACCCCGAGGTAAATTTCCTTTTCATTTACCCCGGTAATTACGGCTTTTGGAGTTAACCTTTCTGATTATTTACTAACAGCCGTGTCTCCTCTCTTTCCTTTCACTCAATTTCTTCGTCAAAAATAGCTTAAGATGCGGAATGAGGCTCTTTATGTAAGATGAGGAGTGAGGTAGTTTTCCCTTGCTTCATTCACCGAATCATCTTTAAGTTAAAGACGTCCACAAAACTGTTGGTTACTAACATTACGAAAGCAGTGGTAGTTTCGTTAAAAGTGCTTCGACAACTGAGGTCATTTGGACCATATGGGCTTCCACCGGGAATCGAACCCGGGATCGCTTCACCGAAGGCGAGCGCGGTACCCCCTTAGCTATCTTGGATACATCTGGGATATCTTGGGTATCCCTTACTCACCATCATCCAATCAGATATATTATAATTTATGAACAAAAGGAATGAAAAAACTAATTGCTTGTACTTTTACGTCTTAATCCCCACAACTTAACACCAAAATCATGAATTCCTCTATCATTATATGATATATTTACGCGTGGATTTCAATATTATTACTTTCTAATCTACAGAGAGTTGCTCATGATTTTTTTCACTGTGGTATTTTTTTTTCTTTTCTACAATCCGTAAGCAATTTTCCTTAGGTGTATTCTTCATTCCTTCCTTTGTCTGGGTGTTTGTAATAGTTCATTCCACTTTCTGCCGTGCCCTTTTAAGTAATGCGAAACTATTTTCCCACTTTAATCCTTCTGTTACACACAAACATTCGTGTTATCTCCTCGCTCGTTCTACTGGTCGCCCCAGAAAATGCACGCTTTAAATCGTTTCTCATTTTCATTTACAACAATATTACCCGCTTCACTGATTTCCTAGACTTAGTCACGCTCTTTAATCTTCGTGCTCCACATACACCATCGCTCGCTCTACTTCCCCTTCTTCGAAACTCTTTTATAACTACGTTCTCTATGCTTCGGTTTTGCTTTCCTCTCGAATTCCCCGAAAGCGACGATAGAACAGTCTATTTTTGGCCTCAAATAGTTGTGCAAGACGGGGGTATTTTTCTTATTTTATTATTAATAGATCTGATGAATGCGCTCAGAGCCGCCGTGCGGGTTTTTCCCACCTTAAAGGCGCCTCATCAAGCACCGCAGACCTGCACAAGCTACAGCCCGCGAGCCGCATGCGGCCCGGTAGGGTTCACCCTGCGACTCTCTCGGTTGGGAAGAAAGGCAGTAATCAGTTCTTAAAGATAGATTTTGAGATTATTGAAATCTCACCGAAAAGTGTCGTATTCGAGAATTAGAAGAAGTACGGCGAAAGTTGATACGTTTCGTACGACAAATCAATGAGTGTTTCTAAAACGCTTCAGGACACAGGATGGGAATCTCTAGAAGATAGAAGATTTAAACAAAGACATAATTTGCTTTATAAATACAGAGAAAGTACACTTTTAGAAGATGCGTAGATATTATGCGTCCTTCATGTTACAAGGCTGTTCTGATACTGAGAAAAGGCAGAGGAATAGGTGCTAGAACTAATAGTTACAAGTCGTTTTTTCCGCGAACGATACGCGAAAATTATCGATTAGGGAAGTAGAGTCATGGTGCATACATTCCCTTCCACACGCCGAAAGGCGGCTTGCTGGGTGCATACATATGTATATATAGATGTAGATTTAGTTTCAGATTATGAGTAGCTTGTTACAGGAAAAATTTTATTATGTTTTCGCATTTTTATTTTAAGTGAATATCCTTTTTAAGTACAAAAAGATCCTTCAGTTTCCAAAAATTGAGACCCGCGATTATACTCGTATTTTCCTTCCTTCATTGTTAGCTGTCACGCCTCCTCTGTTGCATTTTGACAATATCGCAAATGTATTTTCAACGTTTATCAAAATATTGCTTTCTTTCTATTGAAAAAAATGGAAATACTTTCTAATTTCCAGAATATTTAACCCAAAACGACCGGTTTTGGCTGAAACGCCACCGTCAGGTATGTACATGACATCCTCTGCCTTTGCTCTTTATCTTCAAGAGAACCACCATCCCAGTTCCTTTACCCGAAAAATGTCTGTAGGCAGTCCAAAGGGAAGAAGCTGGATGCATTGGAAGCAATTGAGGTCTGCCAAAAATCTGACCAATGAAATATTTTTTTGAACCCTTCCCTCTCCTCACCCTTCCTTCAAAACTTTTCTGCTGTACATAAGCACCTGCATTTCTTATACATGTACTTGATAAAGAAGTTTTAGCCGAAACCGGTCGTTGTGAATTAAATATTGTGGAAATTTCAAAGGTTTCTCCCTTCCTACATCTAGTTTTTCCACGAAATAGGCCAGCATTAGGACATATAGCATTCTTTCTTTTGATATTTATTTCCAAAGGACTTTTCAGTTTGTTCATTACGATCACATTTTTTATTACTTTTTCGCTGTCAATTTCCCTCAATACTATTTTTCCTAGAATGTATAACCGTTGGCAAAATCGCTCTGTGGGAAAATCGGCACCTGTAGCGAAAGCATGTGAGGGAATTGACCCTCAGTACCAGGGTCTTAACTGCGTCCACAAACTCAGAATGTCGACTCCGTATAACTTGTGCTTCTAATGTAAAAGGGCTATTTACTGTCGCATAACTACCGAGGGAAACGGCATTTCTTCGGCGGCAGACCACTTAAATTTTACGCGAACGAGAATATCTCATCGTTCCTCGTACCCACAAACATAAACAAAATAGCTCGTATATTTAGAAAAGGAAAACGTATTGAGATTTATTCCTTAATGCGTGGGGTTTTCCCATAGTATTTCGATTTTTACGCGTCGTCAGGTCATTAAGATGAATGTTTCATCGGAAATGAATCTTCCCCCTGAAAAGTAGGAAAAATAAATTTCCTTTAATTTCCTTAAAGATGACTCGAACTCCGCTACGGAAAAGATCCCTAGCTCTGCGGGAGAGAAGGAGATGGGCCAAGGGATGTTCCGAAAAGTCTGCAATCCTTTTTTTACGTTTTTAAAAACTCGCGGCAGAGTTAAGATAATAAATTTAAATGATTTTCGGCAGATTGTAATGGGTCTGTGTCACTGTGACGTAAATCAAACGTACATTTAATAGTATTTAAATTAGGCATTGATCCTTTAAAGTAAATGAAAATATCAGTTAACTTTTAGGAAGCATTATTTACAACTAAGAAAACAGATTCGAGTATTATTTAACTTTTTGAATAGTAACAACGCATGGAAAGCTTGTTTTATCAGGAATGTTAATTTTTTCATCAATCCTGAAAAAGAGCTTTCTCGTATTACATAAGCTTGTTATTGTTTTTGGACAATCTGTTCATAAATCTCGCAATTTTAAAAAGAGGGATTTTTCCAATTTGATAGTGCCTGTTTCGTATCGTATCTCTTATCTTGAGAAGTTTTAGCTTAAAAAAAGTGGACGTTATTTTCATTTAATTTCTCATTTATAGCTTCAAAGTATGTAAGCCGCGCAATTGCTAATGATGAAGATTGCTATTACTTTTCATCCACTTCATCAGCCTAACTTTAACTTCAAGGTAAGTCAGGGCTGAAATTTTTATTCTCCCATAGTAATCTTCTATGCTGTTTACATCTCTTTACGTTGCGAAAGGCCGATGATTTACCGGACACGAATAAATTTTCTGAGCTCTTTATCTCGAGAAGATAAACAGCTTCGCAGGTTTTGTTTTCGACCGCACTCCAACATTTATTCAGCAGCGTATGACAGCAAAAATGCAGAGACGATTGAGTATGAAGCAGAAACAAACAGCAAGAGAAGAAATCCACATCCGAGCCACTGTTACGTATTCCTCTTTGCGTAAGAAATTTCAATTAGTGACACTGTGCCGCTAAAAAGGGTTTTGGCTGAATAAAAATTATAAAAGACAAAAGAGATAGGAAAAATGAGAGAATTTAATAATCAAAGAGAATTATTACATTAATATCGGAAAACTGAAGGGAACGGAGGGGTGGGAGCAGAGGGGATGATTTCTCCCATTCCCTTGCTATAATTGAGTTATTAGGAATATATATTCGAGGACTTTTCGAGTGTTCTTCGGCCTTTTATCAGCAATCGAGTAACCGAAAAGTACATTAGTTGGTGGGGCGATGTGAATAGAGAACCCAAAATAATTGGATTTCAATTACCCTGAAATACCCAGTTGATTTCTTCAAAATATTTTTTTAATTTAACCACTTATCATAGATTTTTGATTATTATATTCACCATAAAAGGTATAGTATAAAAATGAAATTTTAAAAATCTATTTTTATTATTGAAGGTACATTTAAAAAATTCAAGGATATTTTAGGCATTTGGGTTTATGTTGTTTCGTATCATAATAATTAAGTAGGAATTAAATTATAAAAACATTATTATGCAAAAATTAATGTCCAAACACACGTGTGAAATATTTCATTTAAGGAATTTAAACAAATCTGCGGTGAATTTATTTCTACTTACAACATTCCTAGGAAACGAAGCGTTTTCAGATTTTTCTGTATCCTTGATATCTGTGTCTTTGATGAAGAAAAAATCGAAACCAATTCAATCAATAGTCCAAGAATCGCAAACTGAACACTCGGAGAGAGACAAAAATGAAAAAAAATAGCGAAAAAACATTATTGAAACTTATCTCTGCTCAAGTTCATCTACGCCACCCTTTTGTGTGATTTACGTTTCAATACAGAAAACGGAATTCGATTTTATAAATATATAATTTATGATACTTAGTTGATATATTCTGCGATACAAAGGCTGAGTTTAAAATTGTTAATTTTCCTGTTCCTAAAACACGATGAATGGAATCTTTCATTCTACCCGGCACAGGACGAGGAAAATGTCTTTAATTTACTTTTGCATCAGTCATCTTTGTAATTCTGTAAAACTACTGAGATGTTAACGATGCTCAGTAATGGCATTTATCCTGTTAATTCCTTATCGAATGCTATGAAAATTGTTATTCAATTAGTCACTCTGCTGCACTTACGTAGAAGCTCATTGAATTCTGACTCAGAGACGCAAGGAAAAACTACCTCACTCCACATCATGCATAATTGTTTAATTGCTTCTCCAGAGCATTTTGTTGCTAACGGAGGAGGGATTTAGGATTCAGCTAGCCTTTAGACAGGTGACTTTGTAGACGGTGTTTATCCTAGTATTACTTGTTATTCTTCATTCATAATATCATTTTAACATTGAAAATCTATAGGTAACATGTAAAAACAGCTTCTAACGGCCTCTGCTGGTTTTGCTCCCAAGAAAAATATTTCGAAGCTAAAATCAAATTTTCTAATATTAAAAGGTTAAATCAGATGTGAAATGCATTAAAAAATAATACAAATAAATTATTCTGTGGAAACAAGAAATATAAATATAGAATCAAAGGATTGGGTGGTGACTTCGTGGTAGATGGATGATGATGGAAGAGGAAAAGTCGAACTTTAACAAACCACAATATCTATTTATTGGGTGGTGACATGCTTTCGACTCATAAAGTCATCATCAAGATCAGAGGGCAAGAGTGCACCAATATGTACATAACGAATACATATTTCAAGAAGAAACCTACAAGGAAGTGGACTTGGAGAGGTATATATATATCTCCCTTCCTCACACTGCCACAGTTTATTGCCTCATCGGTGCGGAGGGGTGTAAACGGAGGTTGGAGGCGATGTATAGCTCAGGTTCAACAATGCTAAGAAGGCTTCAACAATATCTCCGGCTAAATAATGAGAGTGGCGTTCATTCATTCTCCAACCGGTGAGACAGCCTGGTGAATCACTGTCTTTTACCCTCCAGAAACTAATTTGAATTTCGAAAATTCCATATAATTTATTTTTGTTGCAATAACGATGAAAAGATATAGATCTTGTAACGATATGATAGATTTAATTTGTAGGTTAACCTAAAATTTTGGAGAAGTAAGTTCATTTCATATTTAAATAAGACCTAAATTATATCTTAAATGTCTTGAGCTACGTTATTTTTCCGCATTTTTTTAAATCGCATTTTCATTGATATATTCTCCAGAATATATTTCCCCTTAAGCAAGCTTAATAATATTTCAAATTGTGCAAATACATATTGTACACAATATTATGCACAAGTACATATTGCTTTTACGGAAATGTGAAAATTAAATTTAATTAGGTTTTCCATGGTAAAGTGAAAGAAATAAAGAAATTTGTTACCCCTGTAAAATAACTGACCCGCAACGCAAATTAATTTAATCGAATGAAAAACATCTAATAAATGCCAAAACAATCGAATAATTATTCGATTGTATTTTTCAATCGATTGTCCCATCTCTAGTTTACCTTCATATATATTCATGCGTTTGCATAAAAAATAAAGAGAAAAAACATGATATTAGATAAGAAGTAGAGAATAGAACTATAGTAAATGGGCACGTATGCACTGAATTATAAGTGGTTCCAAAAGATGTATGAATGTTGTGAGTAGGGAAAATAATATCAATGATCGAGTGGGAATGGGGTAAGATTACAAGATTGAGAAATCAGAAAACTGATCTATCGTGTGAAGGTAAACATGGCTGTGTAAACAGGAAATATTTCTCACAGGTGAAAGGTTGTAATCTAGGAAATAAAAATGTAAGAGAAGGAGCTGTAATTACTTTTAATCAACCAGAAATATGTTATCAAAAAATGAGACAGAATTATTGATTTCCGTTACGTTCCATAGAGAATGGAAATTACAGCTTCGAAATACAGTTATTTCTTTTAGACTCATAAGTGGCTTTAGAACTTTCAAAGATTATTGATGAAGTCTCAGAGGAAATAGGAGAGAAAAATCATAAATGTCATTATAAGATTGAATGATTTCAAAAGTAATCTATAAAAAAAGAGAGAAATAAGGAATTTATTTGAATGCATAAAGATAGTCATTGCTCTAATCACTCATTATTTTCAATGAAATCATTTAACATTCTGTAAATATAAAAAAACAATTTTCTTATTCAAGAGAAGAAAGGTAACTCTTCTGCTTCTTTTCAAATTTATTCCATTTGCGAAAGAGGCTAGTGCAAGCGAATCTACTCTTGTTTTTTTACGAGCTAAGCGTGACTGCACTGCTAAGTTTCTTATCAACTAGCTCCAGTTGCGATTCATTCACCCTGCACATATTTTTTTCTAATATTGTTTTCTCGTGAGTGTAGCTCATAAAAAATGTGCAAACAAGGATACGAAGAAGCGCTAGGTGAGAAAAATTAAAAAATTATCTGCACTACTCCGAAGATTGAGATACGATAAACATAGTATCGACGTCTCTTTAGTTTTAAATTCAACCTCTTTCCTCGTGGAAGAAAAAGTACTGTCTTAACGTTTGGAAATTAATTTAACTCATTTAAGGCTTTTCGCCAGAAATTGAGAAATTACACGAAATACAACGCGCGAGTTTTCGTGTTATTTCAGGGCACGTTTCAGGGAACGACAATCTTAATACCTCGTCATAATATTGGACCTGCAGTTTCCAACGTATTCTCCCATTCAGCACCCATTTTGTGTATAAAAGTTAGGATTACGTTGATAATTAACCAAGTTAGTCTGCTGTATTCAGCACTTTTAGCCTTTAATGAATACTAAGCGAACACTGAAGGTAATTTTTTTAATCTAAAATTATTTACGCAAAATAAATCAAAATCCTATTCCAATTAGAGTATGTAATTCCACTATGTTGCATTTTAGAAGTTTTAATACTTAAATATCTCTTCGAATAGGCAAGACGAGCAGGAGCAGTCTGATGTCATTGTTTGCTCGGTGTCGATGGAATATTCAATGCTTTGCAGTGAGATTTTTTTCGTTGTACCGTTTCGAGAGGCTTCCGGAAAAAGCGGAGTCCCCTAGAAAATCAATATTTTCCCACCTACGCGAAGTGCTCCTTCACTGCTCATAACTGCCGACAATCGCGGAATGGACCGAACTCGGCTTAGCCTTCGCGAATTCATCTTGAAAACTTCAAAGGCGTGTGAATAGTCCGATTGCATCCGATTTCAGAGGAGTGTTCTCCGGAAATCCTCGCAATTCCGAAGAAATGACGACCAACGAACCCTATGGAGGAAAAACGACCGTACATTTCGCCACTTCAAATTTTAAAACATATCCGATTAAGGATATTTCGTTATCTGTACTTCTTATTCCTTCAGTTACAAAATTTTCTCCGATGGTCACACATTCCAATTTTTACATAATCAAAACTGTGTCATTTATGTGAAATCGTTAACGTTTTGAATTTTTAAAATAATTAAGGTTAATGTGCTAAAATTTTACGTGTTTAGCATATCATGCGGTTTCTCTCTCCTAAAACTGGAATACATTGCAACAAAGGAAGTTAATAATAACAACTTCTTTAATGGAAACATGAAGGCCCCAAACACATCCATTTTAATTATTGTTATTATTTACGAGCAAAAACAACCATTTCCTAATCAGATAAATCTGGCTAGGCGGGACTGGAACCCGGGACCTTGCGGTCGGAGTGCACTCACGCTAACTCGTCCGCCATCCTGGCTGGGGATACATGATTTATCTATGGTGGTTATATTGTGTTAATCATGCCTAAAACTAGATAAAACTAGATTTTTGCGCTTAAATTCGTTAATAAATATTGATGATCAATATTCGGTGGTCATTAGGTTCTTTTAAACTTAAAATACTACCATACCATATCTCAATAAATACTGACATTTTTATTCGTAATTGATGTTCCAACGATAATCAGTAATTGCTGACTCTTTGCCTTTCACGTATCTCAATTGATACTTCTATACTACTTGCTTGATAATCTAATCAATAAAGATGAATTTATTTGAGATGAGGTGAATGAATTAAAATAATCCTTTTGTTTAGCGTAGCCTATTAATTGCCAACAAAAAGATTTTTTTCGCATCAATTTGGATGTGAGGAAAGGTTTTTGCTAATAATGCATCAATGTGCGGAAGAGGGTACGGAAGGGGATAACAGCAAGGGTGAACAGTTACTCCATTGTGTGAGTATTTCGGTGCGGATTAATTTCCTGGAACCGTGTCACGAAAGTAGGCTTCACATGAAAATCATCAATAGAACAGGGGTCATTAGAGTTTTTTCTTCGGTGTTTCCTGAAGCAGAGATCTCGTTGAATACGTGCGGAATCACATGCCTCTGCTGTTGATGCAGTGATAATTTCATCATAACCTAGCATATGGCTTGGGGGCTATGTGCAGAACCGCAGGAAGATTCATTCGGTTTATTCTTCAATGAATGCGTTTTAAATATTAAACCATTGAGTCGCTCAGCGAGAACACCTTTGATTGCAATGACGTAATACTCGTCGACACTACGTCATGCAGCGATTGATCGTCGAACAATCTGCGTCCATCCAGGGATATTTGCGTCACTGTGTCTTCAACACGTTACTGGAGGTGAAAATTTCCCACCATTCGATACTCCGATTCCGCCGATATTTTCGCATGCACAATTTTAAAGGAGCGCTTTGGAAATAAAAACGGTGGAGGCGATTGGATGCGAGTGCATGGTTCGATTTCATAACAAAAACAGGAGTGCGGGCGCACGTAGGCGATCTGAAGGTCGTCACTTCGCCACGCTTGAGTCATCTTATTTGCATCTTGCGATACAGATTAGTTTGCTTAGGCGAATGCGATATGTTGTACGTACGTACCACGGTGTCGCGTAGAGCGGTGCTTTCCTATGTACCTTTTCTCCTTCCGCGTAAACATAGACTCTTCGCGACTCTCTAAACCAGCGGTGCCTGTATTAGGGGCCGCGGGGCAAATCCTGCCCACAGGAATCACTCGACCCGCGAAGATATTACACCGGGAACAATCGTAAGATATCTTAATTTGGTTTGGAGTGATGTAAATTGTCCCACTTCTCACAATGCTTTACTGGCCTTCGATCAATATAATTTAAATAGTTCACGGAAAGATTACGCAAAATAAAACAAGGAAATTTAAAATCATCGCAAAATGTGCTGTTTACTAAGAAAGCTAAGCTAGCGATCAAAGTAGGTGAGGAAAAAGTAGACCAGATGGATGATTTTTCATACTTTGGAAGTGTTCTATTTTGGGATGGGAGGTGTACGGATGTGATTCAGATAAGAAGCGTAGCTATATTCAGAAAGAGTGGCATTGGCATAGGAAGCTTTCGTGAAGCGAAGGGATTGTCTAGGTAAATGAATCACGAAAATATTGGTAAAATCCCTGGCGTGTAGTGTTTTGCTGTATGGGTGTGAAACGTTGACCTTAAGGAAAGAGGACATCAAAATATTGGAGACCTTCAAGATGAGGGTCTTGCGTAGAATGAAAAGGGTTTGTTATAGATATAAGGGTTGATTGAAAAACAAATTCAGGGGTAATGGAGTTGGTCGGGGAAGAGAGTGTTTTGAATGAAGGAATTTAACGTCGACCCAAACCAAAGGAAATGGGTGGGTCACATATTGAGAAGAGAGGAATTGCTGAAGAATGTAATTGTAGGTAGAATACAAGGGAAAAAGCAGAAGGGAAGACAAAATTAAATTTGTTAGAGGACGTAAAGGATCGGGTAAGTTACCAAGGAACAAAAGAAATGGCGTGGAATAGAGATAATTAAGGCACACGAACCTACCGAAAGGTAGAAAACTTGTGTTTGCACTACTTTCGTGAAATACGCAGATGCCACTGGTGACTCGCACGGATTGTATGCAGATATAAATCTGACTCCATCTTTATTACATTTAGAGCAGAAGTTTTCCTGCCCCCAAAATATAGGCAACATTGGGTACTCCATGGCTCAGGACCCCCTCCAGAGACAAATCCTGACTATGCCGTTGCTAAACCATTTATTCAAATTAAGGAAAGAAATGACGTAATATCTTGTATGGAAAACTTTTGAAATCAAATCCCTATTAACGATATATGCTCAGTGAAGGAAGTTTATAGTGTAAAATTGTAAGCTTATCGTCGCTGATTGCATGTGACAATGGGCACCGCGAATAAACTCTTCTGTAATACTTCGGTAATAACTTTCTATACAAAAACCTTTATTGCTGACTCTTATTACTACAGAACCCTTTTATTAGACAACAGAAGAACTTACGTACACAACACGGGTAGATAGATAATGGATTACTGCAAAAATAGACTATAACACTGTTTTATTTCTTTTTGTTTTCTTTACGTTTCAAGAATGTTCCAATCGACTTTTTCTTACAAAACAGCTTCCTGTTTGCTTTTAATCCTTTCTGAACCCTACAAAGTTCGTCATTCCTCACGCAGGTACCTGGTCACTCCATAAAGAGGAGGATGTTTCGTAGTAACGAAGGACTCTCGGATATTATGAAACCCACTGAGAGAGACACAGTGGCACGGATCTTCGGTCGGAAAGAGAGATTGTTGGGGGGTTTGGTCGGGAGAATGGCGGGGATACCCGAAGAGAACCCCGTTTTCGAGTCCATTCGGGAGTCTCCAGAACCTTCGAGACTGTTCTTCTCGAAAGTTTTGGTTCATTTTTGACTTCATCACGTTGCGTTCGAGAATCAGTGAGTGATTTAAGCTTGAATAATGAATTATTTACGTAAGTTAATCACTTCGGTAAATAGTTTAAAATTATTTACATTTTGTTTTTATAGAGAACCTTTATGTTGATTGCTCGGAAGTTGGAAAGTTCTCAAGTCCCAAGACCTCATGCGATTTTCATTTCTTTATTTTGAGCCGTATTGTTTACACGTTGAAGGGAAAGTATACGCTACTGAATTAACCTCATCGAGTGCATTAAGCTTCCGTAAATCCAACGCTCACAACTAGGATTATCCATTATCTTGCGCCACGACTGAATTCCCTTTCCTAAGGGTTTGAAATAAACATCTCCCTCAAGGGGCCTTCGGATAGCCATATGGGCAACGTGTTCGACTCCCTTGATGAAAGCGGTTCCGGGTTCGATTCTCGGTGGGACGTGCAAAATCACCTTAGCTGTTAAAGCGCTTTTAAAATTACTATCACTACTGCAATTCCCTCAACAACCTCTCTGTGATTATCTTAGACTATTGAAATCTTATTGTGAACATAAATTATAATAATTAACAATAATTAATAAACTGCAATCCTCTCCCAACACAAAGTATCTACTTTTATTAAATTCATCAATGTGGTTGGTAAGATGATATTGCGTAATTCTTCTGAGAAACGATGTTTTCGTGAAAGGAATTCGGCGGTGGCGGAGTTAGCGTGGTAGTACACTAGCTTTCTAATGCGGTCCCGGGGTCGAATCCCGGCTAGTCGGATTTTTCCAGTTAGGGAATGATCGCGTGTGGTCGTCCTTTGTTACTGTTTGGAGCCCACCACTGTATTGTTCCAAACGGATGTTTGTGGGGGCATTGGGATATAAATAAAAAAATGCTTTAAGAGCATAATGTACGTATTACGTCATCATATGCTACAATAGATAACACGCTCAGCAAACACTTTTGAATACCTTGAAATTTCTTCTCTTAGTAAGCAAAGAATTTGATAGATATGGCCTATTTCGGACGTGATGACGTGTGTCATTCTCGCGGGATACAAAAATATTTAGACAGAGCCGTTGACAGTTAGTATTTGAAAGAAAACTGCAGGTTGTATTCGAAATCTAAATAATCTATGATTCGGATATGCAGGACCGATGAAAAGTTTATGAAATTTATTACATTGTTTTAAGACTTTTATTTCTGATTCACTTAAATTTTGTATTGTAAGTCCTAGAAATGGTTTGGCAACTGCCAAAGGGTAACAATGCTTATAGGGAGCTATGCTGTATGCATACACAAGAGGTGCCTAAGCTGACCGATGCAAACATGCCGCTTAGAGGCTCAAACATGGGTACAACTTGGGATAGAAAATATTATTCGTTATCAACCGGCGATTTTGGTTCTTGCATAGGAGCGAAGGCCTTTTTAAGTAGCTGCGCAATGCTTCGACAGTATGTAAAGTCTTTTCTGTTCTATTGAATTTCTGTCAGAGAAGAGGGTGATCAAGAACACGAACATTCAAGATGGTAAATAGAGTAAATAGCATTTTCATTGGAAATAAAATCATCGCTTAAACCATTTGATGTTTGCTTACAGAATTCACCGGAAAATTTTATTTACTGTTATCTCCACAGCAGCTTCAACGTTTTAAAAGATATTTTGGCATAATCGAAGGAGTAATAGAGATAAAATAAATGCATTTATTCCTAAATGGATCATAACGACTGATTCCTGAACGATTTAGAATAGTTCGGGCTAGAGTTGGGTTTAGGAGCGAAAATTTCTTCCTATGATTGGGCCGGGTTGTTTCGGGATCAATTATGAATGGATCGAGCTGGGCCGTTCATAATTGAGCCCGGAGCCTCTAGTATACGCAATGAAGACCTCTAGTCACTTATACAAAGCATTATAGCGTTGGGACCCCCTGGAGGTTGAATTAGTGATTTACTCAGATCGAATCCCGCTTAAAGTAGTAAAATATTAAAAGTGCTCCAAAGCTAAGGTCACTTCGCACGTATGGATTCCTACCGGGAATCGATGATTCCGTTTGAAAGAAGGACCTTTGGCATTCACTTGTATTATCACAGCGCGTAATGGGCCTGGAAACTGTTTTCCGGGTACGAATCTATTTTTAGAACGTCATGCGCTGTTTATCTTCTCAGCAGAAATCGATACCCTTTCGCAGATGTTGCGCTTTGAAATTAATAGCATCGATTTAAGTTATTAGGTGGAGAGCTGTATCGAACGAGGTCATACCGTAATCTCAAGGAGAAGAAAGAAAACCTATCAAAATAAATTAACATTCCAACATTATATCGATTCCGCGAGGGAATACCGTTTAATTTCTCACCAAGAGAATTAATAGCTAGGAGGTAATCGTTGGGAATTGTAGCTAACAGCTTTTAGAACCCGAGAATTGATTACTTCTTACATTATTTAATAAGAATTGTTAGGGCAGAATTGCTATAGAGAAATACATTCCAATGGAGAAATTCTC
The DNA here is from genome assembly GCA_000376725.2 of Ladona fulva. Classification (NCBI taxonomy): domain Eukaryota; kingdom Metazoa; phylum Arthropoda; class Insecta; order Odonata; family Libellulidae; genus Ladona; species Ladona fulva. The sequence goes on from KZ308238.1 coordinate 800,198, forward strand.
ACCAACAGAACTCCGAAACCTACGAAAACTATACATAGAGGTGCCCTCTCTTGTAAATCATCCGAAAACGAGTTTCGAGTGAATGGGAAGGGAAATGATGAAAGTGCTAGGATACGCTGGAACGTGCTGACGATCACGTGAGCCCACTCTCTGCTTTTTGGAACGAAAGCTTATGAAAGCCTCTTTTGGTCGAAATTAAACCAGGAAGTTACGCATTCCGGTAGTAACATTCCTCTCTCGTCTATGGAATAATTTATTTTCACACTCTATTTCATATGTTCTATTTTTCGATCAATAGGTCAATAAACTTCATATAATTTTTAAACTTAAATAAAATTTAATATTATTGTTCCTCTAGTGTTGTTAAAAGTGCTTCGACGGCTGAGTTCATTTCGCATGTGAACCCTCACCGGGAATCGAACCCGGAATCGCTATCATCGAAGTCACACGCATTACCCATATGGCTATACGGGAGCCCAAATAAAATCTTTCCTAGAGTAATTTAATCACATAATATCTCATTATTGAATGTATTTTTTCAGATATCTATAGTATGTATGAGTTCATTAGTTTTGTTTCATATGTGCTGTATTTGGTATTTTTGCCGTATATATAATTGAGAATTAAGTGGTATTTTTAGTTGTTACAGGAATCATATTTTGGCTCTGTATGATAAAATTACTATAATTAATATACTTTTCGATAATATGAGTAAATGAACAGAACTTTATTAGTTCATTACAAAAGATAAATTACCGTTTACAGAAAACTCTCGTTCAGAAACTCAGAGTAGTAGTACGTATATGTCCGGAATGGACATCTAAGTATTAAAGTCTTACGGTACGTTTTCCAATTTTGATTTTTCGATACATTTTTACAGTTAAATTGTTTTATTAAACCTTCGTCTTCTATCTTGGTAGAACTTTCTAAGAATCTGGAAATCAGTAAAGCAGATCAATTGTTCGATCAATGAACTTTCACAAAAGGCGAACGAGCTACCCACTTGGTTATGCAGGAGCCCAAATTAGAAAATTTGAACAGGAAAAATAAAGGTTGTATCATTACAGCACTACTGCGTATACCGAATAAACATTGACTCACGAGAAGATAAGTTTAACAAGTAGAATCTATCAAATTTATCTTCACGACTGAGGAGGTTCAAGAAAAATGACGTCTTTTAGGACGTGGGAAGAAAATTTATGAAATACGAGTAGATTAAAACGACTCATCTGTCTCTCTCAATTCTGTGTTCCCACTTGGTATACATAGCTATTTTTCCTTTACTACCGTTTTGGTAAATTTTAGTTGACATTTCTTCATCGACCTTCAATCGACTCCCGAACTCGAACCGACTCCTTGCAATATCATTTAGACCCCTGATAAGCAGTATATAGTGACGACTAACAGATGAGAGAGACTGATTTCTCATGGAACTCCAGGAACGAAATTAGTTTTTCCGAGTTTACAGATAGTTCGTTTCAATCTCTTCTATGATTGGACTCCCTCCACGCGTTCTAAAAGACGTCATTTCTCTTATCCTCCTCCTCAGTCGTGAAGATTTATTTAATAGATTCTATTTGTTAAACATTTCTTCTTGTGAGTTGATGTTTATTTGGTATACTCAATAGTGCTACAGTGATACAACCTTTATTTTTCTGTTCAAAAATTCTAGTTTAGGCTCCTGGATGTCCAAGTAGGTAGCGAGTTCGCCTTTTGTGAAAGCTATCCGGGTTCGATTCCCGGTGGGAACCTTAATATAGGAAAAGACTTCAGTTGTCGAAACATTTTTTAAAATACTATGTTAACTTTAGTATCCGGCATGTATTTTGCGTTATTCAACAACTTCTAGAGGAACAATTGTTTCTTGATTATGATATTTGTATATTTTAGGTTACAATCTTTTAAAAATGCTCACATACTCGAATTCAAATAATCGCTAGTACTCGGACTCAGTGAGAAAATATCGAGTGCTTGGGTACTTGGTTATCTCTACGGAAACAGTACTAAGTTAATGCGAGGAAAGCTTTCCTCGTTAATTCGCTACTATGAAGGTTGCGGTCTTAAAAAGTGACACGAAGGTCATAGACACACCTTCCTAATACATTTGAGTTAGAAGACAAATTTAAGGTGTTCGAAAATCCCATTCCAGAAAATTTATGAAACACATGAATGTTATCTTTACACCCGAACATCGTATAGGGCTTGAATTATGTAGCTTTATTCCTGAATTTTGGGATAATAAGGTTTCCATGAATTCGCAACTACCACTTGTAACTCCATAAATTTCCATCGTATGTTATGTAAAGTAACTTCCCACCTGTACCTGCAGTTTACTGATGTTCGCCCACTCAAAGAAGTTTTACGGTTAACGAAAATGGTGAACGAGGAAATCATCATCTTAAAGAATACGCGTAAGTGTACTATTCACTGAAACTTGTTTTCTGAAAACATGGTAAAATTAACCGATATGGGACTTGATTCATGAAGGATAAGATTAATCTTCTCTAGCGAGATTTGGTTGAATTCCATTATAAATGAAATAATAAATATGACTTATACTTTTCCACTAATATATTTTATTTTGCAACCAATGGTTTCGAACTTTCAGTTCATTCTAAGACTGACAATGAACTGAAAGCTCGAAACCATTGGAAATCATTGGCTAACCAAGTAATGTTTATTATTTCATCCACGAAGGATTGATATGACTTATCAAACATATAACAAACTCGCCGATAGCTTTTTATTTTCCGTAATATATTTTCAGTCATTTTCCTATAATACTCTTGATAAGTTTTCTTAAAAGATATGATTTTTTTAAACTTTGAAGTAGAATGGAATAGAATTTTCCTTCTTCTTCCGAAGAGTTCAACTATACCACCAAATATAAATCTCTTCTTCTTCTACTTCTTATATACGTAGAACTCCTAGTTGCCGTTCATTTACAGTAGTCGATGTCCTTCGGCTTCTAGAAAACTTTGTCAGAGAAACCTCAAATTAAAGTTTCTTTGACCTGATGAACACTTTTGTAATGGAACTAGGAGCAATATAAATAAAAGTTTGTGGGAACTTAAATTCCTCTAGTGTAAATAGAATTTCACTAAATTACGTGATTATATCACACTATCTGAAAGACGGTGGACAACGCCGATTTGGCATTCTATTAATCTACATCTACATTAATACCCTGTAAGCCGCCTTTCGACGCGTGGCAAGGGGTGGGGGTGGATTAGTTCAATTTAGTCCGTTAATAGTGGATAGACTGGAGATCAAGGAAGATGCATTTCTCATGTTAACTTTTATGGAACTATTAAAAAGCGTAAGATTAGAGAAGATAACAATATCCTATGGAGAGGGATGGATTTACCTCTGGGCGCTAGCTGAGGGTCTCGCCGTTAAGAAGGCCCGATCATAGGGCCCCGGAGACATTTTGTCATTTTTCATGGTGAATAATCTCTTGGTGGTTTTCAAACAAACAGTAAGTCTTCGGAACGTTTCATGTTAATCATATCCAATCTAATTTTCACATACTTTTCTAGGGATATCCTTGTCTTTGAAAAATACACTATAATGAAATATAATTAGAATATGGATAGGTAAATGATTTCTTCCTATGTTTCCCAACCAACCTGCGAATGAAGACTAAGTAAAAGGCAAAATTTAGAGAAATCCTTGGTGATTCCATGAGTAGTTGGGATTGTGTTGGATGTGAGGACGGTCAGTATACGAGTACCATTACTTTGTCCCAGGGCCCGTCTCGTCTATCGTCAGCTCTGCTGGAATGATCATCAGAAATAACCACAGAAAAAAATACCTTCATTCACAGTTCTACCTCAGTCTCGAATCTCTGATGCAAATGGAGGATGTTTTTGCTAGACGCTCTTCAAACAATAAATATCTGAAGATATTTTTTCATGCAATAAGTTGTAGATGAACACGAAAACCCTTTTGTGCCTATATCGTCTTGATGATTTAACGAACCATAACATGCCTATGGCGAGGATTAATTCTTTCGCCCGAAAGAGAGGTGATGCACTTGAGAATAAGGGACTTGACTTTACATTTTATTTATTTTTCCTTGGGCAGATGAAGCCTTCTGACCCCCTCTTCCCCTGCCCCAGGGTCACTCCATGTTTACAGAAATATATTTACACAAGTCAAGTACAAATGTATAAACATAACAGAGATAAAATCGTTTTCAATAAATAAATAGAGGAGTTGTTAAAAGCCCAAAGGATAAAACAAAGGCGATCAAAGGATAAAAATTAAAAATATAAAAATAAATAGGACACAATCATGTGGATAAAAACAACAAGGTAAATAAATAACTGTGGTATAAAAGTTCGTAAGAAAATAAGTGGGGATGGAGGAAGAAAATAAATATGTGATTAAAAGTATGAATAAATAAAATCGATGATGGCGAAACATTTTCAGTGGTGATACTTTGTTTTGAGAAAGAAAGAAGAAAAAGATGCCTTCGGTCCATCGAGCAGTCGGACTGCAGACGTATTATCCCTGGGTCAGCAGGATAAAGATGAGAGACCACTTCAGCTTGAGCGTGAAAATACGATGATAGTATGTGGTATGGGGACGCAATCAGGAATCATATTGGTTGCATCGGCGCAAAAACAGCAGCAAACTTTGATGAAATGGTCGAATTTGTAATAATAAATTTTAATTGCAAATTACGCAAGGTAGACGAACGAGAAAATAAGGAGATATAACTAATCCTTCAGTAAAAAAAATCTAAATTTTGAAGTGATTCGGATTCATGAAAGCTGAATAAAAATTCTAACATCACAGCACCTGAAAATGTCCCTGTCCATTTAAATCTTCTCCAACCGTAGAGTAAGTGGTGGTTTAAATCTCCTTCGTCGTTGAGGGGATGGTAATCAAAGTAACAACAAAAAACATGCAAAATTTACTAATAACTTATTTCCTTATTACACTAAGGATATACGTATCTTTGATGTTTGTTGTGCTCAAAATTGTTGTATTTGTTTTTTTTTCAACAATCCGCTTTTACAAAAGTTTTATATTTTGCCAATTCCGGTAAATGCTGACCCCCACTAGGAATAGAACCCTGGACCATTTTCACCGAAGGCGAATGCAATTCTTCGGGGCTCATATTAAGCACTGATTAATCAAAATAACCAACTATATGTGTTCTCTTATTTTGATCCTGATATTTACAGAAATAGTAATCGTCACGTAATAACAGTCTAGTGTATTCGAAATCCTTTGTCACGAATTTCATTAAAAATTGATGTAAAGATAAATGCTTGGATGGATTTCAATTCTGAACTCTTTTCTCGTAATCTAAAATGCAGTTTTAGCCATATTATTACATACTTATTGAAATATTATACATTAAAATATTGCCCCTCACACTTCTTCGCGGAAGCTATACTTATTTTCCTATTTTTACCCTCCTCAATGGAATATATAGGCATTTTCAAGGCCGTAGTGGCAATATATGTCGTCCTGGTCTGTGGTCTGTGACTCTCCAAGTTGATTTGGGCAATTTCTATTATATAAATATTATTTGATGTATTTACAAGCCATGGGGCTTGAAAAAAAATTGAATGGAAAATTAATTAATTTCTTTATGGTTTAATACTCCTAACCTTATTGGTAGCAGTCAAGTCCATTACGCTATTTGAATGTATATTATAGCTGTGTTTTAAGTAGACCAAAGTCATTTCATTTTTTTGATATTGGTGCTGTCATCATCCTGGAAAAAATTCCGGCGAAATTTCCTCATCGGAAGAACTGAAATCCTTGCATAGTTGGGGAGATCTCCAAACTTCCTTCTGCGCCTTATTCTAATTTTCTATGGCCATTGGTTTATATCCAACTTCGAGTTTTACCGCTGGCTTTCGTTTGTCCAATAGGAACATACATACATATAAACATGCATACATACTTTTTAGAACCTTTATCGGGGGAACCAATTATTTACCTTCCCACTTTCATATAAAATAGACCATGTGACATTAATCAATTTAATATAGCGCGAAAAGGTTATTTTGATCTTTTATGTTTGCTGAGCTTGACGAAACAGGTGTATTTTAAAAATGGTTTTCATATTGCTTTCTCGCGCTAGGCAAGTGCTCTCGTTTCCTAACCGTACCGCTCTGGAACTGGGAAATTCCCAAAGGCCATAAAGACGTAAGAAAAGTAGATATGATTCATTTTTAAATTCTGATCAAATACGATAATTCGCTATTATTTCCTAGGGTGATTCATTAGAGCAAGTTTTTATTTAAGGTCAACAGTTGAAATAAAACATTCTTTTTTAGTCGTAGAAGTCGTAAAAATGATAGCCATGGAAACACTCGGTGAGTCATCGTCAAGAAGTGTGAACTCTGACCTCCTTTGATCTCATAAAATTTCAGCAGAACACTCTCCGGCTCTCCCCTCTTTTGGAAAAAACTCCGCTCTTGGAAAGAGTCTCAGTTTAGTGGTTGACGTAAAATCGAATTTTAAAACGTATTTTGAAGTTGAATCCATGGTCTATTTATAATTAAGAAGGAAAACACAAAGTGGTTAACAAAATTATGCATTAGAGTATCGTATTAAGGTGTTGCAGCGGTTGGTCACTGCTATTTCTATAAATGTATATCTGTTAGAATCACGGTTAAAATTATAGTGAAATGCTCTATATACGTTAATTGTCAACAAATACTACCGGAGCAATATACTGGGTAAGTTTGAAAGCAAATATTTACGAAAAATACGTAAATTTTCAGCGTAAAATGATAAAATATAGCAATTTGTTGTTGTTGTAAATGCTTACGTATAAGATTCTCAATCTTTTGCTCCTAAGTTGCATCGTTAGGGTGATTTAATTTCTAATTAATCTTTTTATGTCTTTTGCGGGCTATCAAATTCCTTATCATAATTGCCTTAGTTTATTTCGCGGTTTCGCGAGGCTATAAAGGAGTATCATCATTTTGGAAGTTTTTCTTCTACACATTTCTTTGTTTACATTTTGATTAAATAAATAAATCAGTTTAGAATTTAATGACTTAATTGAATATATTAATAAGAATTAATATTTAAGAGTCACCGGTTATTTCAATTAATGGCACCATATCTTGATGAAAGGAGTAGTTTCTTTTCTCTTATCGTAGATAACAGAGAAAAACGTATTTTTCTTTCGGTTTATTGTAATTCCTGTTCATGGTCGTGGTGATACGATATCTACTGAAGTATGAATGATGTTGGATAATGGCAATCCCCTCCATTGCGGGAACCTCCTTAGTGAGTTCTATGGCAAGTGTTTCTCATAGGGTAACTATGCTGCACTTCGGTGCACCTTTTCCTCTTATAGTTTTCAGGCTTAGTGAGGAAATCAAGGGTTACCTACCCCACTCTTCATCTAGCCTAGTAAGCTTCATTTCCTCTTCAAATTTGTGGCTGCTTAAGATGGACTGGTTAAGGTCCTAACTGGGAATGGAATGAATACTTTGATGAAAGATGTTGTTTAAAATTTTATAGTAATAGTAGTAGTATTGTTAAAAGTGCTTCGACAGCTTAGGTCATTTCGCACGTGGGCTCCCACCGGGAATCGAACCCTGGACCGCTTTCACAGAAGTCAAACGCGTTGCCCACTTGGCTACCCGGAAGCCCTTAAAATGTTATAGTAAATGCATGAGAGTATGAATGGATGACTGACGCAACGTGCGAAAGCATGGATAGGAAAGTCTGCAGGAATACCATCAATTGAGTAGGCCATTTAAGCACTTGTAATTGCTAACCTCTAAGGAGTTATGTATTTGACGGCAGAGGGGATTTAAATATCAATCTCGCCTAAGTAAAGACGTCTCTTTATCAATTTGAAAGGATAGTTATATTTGTTGTGTAATATTTATATCATGTCGATATTATCAGATCAAAGTACTACATTTAAACTCATCCAAATAGTGCTATTCGTTGAAAAGAGTAGCTCCAGAAGGTGTCTAAAGGAATAAAATCTCTTCTAGTTTACGTTTTAGTTATTTATAGCGTTGCTAAAAATGGTATTGAAAAAGTAATATTTTCATCGAATGGTTTCTTTTCGATTGACAGGGAATGCGGCCAAAGGGAGCGGCTGTTATTGTGGAAAGGGAGCAGATGTGGAGGCGAAGTAGTTCGGCGATACAAGCTCAAATATGAGAAAGATACGTTATGGCCAAACTTCCATTTTCCCTTGATTGATCCATCGATCCACTGGACCCTTTCTTTTTGGTGCGGTCTTTGCCTCATATCTTGGCTGGGATCTAAGGAACTATTCTAAATATTTTATCATCAGCATAAGTGGACCAAAATACCCTTTCTCGCGACGCCAAAATGAAAACAAGGGATAGGTTGTACTTAAATTTTTCTTCCTCAATAAGAAGTGATGTAAATTACTTATGGATAGGAGTGATACGGAGTTGAAATTATAATAAGAATAAAGTAGAAATGGGTCAATAATGGATATCTCCATGACTTAAATCGTTCAGTAGTGAGTAAATGGTACAGGAGTACACTGTTATTTTCTTAGTTTTGAGAAAGCGTTCAGCCAAAAATATTTATGTTTCTATGATAAATTTTTATTAACCAATTGCTAAAACTATCCGTTTTTAGAATGAATATCGTTATATCTGTTAAGTTTTTCATCATTCTTAGGTACAATTCGTCTTTGAAATCAGCACTCTTATGCAGTTCATTTCACAATTAGTTGAGTTCAGTTTGGCATTTTTATATTTTTTCATATCATTGTGTTTATGCATAAGTTTTTCTCTTTTCCCTTCCGAAATGGGCCATATTTGCTTTTTCTAGAGGTAAATATTGAGGCTTTTATTTAATTGAAGATCATTGTTCATTGATACGTGTTGATTGATACTGATTGAACATTGATAATCGTTCTTGTTTCGCCTTTCAGATCTCTTTAAACTGCCTTCTCCTTAAATGTAGCTCTCTGTATGTTTCGCAGGTTTTTAACACTTCTTCGTGCGGGTATTTTCCTGCTGTGATGTATTTTTTCCTAAGCGCAACTTTGGTTTTTAAACCCACCAAGTAGTATTCTTTCGTGCTCTTTTTTTCATGCTGTCTCTTTCTTTCATACTTTGTATGACGAAGGGTTAGATGTAAGAAGAGACTGTCTAGTCTCAATCTCACCCTAACAAGTATGTTTTATTATTATTATCCCAAAATGTAACCTTGTCATCTAATTGAGTAATACTACTTTGTAAGACGCAAACAAATCTTCTTAGGTTGAAATAGTCTAATATTTCTGGACATTTTTTTTCTAATCCGATTTTTTATGTATGATGCGCTCCCTTTCACTAACCAACTCCTTTTTTGTAGTATACCTGCATAATTACGTTTTTCCTCTTCGAAGCATATTTATCGGATCAAAATTTGCATCTTTTACATTTCCTTCAAACTGAGTAAATGATAAAGCAATAAAAGGCTTTTAGAGGTAAGATGATATATAAGCTGATGGTTAAGATGGAGTCATTAAGAGATTTAATTATCACAAATTTCTTAATCTCTCGTTTTATCTTTGAGAGATAAGAATATTTTTTCAAGTGATAGCTGTACGTCCACCTCGTGATAATTGTGTAATTTTTCGATAACTACGTCTAACAACAAAAAATGAATGATTTTACATATATAATATATTGGTCGGTTTATAGTTACGAAAAATGTTTTGGAAAAGATATGTTGAAAAATGTTTTAACTAATTGAAGGAATCTCGTTCCCGAACGATTATCAATTCGATGAGCCATATCAACGCTCTTAACATTGGATTTTGTTGTAAAAGAAGCTGTGGCTCTTTATTTTCTGGGATCTTGAATGGCTATGAAGTTATTTCGTTATATTATTATTATTATTATATTATTACCAGCGAAAAAGAGCGATACTACTACATAGTTAATAGATATTTTATATTTTTAGGTTTCTGTTTTTTGATGAAATATCTATTCACATCTTCTAATCTAAACAACTCATGCTTCAGAATAGTTATGGTGTATTTTATAGTGATTCTGATACAACCCCCACATTTAGCACAAAAATTGCATTTTTTAATGATAGCTGAGCCTAACCGGCTCATACTTCTCTTTTGATTAGGAAACATACAGTATTGGAACAATCTTTTCCTATTGAACGGGGGCACGTAGCGCCTTAGCCGTGGTTCTGCCCACTATACATAAGACATTTCTCAAAAGGAAAGTTTGATTGATTCTGATGAGGTTTTTTGTTACTGTCTCTTTTTTTGGGGGTTACTTCTTTTTCTAAAAGAAACATATCATCCTGAAGATAATTTCCGCGCAAGTTCGAGGAAAGAGTTTTACGTTTTTGAAGGAAGAGAACAGGGAAAGGATTCATCTTTATGTAAAATTTAAAGAAGCATCTCTTATTTGGAATATCTTTATTTTCTGTAGACACACCTTTAATCTTTGTTCTAATAGTATCCATACGACGAAAGTGTGATATTAATTCTAAAAGTTGGCAATGACTATGTTGATGAAAATAGATTTTCCTTTTGACGTATGATACATATAAATAAATAAATAACATCTTTATTTTGGGCGAAATTGAGACTTTAAAGTCTCCTCTTCCATTTAACCCATCGTCAATATCATAAAAAAAAGTTAAATTAATAATAATATCAAAGAGTTAAAAAATAGATAATAAAAGTTAACTTAAGTTGAATTAGGACAAAATTGGAAATATTTAGTTGTGGATTTAAAAACCTAAGTGAGGCCTAGGAAAAAAAATATCCACAGCAGGAAAACACCCACAAAGAAGGGGATACATATCGTATGAACAATCATTTAAGTTTAGAAAAAAGGTGTAGAACAAAGTAGAATGGAGTGAACAGAAAGGGAGTTGAAAGAAAAACAACCCTATTGATGAAATGGTATCGTATTGTATTCTTATGGTATCGTAAATGGTATTGTTTTTAAAATAAAAGATTCCGTAATAAGGCTTCGAACTGTAATTGCTTTGATTCCGGATTTCTCCCCAATTCAGCGGATACGCCAAAAATCGGTTCTGTCCTGGTTTTTTTCCGGCAACAAACATCAACCATTCGAACCATCGCATCGGTTCGAACAGTATTTTTTTTCCTTCCATTGAAATAATCTCCGTTCACGGTTTACATAATCGTGACCCTTGAATATAATTTATTTGCATTAAATTTTAGAATAAAACTATTGATACGAAATAAATAATCAAAGAATAAGTTTCCAATTCCCTTCAAAATGGAGACGTTTCCGAAATGCCAATAAGGAGATAATCCGGAACTTCCTGTTTACCTCTAAACGCGAGTTCCGTCTGCTGACATACGACTTACTTACTTCTTTAAGTGAGTCATTAAATTTAAAATTTTAATCGGTGAGTTTTAAGGCACCGTTGCATATGCTTGTGAAATATATTTTACACTCGAAGATGAACTTGATATAGAAGGGATTAGTGAAATAAATGATTGTATTCAGAATATGTCGAACTCACATTCCATAGTTGTCTCTTTTTGGGTCTATAATGCAAACGTTGTTTTCCTTCATTCTCATCGTAGGTCGTTATGCATTCAAAATCAACTGTTTTTATCCGTGACACAGAATCAGTTATGCATGCAAACGATATAGTCCTTTGTCCCATAATTTTAGAGAATATCTTCAAACGTTCCGATACCAATGTCAGAGGCTGAAAGTACAGCAGCATAAATTGGAATCAATCATGGCCAAATAATTATAATGAAGAAACGTTACAAAAATATTCCATATTGCTGAATGTAGAACAGGAAGGGTTCATTATGGCGATGTAACTTTGATTTTAAGTTTTCATTTTTATTTGAACGGAATTCTAGAATCCTAATGATATTGCAACATCAGGTCTGCTTTTAATATCAGCTTAAGGAAAAGGAGGCCTTTGAATGGCTATCCTAAGGGCTCGCTTCTAGGGAAGTGGCCATGAATAATAATAGCTTTCGAAAGGAATAGTTGAAAAGATGCTTCTATACCTAATTGCGGAAGGAGGCAGTTTTCAGGAGATTACAGCTGTTATTATAGATATTAATCTTAGATCAGGTACTGACCTACCACAAGGAAGAACGCAGCTGACGCCAATGACATGACGAAAACATCCCTTTATATCGGAGGGGAAGGTTCATCGTATCTCCGATGAAAGAATTGTATGGGGGAATACAGGGGTTCCGCACCTTTCATATGGAAATATTCTCTATGAATTCATATCCCCATCTACATAACCATATTTGTGGCCTTAGCCATTATCTAAATGAACTCTATGGAAACATTGCGCAATCTGATATATCTACAGGAAGTGCTGTGGCTTCGAGTGTGGAGGAGAGGTATGGCTTTTGAAAGTCTCTTCAAAGAGTTAATTACCTAAAGGATATAATGAAATGAATAACTTCGACGTTACTAGAAGTCGGGCAAAGTTCATCCACTTTCCGGTAAGAAGCTTTAACTTCCTTTGGACTTCCGAGTCTGTGGGACTCGAGCAGGTTGATATCGCTTTATATTATTTCGCTATTCGTAGTATGTTATTAGACAGAAATTTTTTAATTCATATTTTTTATTCATTTCTACAATACTTCTCGTACCTTCAATAATTACTTAAATATTTTAGTTATAAATATACTGAGATTTCATTGATAAACTCTTTCAATGTAAATATTCTCGTACTACATTGATTACTAGATATATGTGTATGGCGAATAATATAATCGCTTTCAAAATGATGCGGAAATTATCTAATAAATTTCAATATGTATGTCTGCATAGTCATTAGAGGACTGAGTTGGATTCTCATCCCCTCCGCCGAGAGTTACAAAAAGCTGTGGGTATAGTGTGAGATTTAATAGGCTAGATGGTGAGTGGAGTATTTGGTCCTTCCTTTCCTTGTTGAGGAAGAATACTATTAGTGAAAAACGTCCATGTGTGGCACAATGACCTAAGGATTGATACATTTCAAAGCATTCGATAAGGGGAGAATAAAATCAATGCAATTTTCAGAATCACTCATACCTCAACTGCATTTTATTCATGAACAAGACTGGAACGGAAGTAAATTAAATATACAATTTTATTTTTTCGTAAAAAAGGCCAATAGCAAATATTACATTCATCAAGACATGTTATAAAGGCTAAATGTTTGGATTTCAAGTTAAAAGTGTTTAATGGTAATGCCATCGAGAATCTCCGGTTAAGGGGTGCCCAGAATTAGAGCCAAAATAAGCAAGAATCCATGCGAAACTCGCATCGTATATATTTTTTGAGCAACTCCATTGTAGCACGAGTGGCCAAGTATTTATTATTATTGTTTATTCTTTCGGCGAGGTTAGGCCAAAATGGCCTCTCTTCCACCTAACCTCTGGAGATATTACATGTTATTACTAATAATATTAAATTAATAACTAAAAACAATTTACGAAAATTAACTTAAATCTAAAAACAAAATCAAAAAAAATATCAAGAATCTGACAAACATGAGTAAAAGAAAAATACTAAAAACAGTATATAAAATATTTCAAATATAAACTAATACATTTAACGAAATATAGATACATATAAAAACAAAGATTTGGGTGTGCGGAGAAACTCAACTGAAGGCTTATGGAGAAAAACCCACGTTATTGTCATTCACAATTATTTAAATTTTCAATGGCATTACCTAAAATGGATGAAAATGTCTTGGGCAGCTTTCGGAAGGATAACAGATGTTACAAGTTTAGTTTAAATAAGAATACTTAATTTTTTTGCCAAATCCTGAATTGGCTACTACGTTTGTTCATCACACTGAAATTTAAGTTGATTCTTACGTCAATCATTCGCAATCTCTTCTCCATTGACGGCATTTGGATCCTTATTTACGTCACCTTCATGTGAACTGCTTCTACAGTGTGTGAAGTGATTCTACAGTTTATGACAGTATCCGGTGGCATGAGAAGTCGGGAAATCCAACTTACCACGGAAAAAGGCTTTATGTGCAACTAAAAGCGGAAACAACCGCAATAAAGTCGCTCATATTTGGCCTACTTGGCAGAAAATGATCGCAAATAAATACTCATAAAAGTACTTTGTAGGTTTTCATCGTTTTCTTGTGTTCTACCTTGAACTATGGCCTTATAGAAAATATGAACGTCTTCAAAGGCAAGGACGTGATGGTAATTAGCTCAAAGTTTACGAAGTAGAATCTAATATTTCTTCTTTCCAAAATATGCGATGACATATCATATATGTGAAACATTACCATTCTAGACTGGAAACTTTCTTTTTCCGAAGAAATTATGCGTATGGGTAATGCAACTGTCAGAAGAGACTATCCACTCATCACGTGGAAGTAATGATAAAATAGTTTGAATGTGTGTCGCCGTTATAGTTTCAAGAACAAAGACATCGTTCCTAAGAATCTTGACAGAAAGAAGGATAGTATCAGTAAAATACAGGATAGAACAGTATATTTTATGGGAGAACCCTAAGGAATCGAATAACCAACATAGGTTTTCAGATATTTTCAAATACAGATTTCAAATAATCGATTTGATGTAAAAATCGCTAAATTAAAACAATCATTTTATTATTCCTCGAGCTTTGCATTAATTAGCAATATTCTGTGGTTTTATTCAACCTGATAAAACCGAATTTAAAATTTCGAAATTTCGCCATCCAATTCCTCAGTAATCTAAGGGGCGCGCTATACACTATTTCAAAGGAACGTTATAAAAATCTATATATATA